>CM053560.1:48995430-49363510 GCA_028646485.1 Cryptoprocta ferox
ATAAAATAAATGTAAAAAAATTAAAAAAAAGAAATGGAAGCAGAGAAAGTATGTGTATGTTTGAATTTGTAAAAGCTGAATATTAAAAAAAAAACTAGAAGGTAGATGATAATACTAATGATTGCTCTCGGGTCACATTGCATGATTTAGACAGATATTTTTACTTTGAGTCTTACAGCACCAAGTAATTTAATAAAAACACGTTTTACCTATTACTATATAAATGATTGATAATTTTCTTTCTGTTTTCTATTCTTTCCCCCTAAATTCCAAAAATACAAAGGAATTTTTGGCCTTTTAAAAAGATGCAGCTTGGCAAAGTGAAACACAACAAAAAAAATTTTAAGGTTGTTTGTTTATTTTGAGAGAGAGAGAGAGTGAGCAAAGGAGAGGCAGAGAGAGAGGAAAAGAGAGAATTCTAAGCAGGCTTCACACTGTCAGCGCAGAGCCCAATGCAGGACTTGAATTCACAAACTGTGAGATCATGACATGAGTCAATATCAAGAGTCGAAATGCATAACTGACTGAACCACCCAGGTACCCTAACAAAATTTGTTTTTTTAGGGTAAGCCAGAATTGTAGTTAAAAGTAAACTTAGACAATTTACTGAATTTCACTAAAGATGTCTCATTTTCTCAAATGGAATTTAAAAATAAATATTTTCAGGTTTTAGAGAGAACTAGAGTTTTTCAGAATTACATGTGTTACTCAAGTGCCTAGTGTTTGCTAATTTCTCAGTCCATGAGAGTATAGTATTGCCCTAGTGGAGTCTGACTCATTCTTGCTTAGTGATAATCCCTTTTCTGCTCTGTTCAGAAGGGGACTTTGGGCGTGGCTCACTGTCACACTGATTTCTGTGTTCTGGGTAGAAAAGACATTTTTCTGACATGTTGAGGAAGTTGTTCTCCTGGGGGTTAGTCACAGGCAGTGGTAGTGATTTCTCAGTGGAGAGAAACAATGGGGAAATTGGCAGGTCAGATCCTCAACATTTTCTGCCTGCCATTGCCACTCTTGGAGAAGCAAATTGAAGTTTTCATTTTTGGCATATTCTGTAGTAAATCTCATTTGTTTTTTTTGTTTTTTGTTTTGTTTTTTTGTTTGTTTTGTTTGTTTGTTTGTTTTTTATGAGCTAGACTGAAAGAAATAATGGCTCTCTCTAAATAGCCAATTTGTGATTAAGGTTGCAGCACAATGATGAGACTAATTTCATTTTAGTTAGTATTTGCTGTAGCTTTTTAAGCTCCTTCCACAAAAGCTGTAAAGCTCATAATTTTACAGCAGGATGAGTGTATTGAGGTATACATTTCAGTCCAGAGGGGTACAAAAAAAAAAAAAGAAATGATATAATCAGTACCTGTGGCTTCAGGAGTCCTGATCTCATAAGATGCAGTAATAATTCTTAAGAGGCAAAGGAAGATATGGTTCAAAGAACCTTGGATGGTTCACTGACTGCATGATACATAGCTTCTGACATTATTAGGAGGAAGCCATTTCACAAGTTTGATTTAGAGGGAGAAGACCTAATCAAAGGTTTTAAGTACTAAATCCTGCCCTCTCTTGCAGTGTTGTAATAGGGTCTGTGTCTCTTTCACCGTGCCCCCACACTGACTCAAAGCCCATAAAGAACAGTGCCATACAAGCAAGAGTGTCTTTATCTCAGCTTGTGGTTGCTGTTGAGGTTGATAGTCTAGAGCCTAGCCTTCAAAGTTTCTGGAGTAGTTATTTTTTATTTTTCTAAAATTTACTAATTGGAGACATAATTCAACTTCTAGTTGGAAACAATCCAGAACATGCTATAGGATCCAATAGAAAACCAGGAACTTGTGTATAGAGATTGCATTCCTACTCAGGAAGGGGAACATGCAGTTCCCCATAATAGTTACCTTCAAGTTGGGATATCCAGCTTAGTTCACACAAATCCTTTGTGAGAATAATATGAGATTAATGTAATGTTTGATGGACTTTCAAATATTTGCAAGGTGTAGGTCAGATGTTTCCCCTGAGAAATATCAGGAAGAACATAGTGAAGGGCTTGGGCAGAGAATGTCCATGTCAAGATGGGGACATAGACAACTGGAGGGCAACTAAGACTTGGAGGTCCATGGTTCCTCTCTGGAACACACATAAGAGGTTGTAAAATGCTGTATTTGAAAAAAATGTTAAAAACCTTAGATTTGGTGAAATGTATATTTTTTCATCTATAAAACATATAAGAGTCTTTGAAGTTTCAGCTATAGATATTAATAGGTTATGCTTCTAGGTGAAAACAAAGAAATATATTTCTGATGAAATCTGAATTTGCAAATGTAGAAACCTCCATGTAATAAAATTTGAAAATTTTATACTGGTTCACTTAAGAAAAATAGGACACAAAAATGTTATTTTGTGGAAGATATTTTAGATTAATATTTTGCTATTATGTGTTTAATTTTCTGCAAAGTTAGTACCCTGATAGGATAATATTAGAAAATGACATTACAAAGTAGATCTTTTATACAAAAACATTATTGGTTTTATTCTTGTTTTAACATTATAACTTAAATTGCATTACTGCTTTTTGTGTTTAACTTCAAAATTTCATGTACATAGTTGTATTATTGAAGGTCATTTTCTTTTCTGTTCTTTTCTTGGTCTTCTTTATGTATTTCACACTTGTCCTACATACCTCCCTTCTGGGATCCACTAGTTTGTTCTCTTATATTTAAAGAGTCTGTTTTTTTGTCTCTTTCTGTTTTGTTTGTTCATTTGTTGTGTTTCTTAAACTCCACATATAAGAGAAATCTTTTAGTGTTTGTCTTTCTCTGACTGACTTATTTTGCTTAGCGTAATACACTCTGGACCCATCCATGTTGTTGCAAATGGCAAGATCTCACTCCTTTTTATGGCTGAGTAGCATTCCATTGTGTATATATATACCACCTCTTCTTTATCCATTTATCTATGGATGAACAGTTGGGCTGCTTCCATATCTTCACTATTGTAATAATTTTGCAGTCAACAAAAGGGGGCACATATCTTTTCAAATTAGTGTTTTCATTTTCTTCGGTAAATACCCAGTAATTGAATTAGTGGATCATACAGTAATTATAGTTTAAATTTTTGAAGAACCTCCATATTGTCCTCCATGGTGGCTGCACCAGTTTGCATTCCCATCAACAGAGCATGAGGATTGCGTTTTCTCCACATCCTCGCCAACACATGTTATGTCTTGAGTTTTTAATTTTAGCCATTCTGACAGGTGTGAGGTGATATCTCATCATGATTTTGATTTGCATTTCCCTCATGATTAGTGATATTGAGCATCTTTTCACATGTCTGTTTGGCGTCTGTATGTCCTTTTTGGAAAATATCTGTTCAGATCCTCTGCTTGTTTTTTAATCAGATTATTTGGGCTTTTTTGGTGTTGAGTTGTGTAAGTGCTTTACATATTTTGGATATTAATCCTGAATCAGGTATATCGCTTGCAAATATCTTTTTCTGTTTAGTAGGTTACTTGTTATTTTGTTGGTTTTCTTTCCTCTGCAAAAGAATTTTATTTTGGTGTAGTCTCAATATTTTAATTGTGCTTTTCTTTCTCTGTCTGAGGAGACATACCTAGAAAAATGTTTCTATGGCTGATGTTAAAGAAATTCTTGTCTAGGGCTTATTCTAGGATTTTTATGGTTTCAGGTCTCACATTTAGGGCTTTAATCCATTTTGGGTTTATTTTTGTGTAGAGTGTAGAAGAGTGGCTCAGGTTCATTCTTTTACATGTAACTGTTCGTTTTCTCAGCTCCATTTATTGAAGAGACTGTCTTTTTCCCATTGTATATTCTTGCCTCCTTTGTCATAGATTGACTGACCATATAGACATGGGTTCATTCCTGTGCTCTTTATCCCGTTCCTTTTATCTTTGTGATTATTTTTGTGCAAATACTGTACTATTTAGATTAGCTTTGTAAGTATATCTTGAAATCTGGGATTGTGATACCTCCAAATTTATTCTTCTTTTGCACGATTACTTCAGCTATTCATAGTCTTGTGATTCAATACAAATTTTAGTAGTATTTGTTTTAGTTCTGTGAAAAATGTTGTTGATATTTTGATAGGGATTACATTAAATCTGTAGATTACTTTGAGTAGTATGGACATTTAATAATACTGTGTTTTCGGTCCATGGACATGGAATATCTTTCCATTCATTTATGTCATCTTCGGTTTCTTTTATCAGTTTCTACCTGTACAGAGTACAGGTCTTTCACGTCCTTGGTTAAGTTTATTTCTAGGTATTTTATTATTTTTGGTGCACTGTGAATTTACATATGCATATAGGATTTTTTCTTAACTGGCTCAGCCACCCAGGCACCTCAGGATTTTTTTTCTTAATTTTGCTTTTTTCTACTTCATTATTAATATATAGAAATGCAACAGATTTCTGTATATTAACTTTGTATTCTGCAACTTTACTGAATTCATTTATCATTCTAGTAGTTTTTTGGTGGAGTCTTTTGGGTTTTCTATATAGAGTATCCTGTCATTTGCAAATAGTGAAAGTTTTACTGCATTTTTACCACTTTGGCTGCCCCCCTTTTTTTGTGTCTGATTGCTGTGACTAGGACCTCCAGTACTATGTTGAATAAAAGTGGTTAGAGAGAACATCCTTGTCTTGTTCCTCATCTTAGAAGAAAAGCTGTCAGTTTTTCACCATTGAGTATGATGCTAGCTGTGATTTTTCATGTGTGGCCTTTATTATGTTGAGGTATGTTCCCTCTAAACCTACTTTGTTGAAGATTTTTTATCATGAATGGATGTTGTACTTTGTCATATGTTTATTATGCATGTACTGAGATGATTATATGGTTTTTATCCTTTCTCTTGTTGGTGTAATATACCACATTGACTGATTTGCAAATATTGAACCACCCTTGCATCCCTGGAAAAAAATCCCACTTGATCATGATAAATGATTTTTTAATATATTTTTGTATTTGGTTTGCTTATATTTTGTTGATGAATTTTGTATCTATGTTCATCAGAGATATTTCATGTACATAAGTACATTATTGTTGAGTGTTACTTTCTTTTGATGACAAACTTTCTTCCATCTTAAATAGTATCTATTGCATATAAACAGATAACTTGAGCTAAAGTAAACTCTTTGCTTTAAATACGTGCCTAACACTAACCTAAAAAATCATATTAACTTCTGTTATTCAGAAAACATTAATAGCTCCTTTCTAAAAGCAGAGGCTTCAGGGTTTAATTTTCTTACCTTACTTTGGGCTTTGGAGAGTCTCTCAGCGAAGCTCAATTAACTTATAACAATGCTGCTCAACATGTATTGAAGAAATAATGCAAAATATATAAAACCTTTCATATCAAGAGCCTTTTCTCAAAGTCATATGAGGTAGATATGACCTTCTTTTGATTAAGTCCTGAATAATCAATAGGATCTTAGTACTTTTATTTTATTATATATAAAATATATTTTTGTATTTTGTAAATATAAAAAAAAAAGTATTTCTCTCCAGTGAAGAGGGATATTGTGTTAACCAAATATACAGGTTGAGGGGAAAGGGGGAGGGAAATTAGTTCACAGTGGTGCTGAAATAGTAGTTAATTAAAAGAAATCAATGAAACAAACAAGTCAAATGAACTAAAAACTGATTTTTTTGAGCTAAACGTTGACTAAAATAATCTGTACATTGTGCATCAGACTATTTCCCTACTTGGGATTACTTAAATGACAATGACAGAGGGATTTTAACTATATTGTGAGGAAGTTACTAGAATAGACATACAAATTGAACATTTTGTTTGTGTGTATGTTTCTATATGTGTTTATATTCATGAGTGTAGTGAGTATATTAGTAAGATGTAATAAATCTATGTTTTTTTTTAAATGTAGAATAAGGGTATAATTTCATAAGATCCTTATAGTCTCATTGAAGCAAAGGCAGATAAACTAAGACTGAAGGAGAGGCAGAAGATCAAAATAATGCCAAATCTAGCAGCTTACCATCTTCTATTTCCCTGCTTTATTCTTTAATAAATACAAGCAATAGGCAGAAGCCAGGCTGCTGTGGTCTGAGGATAGCACAACAGATGCAGAAGGATGACCTAGAGTGTGTACCGTTATTTCCAATCACTAAACTGTAAAAGAAGGACAAGAGGAGGACTTGATGGGAGGATAAATGCTCTTGTGTGTCTGTTTTTTTTTTCTAATAAGGGTTCATTTAAGCATATTTTATGTGCTGTAAGGATTTACCTTGATTGCATTTTTACAGAAGAGATTAGATAGTTTTGAGAGATTTCCGCATATGTGGTACAGAAATTGGTAAAGTTAAGTTTGTAAAAGAGCAAACAGAGGGAAAAAAAGAAGGAAAAGAAGAAAAGGTAGGATTTTAGGGAAGTCAATTTAAAAGAATGATGAACAGTAGGAAATAGTATAGTCTTACATAAAGTTGGTTATGTTGGAAACACAAACATTATGGTTTGTTTCTTATAATATAAATAATTAGTCTTTGCAATCCTGAGATGATGGTATGATATTGTTAAAGGATTCCTTTTTACACTTTCCATTCCTGTTTACTCATGGGTCAACCTGAGTAGCAATTTTACTCTTTGCCGCAAGCTTGGTTTGACTTACTAAGACTTTTCTCTGTCCATCAAGTCTTACCTCATTCATCTTTTGACACCACTACGCTAACACCGTATCTTACTCAGAATTCACTGATGCCAGCCTAGCTGTCGTACGCAATGACCTTTTGTCTGTGAGCCTCTGACAGCCCTGTTGTATGTGACAGTGTTGGACAGTTCTCCATGCTTGAGCATCTCTTTATGTAATGTTTAAAGCACCGCATTTTCTTTGCTTTCCTTCTAGTTCTCTGGCTTTAGAAACATAGTAAGTCTTTTTCTTGGTATCTCTGTATTAAGATTTCATACTCCTCCTGTTTCTGTCATTATCCTCTAAATTTTTTACTTTGCGTTCTCTCTTTTCAAGGTTTTGTCTGTACTCTTGTTGTCAACCACCCACTACTCTAGAAGTTCGAAATCTTTGTCCAGCAATGACATTCCAGCTGTTGGTCAGCTCACCATTAGCATCTAAAACCGAGTTCTTCACCTCGTCTATGAGATCTTCCTATTCCCTTCTTCCCTATGTTTGTGATATCAGAATATGTAATCTAATGCGCCTGAGAAAAAAGATACCAAGCAAAGGGTTGTAAACAACAAGAGGGATAAAAATGGACTCTGCCTAAAGACACAATACTTAATTTAAATGTTGAATTGGAAGATCATTGTGAAAAAGGAGGGAGGAGAAGACATACCTGCTATCTTAAACTAGTCACTTGGGTGGGAAAGAGAAATTAAGAAAGAAGATGCCATTTTTTAGAATACTATTTAAATATGCTGTATTGGAGAATGTGTGAATTAAGCAGAAGAGGCCAATTATTGGTAGTGTCAATTACCTAAATGTAAGATATTATACAAAACTGAGAAGTGTTCTATGGAAGCATGTGATCACTTAAATCAAAAATAGACAATGGAAAGAAATTTGATTATTGTTATGTTTGCTTTAAAAGAAAAACTGAATGCTTGCTAAGAGAATGGTTTAAGTAACAATGTCAACTGTATTATCTCTAGCCATTTGAGAGCAGTAAGGTGTGAGATGTTCTATCTCTCTGTCTCTGTGTCTCTGTCTCTTGACAGAATGTGTGAGGGATGCTGGTGCCAGGTGGTACCAGGCTTCTAAGATGAGGCCAGTGAACATCCCTCTCCACATTGCCTGTCTCAGGAGATTTGGGACCTGTGTCAAGAACATAAGCTGTTTTGACCTGGTATTGAAGAGTGTCAAGATTATATTGGCAACTGGATTTCCAAAGAGAGTAGTTGGAGCAGGGATTTGAGGGATTTACCAAAGTAAAAAGCTTTTATTTGGTGTTCTTAGATGAGACAAAACTCCTAATATCAAACCTATTTGCTGGCTAATAATGGTGTGTCCTTCAAGAACAGTGCCTGCTAATGGGAAACTTCTCTTTAGGAGATGCTTTGCAGCTAAGTCTTTTCTCTAACAAAGTCCTCCTCTCCATGATTTGGGCTCAGAACACCTGATCTCAAATCTTTTCCACCTATGAATAACGTAGAGTCTGTAGTGATCAAGAGAGCATTTTATGTATGTATGTTTGTATGTGTGTATGTATGTATGTATGTATGTATGTATGTAAAGTAAGGTCTAGGCCCGACATGGGGCTCAAACTCAGGATCCTGAGGTCAAGAGTGTATTCTCTACCAACTGAGCCAGCCAGGTGCTCAAGAGAGCATTTTCTATTTAAACAGTCATCTCTTAGCTAGTTAACTGATGTGTAAACTTCAGTGCCATCTTAACTCCTTCTCCTTCACCCCACCTGCAGTTAATCTTCAACTTCTGTCTAACAAAACCTCTGAAGTAGGTCTCTGCCCTCATTTCCATTCCCAGGACTATACGGTGTCTCTGCTGTGTCTGGAGACATAATGGCAAGTTGAGAGAATGGCGCCAGTGTCCACATTTAGAGTAAGTTATAAACTACATGGGCCACACTTTAATGTAGTTATTTCCTAAACACTGCAGGCAGTCTCTTGCAGACATGCCTTTGAACACGCTGCTTCCTCTTTCTGGAGTGTCCTTACCTTTTGTTCCCTCCATATGGTTCCAGACCTAGGTTACATGTCATTGCCTCATGTTAGAAACCTCCAGGCAGATTTAGACATCTCCTGGGTTGTCCTCTTACAATACTTTTCACTTTCTTCTGTTAGAATACCACCCTTCTTCCCTCCCTTCCCCCCTCCCTCCCTCCCTTCCTTGCTAATTGGACAGATCCTATAGGCTGTAAGCTGCTAAAAGGTACACTTCACAGCATTGATTTTTATATCCCCTGAACATGGCCTCCTGCCTGATCTGTACCACATATTCAATAAATACATGCTTTAAAGTCTGTATATGAGAATGAAAGCCTAAGGATGCTCCTGGGTGTTGCCATTGGAGAATAATTTATTTGTGTCCTTTCTCCAACAGCATACAGAGAGAATTTGGTTTAACTTTCAAAAGTATACTGTAACAAGATAAAAGAATGTCTCTCTTTTGCCCTTTTAGGCTGACCTTTTGAACCCAAAGCCAATTTACTAGAATTAAGGGAGTTGATGTGATTAGTGTTAGGAAAGATTTTATATAATGGGATTTGGTTTACTTCAAACAAATGTGGATGAATATGAGTCTCATGCAATATTTTAACATTTTAATTTATTGCTGACTCTACAGGGCAAAGGGGATCATAACCCTTAGTCCAATTTCAGGATGATGAATTGAGGCTTTTTTCAACAAGGCAGAGGATAAAAGATGACGTCCTTCAGTTAGAGTAATGCAAATTACATTTATATTTAGAGTAAGTAAATTCAGTGCCATGATAGTTGATATTTTGCTAAAATAGTATGCTGGTGTCATTATAGTGATATTTGCTAAAACATAAATTAGGAATTAATTATTAAAATAAATTATTAAATATAAACCTACTCTGGATTCTGAATCATGTGATATAGAACAGATGCCCAAAATAGTGCTCATCCTGGCAGTGATATGCTTAATGTAAAATTAGAGTGTTAAGAAAAAGGAAAATCACTGGGCAGTACATATCTCCTGAAGAAATGAAAAGAGAACGTTTGCTAAATAATCCAAGAAGGTCAGGGACATTGATCTAAATATCTGTCAGGGAATTCTAGATTAGAGAATATCGTGAGCAAAGCCTCTTGTATCTGACATATAGCAGTTGCTCAATAAATATATGCTTGAAAATCTGTATATGAGATCAAAGTCTTAAAATCTCAGTGCTCTTTACCTTCCCCCTGGTGGGCTGACGTTACAAAGAAGTAGGATTTTGGATTGGATAGTCAGTATGAGGACAGTTACAGAACTCCTAGAGGCATTAGAACTCTGTGAAATGTCATGCAGAGACATGATGGGTCCTTAGGCAGGAAGAGGACATGATGAAAACAAATTTTCAATATATTATTTTGGCAGTTGCGAGATTTCGTGGGTTTGGCAGGGACTGGAGGCAGGATGATGAATTGGGACAATGTTACTTGGGTTGTTTGTAGCAATTATATTGTTTATGTTGTTGGTCTACTTGCAGTGCTCTAACTATTCATGAACACTTAATCTTTTTCTTCCCCCTAGTCTAGTGGAAGTCTAGTTTAAGAGTTATTTAGAGCCCTAATTTAACTATGTCAGACATAGTTTTATGAGCATGAAGTAGTGAAAAGAACAAAGAACCAGTGGTTCTGGTCTCATTTAGGCCACAACTAGCTGCAGGCTTCTGAGCAGGTCACTTGATGTCCTCAATTTGGAAATAAGAGCATTGACCTGGATGAGCTAAGACCTTTTCCGTTGAGCACAAGAGTTAGTGGAAGCTTCCAAAATACTCACCTTATCACTGGGCAGCAAAAGTACTTAGCACATCTTTTAATGCATACTAGGAAAAACACATCTTCCACTCATAACCTGGGTAGAATATTCCACCTTACCATAAGATAGATAGTAGGTTCATGATGAATACAATATATAGGCATTACCTTTTCTAAGAATGTGTTAAAATATAGACGAAAATAGAAAATTAACCCCTGTACATGAACACAGTGTGTTTACTGTATCATTTTAATGTTTCAAATAAAGCTACTTATTTGCATAATGATGCTTTGGAAAGATATATCTTAAAATAACAATGCTATTCATTGATTTGAAACCAAAACAAAAATAACATGTAAATTAATCTGGAAAATTGTCACATTACTCTATAATTAGATGTATCAGTAAATGTGTGCTATCACTTATTAAGCTAAATTTGGCATAGAATAATATTTCAAAGTAATGAATCTATATTTTCTATTTATATTTTGCAAATATTTGTTAATTGTCATTAGTTTGTTAACCTCTATAATATGTATGCAGTTTGTATGATGAGTGCTTAAAAATAAGTAGCTCTCTGGTATTACTGTTATGAATTGAAGTTTAAGTTTGATCCTTGTGGGAAATGATATGCAGGAAACATTGTGTGCAGTGTATCAGAACACCCAGAAAAACACTGCACATAAGGATTTCTAATGTCATAAAACTAAACAAATTATTACAGTGTCTAGACAGAGTCCGAAGACATGGTAAAAATTTTTTTGAAAAATTGGTTTTATAGATCAAACAAAACATTTGATTTGTTTGAACATCATTTAATTTTTCAAACCAGTGAAATAATGCATAGCATGAAGTTTAGTTACTTGAAGATATTAAAAGGAAAAGGATATTTTATCCCTTGGAGTATTTTCCTTGAGTCAAGAAATACTTTTAAGACTTAGAAAATTATTTTTGGTAATCTGGTCTAAGTAACAGATTCCCAACATTTTCTCCATCCATAACAACTTTCTGGCCATACCTCTGAAATCTGCATTTTAAACAGGTTTCTGGGGAGTTGTTTTCATGCATAGTGAATGTAAGAATTACTGTTCTAACTTCTCTTCTTATCCTCTTGCTGGGAATCTTTACATGTCATTTGATGCTGGGTATTAGAAAATGAGATCCTGAATTTGAAAGTTGAAGAATAGGACTCTGCTTGGGAATCCAGAAAGAACTTGAAATACCCAGTGATTTTATTATACATAAATAGGATTTTCTATCAGTTTCTGTTTGAAATTGATAAGGATAATAAAGTATGTTCTTTTCATTTGTTAATGGTATATACATTAGTTTATATAAAATACAGTATTCGATATTGTAAACCTTTTCTTTTGTATTACTTTCAGAACACAGATTTTTCCAGAGAAATTTTCCCATAAGCTGGATTTATATTCATTTTATTTCCTCCATAGAATCACCAAGTTCAACCAAATTCTACAACATCCATGATCCTTTTAATGTTAAATAAAGAATTCCAAGTATGGTTTCATTAATTTTTAAACAACCATAGCCTCTACTGAAAATGCTGATGTTTAGGTTGAGATTGCTACAGGAAATTCTTGAAATTACTATCCTTTACCTGTAGAGATAGCCTTTCCACTTGCCTTTAATTAAAATAACCCTTTCTCCTCCATTACCAAATGCATTTATTACAAATAAGAATCCTGAATTCACAAATGAGGATGATCTCCAGTTTGAAGCTAGTAACTGACAGTTGTCTCCTTGGTGACTGGAAACATATTTTATTATCTAAGCGTTTCTTATGACTGAATGAGTTTTTGCATATAGTGGGTTTCCAGTGATAAGTAAGTCAATGAATGCTAGTCAAGTTTTATTGCCCTGTGTGGTATTGAAAAAGGAGAAAATTGTACTTAGGAATTCGGATAGCTTCATGAGAACTAAGTCTCTCCTGAATCAGAATTTTATACTTGGGCATCAATGATCTATTGCCTTCAGTGGCTTAATTCAGTGATCATCTTTTGCTCATATCAACACAAGAGTCTATAAATATTGAAAACTAAGTTGATGTTCAGTTCCTGACAATCAACTCTTCTCATTCATTAGCACTCTATTTGCACTACAAGGCTTATAAAATTAGTAGAAAAATGCCAGTGTTTTTCATTTAAATTCCTTTTTCCTTTCTAATGGTCTCTTGACTTTGCACTACCTAGATTTTGGACAGCATCCTTTACTATATTATATTTTGAGTTTCCGAAAAAGAAGTACCTCTCACATTTTAGCAGTCAAATTTTTATCATGTAGTCTTGTAAGGATGATTTCCTAAGTCACGAATTTTCTCCCACCATCCTGTTCCCGTTTGCCTTTTTCAGAATGTACTGGTGACTGTTAGAAAAATTTAAAGGTTTCTGTCCAGCAATATCTTTAATCCCTTGGGGTTGCTCAAAGTGTTAAGACTGATGGATCTGACTGTGGTAAAGTTTAATAAGAATTGCTCTTACAACCAAGATGATTCAGTTTACTTATTATTATTTTTTTTTTTTATGTATCTTGTCTCTCTTCTTCCTGACTCAACAGCTCCCCCAACGGTTCGTATTGTGCATTCAGGCTTGGCCTGTAACATTGAGGAGGAGCGCTACTCCGAAAGGGTCTATACTATACGGGAAGGAGAAACCCTAGAACTGACCTGTCTGGTCACAGGACATCCACGTCCACAGGTGAGTCCCGAACCGTGACAATGAGGAAAACTCTCGTTGACCTTTCTTGGAAGTTAAAAATATATATATTTCATGAGATTTTGCTTAAAAAATTGTGTGTGTGTGTATGTGTGTGTGTGTGTGAGAGAGAAACTGAAGTCACTGTGTGTGTGCAAAGCAGGACAAGGGTGGTGATTGCTGAATGTTCATGCTTGAAGTACTCACTTGGATAAGATGAAGAAAGACTTTGTTTTGGTATTGTGAGAAATTTGGAAGACACTTCTAAGGAAGCTGTTAAAAAGACAACTACAAAAATATCTCAGTAAGATAACAATTCATATGGCAATGAGTTTATTTTAGAATGTGGATCATGATTTCATGATGACATAATTGCAGCTGAGGAAGCATTTGTTCTGAAGAATGTGGTGCATGAGGTCACGTGTACTTTCCTTACTCCTCATCATTATGTTCATAGAAAACTTTGCACAACAAATGTTTGCAGGTGTATGCATTCAGGCTTTCAGAGTCATCTGCCACAGCTTTTATAAGCTACTTTAATAGCAAGAACAGAAATTGAGACTTTCAAAGGGCACTAAAATTATAAATAATGAGCAAAGCAAAAGTTTGTTAGGAATGAAAGGGTTAGGCAGAAGGTAATATAGTTAGGTTATATATTCATGATGTACAAGTTTAATTCAGATGCAATACAGAATATTCAGAATGTTGTAGTCAGTAATTCTTATTGTCGTATGTTTAACCTGACTAGTTCAAAATCTACACTGGCAATCAGTACAGACGCTATGATGGAAGAGAGATCTCATTTGGTAGCTAAGTTGCGTATTCTAAGTGTTAGTGTTACAGGAAAAAAAAAAATCCAGCTAACACCACTACCTAGAAGAAAGTAAGGGGTGGGGTGGAGATTGTATGGACTCATTATTTTAACCTTCTCTTTTGATCCTACCAACCATTACCCTTAATAACACAAAGATGTTTGACCTTACCATTGTGACCTGAAGAACAAATGAAAATAAGCAAACGAACTTCACAGAATGAAGCAATAGATGGGTAAATAAGACCATGACTAAAACTAAAATGGTAAAATATAAAACAAGGCTATGCTGTTGGTAAAATGAAAAACAATAAAAAGTAATCTAGAAAATATAATTATTGAACATAATTGTTATTAAATTTAAAAAATAATATTAAAATTAAAATTCACAGTGGCTAAAATTATAACTTATAATACTTGCTTTTAACTGAAAAGTGATTAAAGAATGAAATTATCTTAGTAAAATTTAGTTCTTCAAAATTTGACCTATTATGATTAGACTTCATGGAAAACAGTAATTGCAAAACTAAACATACAAGGACAAAAATGATAATTATTAAAATTTGATACAGACAAACTGATATGTCAGGCATTTTTATTTTAAAATTTATATTGAAACAATGGACTTCAATAAAAATAATTTTACTAAAATTTAAAAAATGATAATATTAACTCAAGAATATTATCTCAAAGAAAATTTAGTGTTGTTATAATTTGATTATGACTTGTACTCACATACATAGAACAGAAATTCCAGAACCAAAAGTTGGGATCAAAATATGAGTGTCCAAATCTAAAAGAAGCCAGAAATTGCCAAATGAGAGGCAGTTTGTGGCAAGAGAAGACTCATTAATGCTTCCATCATTCCCACACTGAACCTGCCAAATTCAGCACCTTCTAAACTACAAATTACACTTAAAAATGCAACTTTTTGTTTTTTTAAAAAGTCATCCCTGCAGTCATCCCTGCTGTCTGCTACTGCATATCCATCCTTATGTTCCCTTACCTTAGTATTAGGAATTTCTTATTTTCCCCATACATTTTGTCCATAATGATTCACAATCTGGAGGGTAATCTCTGATTCTGTCAATTCCAAAATAAATTCTGTATTGAAGAAGTAGATCACTGCCTTATGTGTTTTTTCTAAGCAATTCCATGCTGAAACCATTTCAATATATTCTGACCGTAGGAAAAAGTTATCCCGGTATTGTTATTTCTTCAGTCCTAGAAATAATTCAGGCATTCGCAGGTGACTCAGTTTCAGTTTATATTGCCTGTTTGAAAAATTAACCAGGCCTCTTCTTTGTCAACAAACTGTATAAGGAAAGTTGATAGAACAGCTGGGCCTCGACATCCTGGCCAAATGCTGAAGGGCATGCTGATAGCAGCTGGTCCTGAGGATGGCTTTTCTTGGCTGATGCCATGAAGCTGGAATGACTTCCTGGCAGTCTTGGCTCATCTAAATATGATAGGTTGGGAATGCAGTGCAAGAGTGAGGCCTCCACTCTTCAGGAGACTCCTTAATCTGTTGCCTATTCCTGTGGCAACGAAAGTCATAAAGGTTACCATTTCCAGAATTGTTCAAAGGCAGGGATTTTATTTTCTACGTTAAAAAAAAATCTCTGCAAAAGTATATCATCTGCCAGTGTATAATAGCCTGAGGGTATTGTTGCATGCAAGGGAAATAAATGAAGGAGCAGAAGGTAGGATGCTGTAGTTAATAGCATGGCATTGGGACCAGACTGCTTGGGTATGGCCCTGGATCTACTGTGACTGCTCGTACGACCGTGGGAAAGTTCCTTGACCTCTCTGCTCTCTGTGCCTCAGGTGTCTTATCTGTATAAAAAGGATGATGGTAACCATCATACCTACATCATAGACTCCTTTTGAGAGTTAAATGGGTATTATAAATATATATGTACATATATATACACACATACACATATATATGTACTTGTCCTGTAAATAAGCATTATATCCATATATAATAAAACATGCTGGCTTTTTATTTATTGTTTTTAATTTTATGCTTAGACTTTAAAGTCTAGAGTTGAATATGTAAGTATGAAAATAAGTAGGTTTAAAAAATGGTTCTTAGCATTTCTATGGCCTATTTTAAATTAGATCCATTTAAATAAATTTCAATATTTTTGTGTTTTAATACTCTACAGAGCCTTTATTATTCTGTTAATTACCTTTTTTTAGCTTGCAAAGACTAGAGCTATATTCAGGCTACTTCAGTTAATGAAGGTTTATTATAAAGATATATGGAGAAGCAAGAAAGAAGGAAGGGGTAAAGATTTGTTAGTAAATCTGATAACCTAATATTACCTCTAGATGTCCATAATTTCAAGATTCAGCTGCCCTCTCTCTTTTTCTTCTTCTTTTCTTTTTTCCTCCATCACTCCCTTTGTCTTTTCTTTTCCTTCTTTCCTTCCTCTCTTCTCTCTCAATATCATCACATCAATAACAAATGAATTCTGAATATAGCTCTCTTGTAAGTGATTTAAACAATGAGATGTTTAACAAAATGTTCCCTGTCACCCTCCCACTCACCTCCCAGAGGTTTATGTTAAATAGTTCGATGTATCATCTTGCAATCCTTGTTTTGTGCATTCCCATAAATATGATTATATATGTTAATGTTTTACGTTCATTTTTTAAATTAGACAATGAAAAGTATTATTCTATGCTACAGTTTTTCACTTGGCCATGTGTCCAAATCACCAACGATAGATACAGTCTAATGGTTCTCGAGATGTGATCCCTGGAGAGAACTTGTTAGAAAGGAAAGTTCTTGTGCCCATCACATCAGAAACTCCTGTGTTGGGGCCAGCAATCTGTGTTGTCAAGAGTGCTCTGGGTAATTCTGATGTACACTGAAATTTGAGAACCACTGACTTAGGTCATTATTTTCAGAGGCTGAATTGTACTTGTGTGGAGGCACTAAATTCTACGGTATAGATGCACTGACTATATGTAATTGCTGCTATTTTGAATAAATTGAATTGCTTATAGATTTTTACAATTACAAATAATAACTTATTGAACACTTCTGATATGTGCATGTGTTTATGCACATCGCGATTGCATGTCTGCCAGTATTGTTGTAGGATAGTTTCCGTCTTCAAAATGGCGTTTAGCCAAAGTTGAAAGTGACTTTAACTTTCTTCCTTAGCACAAGTGAATCTCAAAGTTTTGTTAATTTGATGTGAAGAAGTGAATTTTACTACAGTGAAGTTTAAATTTGCATTTTCTTAATTACTAGTCAATTTGAACTTTTTCCCACACATGTATCAATCATGTGTTCATCTCTTTTGTCTATTGATTATTTTTATCTACCTTCTCTATTTTCTTATGGGTTAGCTGCTTCTCTTCTTATAGACCTGTGGGGACTTTTTATGTCCTTTAAAATTAAATTCAGTATCTGAAAATTATGTTGCAAATTTTATCTACCAGGATGTATTTGTCTTTTAATATTGTTTATGTTACTTGGAGATTTTTGTTTTTAAAAGATGCATTTCAATCTTTTCAATTTTGCCTTCTGAATTTTATACCTACTTTCTTAAGATCCCTTTCATATCAATGTGTCTTACATTGTATGCTTCTTTTCTAACAGCCTATATAGTTGCTAATGTTTTTAATGATTTAATCATTAGGGAACGTGTTGTCCAGAGTAAAAAATACTAGTCTAGTGTTTTCTCTCTTTTTTCTTCTTCCTTCCCGCTGCCCTAATCCAGACAGGAAAGTAAGCATTCCACCTTACCGCTTTAAAATGCTACAAAAATTGAAGTATAATTTATATATAAAATTATATTAGGTTCAGGTGTACAATGTAATGATTTGGTATTTGTAAACTTTGAGAAATAATTACCACAGTTAACTCTAGTTAACATCTGTCACCATACGTGATTACATTTTTTTCTTATAATGAGAAATAAGGTTTAACATTTTAAACCTTGTATAATGTTTAACATTAAGCATTAAAGCATTTTTAAAATTTCTTAAAAATGCTGTTTTCATCATTAATAAAATTGAATTATTCTTTTTTAAAGTGTTTATTTATTTATTTTGAGAGATAGAAGGTGCATGAGGAGGGAGAGAGGCAGAAAGAGAGGAGAGAGAGAGAGAGAGAGAGAGAGAGAGAGAGAGAGAGAGAATCCCAAGCAAGTTCCATGCTGTCAGCAAGAGCCTGATGTGGGTCTTGATCTCATGAACTGTGAGAGCACAACATGATCCAAAATCAAGAGTCAGATGCTTAACTGACTGAGCCATCCAGATGTTCCCAAATTGCATTATTCTATTCTGCCATTCTACTTATCCCTTCCTGTACCATGCCATGCTATTTTAACTTCTATAGCTTTATATTATACTTGGCTGTAGAGGAAAGAAAGCCACTCCTTTGCTATTGTGTTTCCATATTTCCTTGGTTGGCCTCAGACATTTTTTCTGCTCTTTGATATTGGAAATGAGCTTTTCATATCCCCCACCCAAATAAATATTGGAACTTTAATCACATTGCATTTTTCTTGCTATAAGACCATGCAGTAGAAAGTATGGAAAACTTTTACAAAGAATTTCTCAGTAGGACACTTTGAATATTTCAAACTTCTCAAACAGGAAGGCAGTTTTATTAGAACCAGTATAATGTGAAGGTCTTTGAATTTATTTTAATAACAAACCTGGCTATTTATATTTGGAGCGCTTTCCTTCTCTTTTCAAAAACAAAACAAAACAAACATGAAAATGCCCATCAACCAAAAAAGTTCTACTTTTACGTGTTGGCTTTCTGGGTAAGATTTCATTTGAATATTATTTTTCATCACTATAATATTTTTGAAAGCCATTCCTTAAAATATAATTATGTATATCCAAAGCACTAACCTAAGAATAATGAATACTGTTTACTAGTTGGTTACAACTCATCCTAGGCATTGTTCATTTTTTAGATTAAAAAAATAAGGGTAAGGCCATTTTTCAATTTTAAAATGGGATTATATTCAGTCATTTGATTGCTATATAAATGTCTTCTTGACTTTCAACACTGTTGCTGAGTTATTGATGTTTTTATCCCTGTTAATTCTGTATGCAGATTTTAAAGTGATAAATTTACCAAAATGAAAATCTTAGCAAGCCTTCATAACAGATTTTACAGTTTGAAGCCATTAGTGCTATCTGTGTGTTCTCCTTTGCAAATATTTTGTACATCTTGGTTCACATTTCCATATGGTATTTTTTTTCTGATTCAGTCTGTTAAACTACTTACAATAAAATTAATGCATGCACATGAAAAATAGACATATTAGATTGTTGGATTTATGTCCAATTAAATAGGCAGAATTGGAATCTGTTATCTAATCAGAGATCATCCAATGTTGTATCTCAACCTTCTCATGGTTTATAGAATTTCATATAATGTTCTTTTATCATCTGTGATAAATCTCTCTAGACTGGATCTGTCTGCTTCCTCATATAAGAGACTCTTCAACCAAAATAGCTAATATTTTTTCAATGAATATTTGGAGAGGATGTGGGAAATGCTTTAGTATATATTGTACTCAAAAATATATTAATTACAAATTCCATATCAATAACTATCTTCACAGTCCGTCCTCCCACACACATATATGCATGCCTAGTCTCTTCTTGATATACTCCTGTAAGTTCATGTTTACATGGGCAAATTGCACTTACTACAGCTCATTTAGGAGGAAGCATTTACAGTCTTTCTGAGGGTTGATGTCGTACCTCCAAATAGTTTTGTTTCTATTAATTTTTATACAGAATGTGGGAAGTACTTTTTGGTTCAACTCTTTCCTTCAAAACTGCTTATACTTTTTACTCCCAGTATATCAGCATTAACCAAAGAGTTTTAAAAAATTTTAATGAATTCTCTATTTCATGAATAGAGAGTTCGTTTTGCTCCTTAGGAGATTCGAATGTGTTTATGGTTATTTCAGAGTTCATCTTTTGTTTAATTCCATGGACAGTCTTTATGCTTGTAAGAAACATTGATCATCCATTTCCAGACAATTGCTCAAAAAATGTTAGTTAATGTACTTAGTGAAGGCTCAGTAAGGTGGATATGTTAGCATAGGTTTATTATGAGACTTGTTTTCAAAGAGTTCCCAAGGGATGCTCCTGTTACTATGAGAAATGTACTGGTAAATGGGCACTAGCATCTTTGAGAAGCTCAAGGGTGACTGTCCTTGGAGACCAGGGTTGCAGTAGGAGATGCTGCCGTAGAAGTGGGATCTCTAAAATCAGCAGGATGATGGAATTCAAAAATGGCAGAGTTTGGGTGGTAACATTTTACCAACAGACTCAGTGTAGATAGAAGTAGTGTAATGAGCAGCAAGATTGGAGTAGCAAGCATGTTGGCTTTGTCTATAGGGCTTTGTTGATGAATGATAGATTATAGTGTATTTAGTGCTAATACATAAGGGTAGCTGACTAGAGTGGTTCTTGACTCAAACAGACAAACAGAGGTAAAGAGGTAAGGAGGAGGTTGACATTTTCCACTATAAAAAATCACAGTCACGCATTCAGTTTCCAAATCTAAACTTGTTCACAGAGCCAACACTCCTTGTTTGAAAAGGAAGCCAGATTTCTTTGAGGAAAGACCTACAAATATCACTACAAGCTTACACCAAAAATAGTATCTGAATCCTGCCCCAAAGGGATTTGTGGCCATTTGTCATAGTGATTTACCTTGAAGAAAGAAAAATACCAAGACTTTTTGAGGGTTCTTCAAGGTACAGAGATTGAGCTGACACAGAAATCAATGGGTTTATAATGTTGTCATAGAGTGGAGGCTTATGAAGCCTGATGATCAATGGAGTCCTGGCCCAGAGAAGTGGGTTTATGGTCATGTCTTCAGACTCCCAAAAGCATAATTGGGAGGGACATACTTAGCAGCTGGCAGGATCCCCACACTGGTTACCTGACGGGTGGAGTGAGTCAGAGTCATTATGGTAGGAAGGTGGAGTCCTGTAAAATTGTCCCTCCCATACCACAATATGAAATCAGAAGTAGTACTGCATCCCAGAAGAATTTTCAGAGATTAGGTACTGCAATCAAAGCTGTGGCAGTAAAGTAATGATAGTCTCTATCATGTTCCAATTTACTTCACATATAAGATGTCTAAAAAGCCAGGTGGATTATGGAAAATGATGATAGACTCTGGTAAACAATCAAATCAACACTGCCGCTGCACCACATGTCATGTCTCCATTGGAGCAAATTTGCCGGTATGCAGCTAGTCATCTGACAAATAGATGCTTTTCAGTTCTCACCAAGAAGATTTTAAAGTTTGCTTTTATGTGGGATGGACAGCAATGCACATGAACTACTCTGCCCTGGGTCAAGATGAACTCTCTCATTCTCTATAACATTATAGTGCACAGGGAACTCAATTGTCTCAGTGATCTACAGAACGTTATATTGATTGCATCATGTCATTTTGACCTTCCGAAAAGGAATTAACAATTACCTTAGATGCCATAGTAAGATAGAAATGTGATGGAAGTTAAGAAATAAAGTACCCCAAATTTTACTGGTCGGTCAAAATGGTAAAGGTTTTTGGAGTCCAATGAGGCATGCTAGGGCTATTCCATCTAAGGTTATAAAAACATTGTTGTTTATCACAGCCATACCACTAAGAAAGATGCCCAGCATATGGTAAGCTTTTTTGGATTTTAGAGCCTGCATATATTACACTTAGAAATATTGCTCCAAGTTAGTTTATTGGAAAGCTTTAAAACTTCTCGGTTTCAGAGCAGAAGAGGGCTCTGCAGCAAGACCATTTGTAGTGTAAACTGCCTTGCTGCTCAGGCAGTGCAATCTGGAAGGTTTGCTGTTGGTTGATGATGCTGTGTGGATTCTTTGTTAGGTCCTAAGAAGAGGGTCACAGCCACAACTTTAGAATCTGGAACAAAACTAAACTTTCTGCAGCAGAGTATTAATTGCTGTTTGCAAAGCAGCTCTTTGGTCCATAGGGAGTAGGTTCCAATTGACCCATGTCCCCTTGGACATGCAATTCTGTGACAAATTCTCCGTGGCTCCTCAGAGGGTTCCAGTAGAATGGAGCCCCAGTTACTCTCAGCAATGACAGCACAGTAACAGTTTGTTGTATGGTTTTTCCTCCTTCTCTTTGTCATATTCACAATCCCCTATTTGCCCAGGATTGGTTACAAAAATATACTATCTGCTTGCAATCTCTTATCTCAGTCTTTCTTTCCCCATTTCAATTCTATAAGACAGTCCCTATTTCCTAGACTCAAACCTAATGAGGACTACATTTATGCAACTAACCCTAGATTTTTCTTCCTTGCTGCTGACCTTAAGTTGCTTAATTGTGAGTCAGAATTATCGTACTTCTACTTTTCCTGAAGACTCGTAAAGGAAAGCTACAAGTCATTAGTCAAGGTATGATGTTCCATCAAATTTTACTTTTATTTCTTAAGACTTTTATTAACATAAATAGCATGGGTATCTACTGTGCCTTAAATTTATTCTAATATTTAAAAAATACTTCTTTTTCTTGAATTACTTCTAAGCATTGAAAGTTTGCAAGTTTATGCCTAAGGAATTTCATGTAATGGAGATTGACTGTAAATACAGACTAAGAATTTGTTTCGTTATGTTGTTCATGGCCAAAATTTGATCCTCAAAGAGATCAGAAAATGGATCTCAAACAGAGTCAAAATTTTAGGTATACTAATCATATGGAAGTTTGAAATTAGAAATCTTCTTTTGAGACCTATATATTTTAATGAAAAATAATATAAGTAGGAGTGATAATATAATCATTATTTTATTACAGCAGTTGACATAAAGTATTTTAAAATTATTAGGGCATTTCCAGGAGATAGAAGGAAATCAATACTTCCTATTAACATGTTATTGAGAATCTATTGGTTGTGTCGTTCATGGTTAAAATGTATCATTTAAAAAGTGTTTATTTATTTATTTATTTTGAGAGAGAGAGAGAGAGAGACAGACACAGAGAAAGTGAACATGAGCAGGGGAGAGGCAGAGGGAGAGGGAGAGAGAGAATCCCAAGCCAACTGTGCTCTGTCAGCATGGAGCCCCACATGGGGCTCAATCCCACAAACCATGAGATCATGACCTGACCCAAAATCAAGAGTTGGACTCTCAACTGACTGAGCCATCCAGGTGCCCTAAAATGTATCATTTAAAAACAATTTTTTTCACCTTTATTTATTTTTGAGTGAGAGACACACAGAGTGTGAGTGGGGAGGGTCAGACAGAGAGGGAGACACAGAATCCTGAAGCAGGCTCCAGGCTCTGAGCTGTCAGCACAGAATCTGATGTGGGGCTCGAACCCACGAACTGTGAGATCATGACCTGAGCTGAAGTCGTTTGCTTAACTGACTGAGCCACCCAGGTGCCCCTAAAATGTATCATTTTAAGGTAAACAATTGCAGTTCTTTTAATATGGAAGTTCTGAATAATTACATAGAGATTGATGAATTGGATTCTGTATTTTTATTATTAGAATTAATACTCCTATTGACATGTTTTCAGTTATGTCTTATTTAACTTGGGTGATTCCAAATGGTAGATATCCCATAATAGTTTTTTTCCCTCAGAGTTCTAAATCTTTTTTCATGGTAGTTATTGAACTGTGAATAAATCGAAATTCAGTAACCTTAACATAGTCTGAAGTGAATTTTTTCATGGTGGAAGGACAATTGAATTAATTGATCTAGTATTGAGTCCACATTACATATATGCTGTAATTTTGTATATATGTATAGACAATATATATATACATATATATATACATGCACACCTTTACTACATATATGTATGTACATATATATACAGATAAAGATAAATCCAGAAAGTAGGAGTCATTTGGGCACATTCAACATGTCATAAATGATCTTTTATAGTTACATTCTCCCCTACTATTTTCAAAAGGCAACATGAAAACAAATATAGTAGTAGTCTCCTTGTGATCCTATTGAGTAAAATTAACTCTCTGCACTTAGGGCTAGGACATCAAGGATACCAATAAGGTGAATTGGATTTACTTAAATTTTTAAACTTCAATCTAATGGAACATTCTTTAAATTGACTTTAAAATATCTAGGTTTCAAATTTAAGTTTATTTTTTTAAATTTATTTTTTTAATATTTTTTATTTATTTTTGAGAGACAGAGAGAGACAGCGCGGGCAGGGAAGGGTCAGAGAGAGAGGGAGACACAGAATCCGAAGACAGGCTCCAGGGCCTGAGCCTAGCTATCAGCACAGAGCCTAATGCGGGGCTCAAATCCATGAACCGTGAGATCATGACCTGAGCCGAAGTCAGACGCTCAACTGACTGAGCCACCCAGGTGCTCCTAAATTTGTTTAATAATTTCAGTTGTAATAATAGAAAGTACTACCGATCTATTTCTATGCTAAAGAATATCCTGTCAGATACCATATGTTTGCACTCATAGGTCTAACAGGAGAAACCCAACAGAGGACCATGGGGAGGGGAAGGAGGAAAAAGAGTTAGGGAGAGGGAGGGAGACAAAACGCGAGAGACTCTTGAATACTGAAAACAAACTGAGGGGGGAAGGGGATGGGGGAAAGGTAATGGGGGGTGATGGTCTTGGTGGAGGTCACTTGTGGGGAAGAGCACTGGGTGTTATAGGGAATCCAACCTGACAATAAACTATAAAGTTAAAAAAAAAAGAATATCCTGTCAGTGGTAATTAATAATCTATATCTGTGCAGGTTGTAAACATGACATATTTATTCTGAATTAGGCTCATCATGGCCTTTCCCTGAAATGCTCAGATATACTTCCAAAAAAATCAATAAAGAATAAAAACCTTTCTGTGATCTACAAAAGTTAACTTAAACTAAACCAAGGAAAGTGCTTATAAAATGTGAGTATCTTCAGGATTGAAAAACGAGAAAACATTTATTAGGAATGACTCAATCAATTCTTTTTTTTTTTTTAGGAATTATTAATCTTTTATTTTGATTTTCCTTTAGTGCCAAAGTCTTAACAAAAACCTAAAAATAACATTTATTTTCTTGACACTTTTATCTTTTTCCATCAGCAAGCATTGATTTCTTCCTTTTTCTGCTTATTATGGTACACAAGGAAACGTTATCCTATACAACCTAGCCCCTTCTTGTTTTCTTACTTGCCTTTGGCAGAAATCATTAAATGATATTGGATAAGCTTGAGCAGAACAAAATCCTTAGTTAATTAGTGTCTCTTCTGTTGGCTGTCATTGAAATTCTGTGTTTAAAATTAACTTTTAATTTTAAAAGTAAAGCGGGGTGATGGTCTTGGTGGAGGTCACTTGTGGGGAAGAGCACTGGGTGTTATATGGAAACCAACCTGACAATAAACTATAAAGTTAAAAAAAAAAAAAAAAAAGAAAAAATAAAAAAAAAAATAAATAAAATAAAATTAACTTTTAGGCATCCAGGTCTGGTATAGTATCAAACCTAAGTGATCCTTTGTATTGATACCATGTATTATTAGAACAACTGATCATTTTGAATTACTTTTCACCATGCCATCAAGAAGATGGATTATAGCCAACCATTTGGCTGTGTTATATAAAATGCATGTAAACACATTTTATGAGATATATAAATTCTACTTCAGCTAATACCCTATATTAGCTTAAAGGGTTCCCTAATTCCAAAATTATACAAGTGCCTGAATTGCATGTTTATAAATCTTATTAGTTTTCTAGGACTGCCATAACAAAGTATCACAAAGTAACAGAAACAACAGAAATGTATTCTCTCACAGTTTTGAAATCTAGAATTCTAAAATCAAAGTGTCAGCAAGGCCATTCTCCCTCTGAGATGAGATTCTGGGTAGAATCCCCCCTTGCCTCTTGTACCTTCTGGTGGTGGCTGTCCATCCTTGGTGTTCCTGGCCTTCACCTGCATCATTCCAATCTGTGCTTCTGTCACTGTGTGTGTGTGTGTATTGTCAAATGACATTTTCCCTCTTTTGATAAAGACAGTAGTCGTATTGGATCACAGGCCCACCCACTCATCTTAACTAATTACATCTGCAACAACCCTATTTACTGCATTCTGAGATACTGGGTGTTAAGACTTCGGCATATCTTTCTGGAGTACATGATTCAACTCCGAACATATATTATCTTTTCTTTTAAATTAGATAGTTCATATCTTCACTGGACATATTCTGGGGCTCCATTTACATTATAAATATATAATATACAGTATTTCAGTATATATATATATATATATATATATATATATATAATGACTGCTGTGTACCATTAATCTTAATGAAAATTTCAGTGATTTGCCTAAAGATTGTGTTTTTTGTCCCTTCCACTTGTCTGCACCCCTGTCCCTTGGTTAATTGTATAAATGGCTTACTTGTCAATTCATTTTGAAAGTGTCATGCTTGGTCAAAGAGGCTTGCTTAAATGCCATTTCTATGTGGTCCCAGAATACCTGGCCATTTCTTACCATAATAAATACATCCTAGGATGTTGCTTTGGGGAGTGAGTGAGATTTTAGGCTCTGGAATCAAACTGCATGGTTTTGAATTGAATGCCACTCTCTCCACTTTCTAGCCATGTGAATGTGGGCAATTTTTTAAACCCTCTTTCACTTACTTTCCTCATGTATAAAATGACAATGCTAGTAGTAATTATATAGGAAGCTTCTTTAAGGACAAATAAAATCACAGAATGGAAGACTTAAAAAAAGCTTGAATAGCGACAACGATGATAGAAATAATAAAATAGAATAATCATATTGTTTTTCTGTCTCCTGTATCACATACTGGATTCCTAAAAATGAAGGACTGGGTTTTGCATTCACATTTTCTATCACATTAGAGTGAACCTATGTTATGATTTGCCTGGGATGGTGCTAGTTTATGGCTATTGTTCTGGTACAATTAATGTCATTCTCTCTCAGTCCCCAAAAGTGTCCTATTGTGGAGAATAAAATATATGGAACAGTAAACATGAAGCTTTTCGCACAGAGGGTCTCAATTATTTTTCAAGTGAGTGAATGTGGCAGGTATTTTCAGTTTAGGCTAATTGTTCAGTATTTTAATTAATTCCATTATCTTAAAAAAATACTAAGTTGTGTTTGCTTGTGCCTATGCCATTTACCTCTTAGAATTAAGCATTTAAATATACCTTTGGATTCACTTGTCTAGGCACCATTGGAAGCCATATATCTCAGTGCCTGCAGGAGTGTATGAAATGCTCCCTTAGTGGTCTCAAAGACTTAATGTGTGTTCTTATTTTACTATCTGGCAAGGATTTAAAGACACTTGGGAAATGGGACTCAATAATATGAAGCCATTAAAGCCCTTCAGTCAGGGAAGATTCTAAGTTTAAACACTCCATGCCACTTTTGACAATGGTGTACATTTTTAATTACAGATGTTACAGTGTAACATTGGGATCTCAGTGACAGGAGCATATTCACCAAGTATCAGACCAAAACCTGGTCATTCATTGTTGGACTTTGTTGCTTAAAACCAGTCTACAGAGTTGTAATCCTATGTCTAAATAATGTAGACATGATGGAACCTTGTTCTTATCAGAAAAGGAGAAAAATCAGTATCAATAGAAAGTAGAACAGAGTTTGAAAATGTGTATGCTAAGACATGTTTAACTTCATGTTGCTAACTAGTCATAGTTAATTTTGCTAGAAGCATTTGGAGGAATATAGCTTCTAGTGTTCATGGGGGTCAAAACAGAAAGTCCGGAGTAGAGTTAGTTACCTCATAAGCAGAGGGAATTTTGTTGCATGAAATAAGATGGCTGATCTAGAGATATTTTTTCCTCATATATCTTTGGATTCCCTGCCTGGAGACCAGTTAACTTCCTTGGCCAATATGTTAGTTAACCAAAGTGGTAAATGTTCCAGTATTGTGATGACATCCTCTAACAACATTTTTATCAGTCTGAATATTGCTAAGTATTCTAGACCAGCTCCTTGTGAAACGATATGTTTAAAATTAAACTGAAAACTACATTTAGTTTGTTATTAGACATATACATAATCTGAGTCTACAACTGCCCTCCTAACCATTTGTCTACTTGAGATTTTTATTCCTACTAACTGTTCTTTTGAAAGTCACCATGTATCACACACTTGGCTTGTGACTACTTAATATGGCTATCTAGTATAATTTACCAAAAAAAAGTACAAACCAGAACTTTTATTGGTTTATATGATTTTATAATGAATGTGTGTGTGTTTGTCCATGGACACACACTTCATACTTCTTGAACAGATGATTACAGTTCCTAGTGGGTTCTTATGCCATATGGTAATCACTTAGGGTTAGACAAGGAAAGTAGAAACCATTCTGATTATTTAAAACTCTTGAGTTTTGAATGTAATACAGGAAACAAGTTACATTGGCGATAGAAGAGGCTGAGAAGAGGGAGAAATACTTGGCTTTCCTTTTTCTTCTATCTTTCCATCTCATACCAGTCTCAATCCATTGGTTGAAACCAGTGAGAGTCTGGGTAGCATAATCTGCAAGTATTTCGTCCCTCCCAATGATACAGAGTAGAACAGAGGAAGGTTTAAAAGTTTAAAACATGGATTTATGGTCAAACTGGCTGCAGCCAGCCCTCATAGCAGTGCAGAGAAGTACCACCTGGGAAATGCAGGCTTGCTTTCTAGGTAGTTACCCACAAAGGGACATTTTACCTTAGTAAATAAGGCCACTCAGTTTCTAATACTCATTTTGTAAGTTCATAAGCCTGGTTTTGTTAGTATAATGAAAGCAGATTAAGGATGAGTTTGCATTTTCTAAACTCAGAAAGACTCATGCATGTACAAACAATGCAAAATCAAGTTAGGCATTTGTAATGAGAAATGCAATCACAGATCATAGCAGATCGTCCCACTTGTAAATCAGTTTAGGTAAGCTACAGATAAAGCTAAATTATGATCAAAGGCCCATTTCTAAACTTGCAATGGCAAATTGATTGGACATTGATCCTTCTAACAGGTTCACTCTCTCAATAGGCAAGCCAATCAACAATCCAAACAAAAACCATGTTGGTGAGCAAGGACTTTCAACTGAGGTAGCTGAAGGCCAACTCATCTATTATGGAGTACAAAACCATAAGGCTTGAGCCCAGTAGTAAAGATTTCCTTTTTTGGACAGTTCCTGAGTAGATACTACTTGCCAATTTGTTTTCATATAAGCTTATTTTTCCATTCCCGAGACTGGCCAATTCTTATTTTGATTGGCACATTCTTTCTTTAGGTATATTAATATTAATACATTCAGTCACATTATAGTCAATTCCCAGAGATGTGTTAACAATTTGCCTTCATTATGCTGACTTTGCATATCTCTATTCTCAATTACCATGCTTAATTAATTATAATAGCATTCTCCGAGGACAGTCTTAGTTCCTATATTTCTAATTTCTTTAGAATGGGTGCATCTTGTTGTATTAGAATCCTAAAACTCTGACAGAACTTTGAATATATCTTTTTCTTTCTGCTACAATTGACACATGTGTCGGGTGAGTCTGGAGAACTTAAGTGACTAAGCCCAGGCCACCTAGAATGTTGGGGACAGAGACTAGATTACTAGGTGGCTGCCAGACTGCTGACTTCATACTCCTTCCACTCTGCCTATATTTTGAAACATTTGTACTCATTCTCTCCCTTTTTCAGGAATTGCACACTTTTTTAGCCTGGTAGCCTAAAAATGATCTTACTTGATCATTTGATCAGATTTTATTATTGGTACTTAAATTGTGAGCCCCGAAACAATAGTATCAACATCACCTGGGAACTTGTTAGAAACACAAATTCTTGAGCCACAACCCAGATTTGCTGAATCAGAAACTCTAGGGGTGGGGCACAGTAATATATATTTTAATACGTCTTCAGATGATCTGATGCATTTTAAAGTTTGAAAGTCATTCATATAATGAATTTATATAGAATATCCCCAGAAATGCTCATATGTGTTACCAGAATATCCCTTAGACTGCAGGTGTATGTGGGTCCTAGATATTTACTTACTTTATAAGAGTCAAAGGTCATTGCCTACATTTTTTTTCATTTACACAGACATATGATTCTCCAGCAGTCAGTCAGGGACAGTCAGTCTGCTTTTGGACCAGCGCTTTCACAGAAGTCCTCCTACTGAGCACACTTATTGCTACTTTGGAGGCAATTCTCTTTCAGAGCACAGTTAATGCAGGATGTCACTTAATAGATTGTTTCAGACTTACTCCCTTGGACATAGCAGAATGTAGTGGCTCATTAGAGGCTGTAGGAAAAGATAGATTTAGGTTCCAGTTTTTACTTTGCCTCTTAAAAGGTTTCCATGAAGATTAAAATAAATAATGTGTGTATAATGCCTGGCAAATGTTAGGCACTAATGTAGATGCTAATGTCATTACTGCCAATATTACTAATACTACACAGAGCACATATTGCTACCTAAAATTACGACTGTCTTTGACACCTGTGCCTACTTTTCCAGCTGAATCACAGGAATATATTTTTTTCTCATGGCCTCCAAAGATGCTGCCTTAAGAACCTATTCTCATGTACATTTATTAGGATCTAAATAAAAATACAACAAGATTATTGTTTTAATTAGGCTTATTCTAAAATTTATGTGGAAATAAATAAGAAAGCAAAAATAGCGAAACATTTTTAAAAATGAAAGTTAACTTGGGAGCATTTACCCTACCACATTTTAAAACAATCTATATAATAATGATTAAATACCATATAAATACCATGTAGAAAATAATAATTTAAATAACATGGTATTGTTGCATGAATAGACAGACCCATTAAGCAGATAATCAAACTATGGAAAAGAACCATATATACTAACAAACAGTGCAAAATAAAGACACTGTTTCAAATCATTAGAGGAAAGATATATTGTTGAATAAGTATTTTAGGCACAAAATGCTATCTTTCTGAAAGAAAATACATTGAATCTTTACCTCAAATTTCACACTATTAGATAAGATAGCGTACATCCATTCATTGGAACTCTAGGCATCTGTAAAAGAAATGAGGAAGATATCCATATATTACAATAGAATGATAGCTGTGATTGAGATACATCTGTCAGTCATCTATCTGTAGTTATGTCTGTACAAGCATTTTGATATTTTTAGATATTTTTAGAAATAAAAAAAATGAAAAAAACTAATGAAGATTGCTACTTTTAGGAAATAAAAGGGAACAGGAATGAAGGGACAGAGATTAAACTACATATCTTTGTGTTTTATTATTTTTAATTAAATTTTTTATAATTTTATAAATTATTTTATATTTGAATAAATTAAATGTTTTCTTTGTTCATTTGTTTCTTAAATTACACATATGCATAAAATCATATGGTATTTGTCTTTCTCTGACTGACTTATTTCACCCAGTACACTACCCTATAGATCCATCCATATTGTTGCAAATGGCAAGACCTCGTTCTTTATTTATGGCTGAGTAATAGTCCATTTTATATATACCACATCTTTATCCATTCATCTATGGAAGGACACTTGGGTTACTTCCATGTCTTGGCTATTGTAAATAATGCTGCAATTAGTATTTTCATTTCATTTTAAAAAGTAGTGTTTTAATTTTCTTTGGGTAGATGCCTAGTAGTGGAATTACTGGATCAGATGATAACTCTGTTTTTAATTTTTGAGGAGTTGCCATTCTGCTTTCCACAGTAGCTGCCTGAGCTTGCATTTCAGCCAACAGTGCATGAGGGTTTCTTTTTCTCCATATCCTTGGGACAACACTTAAAAAAGCACTTGTGTTTTTTATTTTAGCCATTCTGACAGATGTGAGGTGAAACCTCATTGTGGTTTTGAATTGCATTTCCCTGATGATTAGTGATATTGACAGTGAAGGAAACCATCAACAAAACAGAATGATAAACCACTGAATGGGAGAAGATTTATTTGCAAATGATGTATCAGATAAGTGGTTAATATCTACAATTATAAAGAACTTATACAACTCAACACCAAAAAACAATAATCAAATTAAGAATGGGCAGGGGCACCTGGGTGGCTTAGTCTGTTAAGGGTATGACTCCTGATTTCAGCTCTGGTCATGATCTCACAGTTCATAAGATCCAGCCCCTAGTTGGGCCTCTATGCTGACAGGACGGAGCCTGCTTGGGATTCTCTCTCTGCCGCTTCCCTGCTGGCACACACATGCTCTCTCTCACTTACAATAAATAAATAAACATTAAAAAAATAAAAATGAGCAGACTACATGAATCAACAGATTTCCGAAGAAGGTATACAGATGGTCACAAACGCATGAAAAGATGCTCAACATCACTCATCATCAGACATGCAAATTGAAGCCACAATGAGTTATTGTATATATATTTTTTGAGTATGTTTATATTTTTGATATTAAAACCATGTATATTTATATAGCTCCAAACAAGAGAAATTATTTTTAAATTCCTAAAATTTGAACACAAATGGAAACAAATGAACCAAAGTCAATATCAAGCTGAAAGAATCAGCATGCAAAGATCATCTCAAGTGATTTTAAAACATGGTCTTTTGGTTATATCCTAGTGGGATATATCCTAAATGGAGTCAGTGAGGGAGAACTGCAAAACAGACTAAACTGCATTTAATAGGTTTTTTTTTTTACTTATAATACTGTTGTTGTTTTTATTATTTTTACTTTGAAGCTATTATAACATACATATAATTTATATAATATAATTTATACAATAAGCATGGTATGCTGAATAATAGCCCCTAGGGACATCCATGTTCTAATTTCTGGAACCAGTGACTGTTCTTTCATATGGCAAAGGGAACTTTGCAGATATGATTAGGTTAAGGGTCTTGGGATGGAAAATTACCCTGGATAATCTGAATGGGCTCCGTGTAATCCCAAGTGTCTTTAAAAGAGGGAAGCAGGAGGTTCCTGCTTGTATGTGTGCAACTGACTTTGGAGATGGAGGAAGATAGCCATAATCTAAATGATGTAGGGAGTTGCCGGAAGCTGGAAAAAGCAACAAGGAAAGAGACAAACAAAACAAAAACAAAAACACTAAATTCTCCTCTGGAAACTTCAAAAGAATTCAGCTTTGAGATCTCATTTTTTCCCCTCCAGATCTTTTTAGCTTCTAAGCTTATGCCATTTTGTCATAGCAGCATTAGAAAAGTGATACAACAGGCTGAAGGACATAATGGAAGAGATATATAAATATGCACTCAGACAATTTAAATGAAAGCTTTGTGATTTTAATTTTAGTTGGCAATATCAATATAAACTCATAATTTATTTTTATTAAATATGATGTCCTAGTTAACTCTAATGAAAAGTTCTAGAAATAATGCAGCAAAGATGCCCATAGCACCTGGGTTTTGATCTCTAAATACCATTTTCCAGTAAATGGGACCAGGTCTCCTTAGAAAAAATGGTTGATTCCTGTCCTGGGGTTAGGAAATATATAAGGTGAGCCTTAGATTTTTATTTCAAGCATAAAACAAGGAAACAATCAAAGATGACTGAGGGTCATTTCCAAAGAACACAAAGCCATCTGGAAGGGGCTTTTACTGCCAAATAAGACATTATGTACATTTTAGGATGACTGTATTAATGTCGAAGATCTAAAAATCTTTGAGTATATAATGATACCAACACGCTAAAACAAAGCAACCACAAAATGAAACAACTAAACTAACAAAAGTGTAATGGTCACATTTAGAATTTGCTAAGACACACATGCATTTTTTTCCTGAAAATTGATATTTGAGCATTTTTCTTGCTTTTGTATACTAACTGTATTTCAGAGTAAGGAAATACTTGTTGAAGAAAATGTCTTTTTAGAGATGAATTTCAACTAATACATGCTATAAAAATTATAGGGTTCAAATATTACCTTTTGGCAGCCCCCTCAAAAAATAATGGATGTAGGTAGGGATCATTTATAACTGCTAAAATCATTAGGTGAAATATGTTGAGGAAATTTAAAGTGGATGGCTAAGTATGATAACACCTGGACCCTCTGATGATTCTTAACCTAACTAAAAACAGGACAACCAAATATTATATTCCTCTTGCTGAGAAGCACTAGGAAGTACACAGTGCCATCCATGAATTATTCTTGCTCTGTTTACAAATAAATTTAAAAATGAACTTAAATAGGGGTACCTGGGTGGCTCAATTGGTTAAGCGTCCAGCTTCTCAGGTCATGATCTCATCATTTGTGAGTTCAAGCTCCACATCAGGCTCTGCACTGACAGTGTGGAGCCTGCTTGGAATTCTTTCGTTCTCCCTCTCTCATTCTGCCCCTACCCCCCGCTCCCACAATAAATAATAAATAAACTTAAAAAATACAAAAAATTAAAAATGAATTCAACTATAAGGAAGCTTCTGGAACTAACTAGCATTTTCCAGAAAATACAGGGTTAGAGGACAATGCTGACAACCAGGGTACAATCGCCTAAATATAGAATGTAGGAAAATGTACAGTAGTACACCTAGTAGACAATATGAGGTAGAGGGAGAGGGAGAAATGTTACAGATTGAGATACCTAAGGGTAATACCGTTCTTTTTTTTTTTAAAGCTTATTTATTAATTTTTGTGACAGAGAGAGAGAGCGTGCATGTGCATGTGAGTGAGGTAGGGGCTGGGGGAGGGAGATTGAGAATCCCAAATTGGGCTGGATCTCAGGAAACATAAGATCAAGACCTGAGCCAAAATCAAGAGTCAGATGCTTAACCTACTGAGCTCCCCAGGCTCCCCAAGGGATCATATCATTCTTATGCAATGGATAGACTTTTTCTAGACTCTGGATGAAAAAATGTATTTTTAGTATGATGTTTTGGGACACTCAAAGAATATTGAATACAACCTGGCTATTTTATAGTCTATTAAGGAATTTTTGTTAATATTGCAAGGTATAATAAATGATATTATGGTTGTTTTTAATGTTCTATCTGATAGAGATTATATGAAGTATTAAAAAAGATATGATACAATGTCTAGAATTTGCTCAGACACTTTAAGAAAATAAAAATAAGTGATTTTTTTAAATGAGAGAAATGATAGAAGAAAGTGAGTGGTAAACTGTTGTTTGTTGAAGCTGTGTGATGCTTATAGACAGTTAAGCCAGTCTCTTTACTTTTGTGGAGGTTTAAGATTATCTAGTATATTATGATAAACATCAAAAATAATATTAATTTGGCTCTAGCACACGATGACCAGAGACTGAGCCTGCAGAGTCCTCTAACTTAGAGCTTGGCAGTCAAAGTCTTAACCTGGAAGACATTTTAAAGCAGATAATGCTAAATATCTAGAAAATGTTTTTTTTATTTGTCATAAAATTGACATATAACATTGTGAACATTTAAGAACACAGTGTGTTGATTTGATACATGTATATATTACAGTAGGATTTCATACACACTGTTAGCCAACACCTCTATCATAGCACATAGTTACCTTTTTTTTATGTATGTGGTGAAAATACTTAAGATGTAGTTTTTTTTTACCAACTTTAAATATATAATACAGTATTTTGACTATAATAACTGTGCTGTGTATTAGATCTCCAGAACTTATTTTTCTTTTAGTTGCACATGTGTACCCTTTACTATCATCTCCCCAATTCTTTCACTTGTAGTCTCTGGTTACTGCTCTTCTCTGTTTCCATGAATTTGTTGCAGTTGTTGTTGTTGTTGTTGTTTGGATTCCACGTATTAGTGATATATAGTACTTGTCTTTCATTCTCAGTCTAGTCTGTCTCACTTAGGTTAATAGCTTCAACGTTCATCTCTAATGTAGCAAATAAGAAAATTTCTTTCTTTCTGTTGGATGAATAACATCTATTATCTATCTATCTAATGTATTTATTCTTCTGTTGATAAATGCTTAGGTTGTTTCTGTATCTTGACTTTTGTGAGTAATGCTGCAATAAACATGGGAGTGCAGATATCTTTTTTGATAATGCTGTTTAGGAAATATCATTTATAATCTCAGTAAATACTCATACAAAATTTAACCTTAAACCTAATAACTTCCTGTTGTATCTATCATAAAATTAATTATACAATATTTAATATATTATAAACAAGAATTGACTTGCTTTTTTGTTTTGGTAACTAAGTGGATGAAAATATCTTTAAAACAGAAATTAGAACTTTAGATTTAGAAATAATTATTCTCTAGTCCTTTTTATTACTAATAATTAAATTGCAGGAAGAGTTTTCTCGTAAAGCCATATCTAGGGCACAAGATAAACCATTTCATATGAATTTTTATAAAAGAATATGTGTGTGTGTGTGTCTGTGTCTGTGTGTATTTTCTGGATGTATGTAAGAGTTAAATGTAAAAAAGAAACAAAAATGCTAGAGGAAACCATTAGGTATTTTTATCTCAGAATAGATTAAATATTGATAACATTAATTAAACCCTGCCATAAATAAAAGATTAGTAGTATTTTGAGTACACTAAATAATGAAGATGATGATAGTAATAATAATACAAAATAAGTTTGGGGGAAATTCAAAATTAAATTAAAGGCATTTGTCAAGCTGGAAAAGAATATTACAATATATACAATTTATATCCAAAACAAAGTAATGTTTTCAACAAAAGAAAGCGCATCATATGTAAGAAAAGTACTACAACAGAAGAGAAGCATGGTCAAAATATGTGAACAGGCAGAAAAAGAAACATAAATGTCTCTTAAACAGACCAAAATTAGCTTAGTCTGTCACTTATATAATAAGGTTGATGAAAATTGAAACTAGAAGCTTTAAAAAAATCCATTAAATTGACAAAGGTAAAATGCAATTGATAATACATAATGCAATATGTGAGGCAATGAACCATCTCCTAAATTGCTGGTAGGAACATAAATTGTTAAATTTGTAGTCAGTTTGGTAGTGTAAGTAAAAATAATGCACCTAAGGGGTGCCTGGGTGGCTCAGTCAGTTGAGTGTCTGACTTGGGCTCAGGTCATCGTCTCGTTGTTCCTGGGTTCGAGCTCCACATTGGGCTCTCTGCTGTCAGCATGGAGCCCATGTTGGATCCTCTGTCCCCCTCTTTCTACATATCACACACTCATGCTCTCTCTCAAAAGTAAACATTTAAAAAATAAAAATTAAAAAAAAATAGCCTAAAAAAATGATGCACTTAGATTTTGACAGCTGTTTAATTTTAATGTATAGATCCTACTCACATGTGTTTCTAATTACATATTAGAATTCTAATTACACATTACATATATATGTCACCAAGGATTTACCTTGCAACATTTTTGTAGTAGCAGAAACATGGAAACTTAAGCGTGTAATAATAGAAAACTAGATAAATAAATCCATAACAAAATACAAGTATACAATGGAATACTATGCAGTTACTAAAAAGAATAAGGTAATCATATATGTTTTGGTTTCAAGCTGCCCCAAGATATATTGTTAAATGGGTTGTTGGAGAGAAGGAGGATCGTATGGGTGGAAAAAGAGTAAAAGCATTTGTTTGAAAATTTTATGAAATAGCGCTGAAAGAACATACAACTAAAATAATGTGTAGTGTCTTATGCAGAGACCTGGGAGACAGGGAAGGTGGGGAAGATTATTTATTTTTAACTGTATATGTTTCTTGTTTCTTTTTAATTGTATACTTATACATATAATAGCTATATTATAACTTAAAAAGCAGATAGTATTCCCAAAAGGTTGGTGGGGATTAGAAAAAGAAAAAAAAGTATCTTATTCTATTATGGTCTCCATCAGTAAGGTCACTACGTAGTGCAGGACTTTAGGTGATTGGACCAAAGTTTGGGGCCCAGTGTGAGATTCCACTGGGGATCTGGGATGCTTGGCAAGTCTGAGACTCGCACGATATTTGTCAATTTGTGTGGGAAACTGGTCTCTCTGAGTACATAGAGGACCTCTAGGGGGCATTGTTTCCTAACACCACTACCAGGCTTACAGTATCAGTTCTGGCCTTATCCAAATATAGTAATATTTGCATATTAAATTCACTCCCTGTTGTTGCATCTACTTTTCTAGTTTTCCATGTTCATCCTTCTAGCTATGTAGAGTTTTAAACCTCAGATGGATTTCTTTCCCTTCTCCATCCTTTACCCCTTTTCTATAGCTTTGTTTTCCTTCTCTACCTCTGCTTCTCCCCTCTGCTAACTGCTGCCTGCATCTTTCTACCTCTTTTTCTTCCTCTTCACTGCATATCTGGGCCAGTCCTGGGCAACTTCTCACTTTATCACATAGCAGCACAAATATAGAGGAATTATGTACTTAGGTTGAGGTTCATAGTTATCAGCATTTCCAGGAAAACTGAGGTGATAGAACAGTCAGCATGCTCAGGGCTATCTAATTCTTGATGCCAAAACATTCAAGAATGACGCATGAACAATTTAGCCTTCTTGAGCTTTGAATTCATCTTAGTCCAGTTCCCACTATGTTTCTTGCTCATCTCATTTCTGTTGGAGGTACATTTCATAGTTCTGGCCAATTAGGTCCAAGTGATCTATATAGTTTACCATAATTGATACATTTACTGTCCACTATTTAATATTAACCTGGTTTTCTTTATTTAAATGGAGTTCTCTGAAATCCCTCTCTGGTCAGTACTACCCAAAGGCATAGGAATTAGTGATTGTATATAAGTGTTTTATATTTGTTTGTTAATTTAATGGTTCATAGTTATTCACCCCACACATATTTATGGAGCATCTATTAGTGTAGTGCTAGTCAAAGTCAGGTGAGAAAGATGGTCTAACTGTGCAAATAGTTATCAAATAGTTATCTAAGTCTAACTACTTGGCTAGAAAAGTGTAAATCCATCTTGTTCATTGTGTATCCTCACTGCCTATCATTGTCATTGTGTTCCTTCTATTATAGGGTCTTAGATCAAGTTCCCCAAAAGCAATTCCTGAGGTGAGAATTGGTGTGTTAATGATTTGTTCAGGAAGTGCTCATAGGAGAGACTGTTAAAGATAGGAGAGGGGCAGCAGGGTAGGGCAGAGGAAGAAGCAACACCAGCCTGTGATGTCAGGCAAAGACCCCTTATAGGGTGGCTTCTCCCTGACCCTGAAGAGGAGCTCTGTGGTGTAAATTATAACTCAACTTTTCTGGCCCTTGTGGCTTTAGGTCTGACCTTGTACTCCACATGCAGTGACCAGACCTGAAAAATATTTATTTGTTAAATAAATGAATGTAAAATAGACATGCTAGAAAATATCAAAGACTTTAGACTCTAATGATAGGTTAAGATAAGGAGGAGTGTGATCAAAGTTATAAGAGGAGTGCAAATAAATTGCTGTTGGGTTCAGAGGAAGAACAGATTTCTTACCTACCATTGTTTCATATAATGATAGTATTTTTAAAAAGCTCTTAAGGTATACTTGGCAGCCTCTTAGATCTCGTGTAGAATACAGAATGAAAACTAGAATATATAAACTGGGCTTTGCCTCAGGGCCTCCAAATTAGAGGACATGTTTTTTAAAATTATTTGAAGGAATATAAATATTTTTAAAATGTTACATTATGGAAACCTTCTTTTAGCACATACTGTCCTTTAATTGAGCTTAACCTGCAGCCAGCAATAGGATAATGTCAATAATGCCATTCTAAAAACTACATTATGCATCCTAGGACTAGTATGATGGTGTGCCAAATTGCTAGGTATGGCTCTGTGGGAATCTCCCTCGTTCCAAACAAACAGAAGAGAATGTCAGAGTGGATCATACTTCCCTGCCATTGCTTCTGCTGTCACCTCTGCCTGGAATGAGCTTCTACTATCTTAATTTGGTTCTTTCTTACTCATTGTTCAACGCCTAAGCTCAGGTATTTTCTTGGATATGACACCAAGAACACAGGCAAGGATTACAGCAGCAACAAAACAGACAAATGGAACTACATAAAAAGTAGAAATATTTGCGCTGCAAATAAGCTCAGGAAAGTGAAATTACAACCCACAGAGTGGGAGAAAATATTTACAAATCATATATCTGATAAGGAACTTATATACAGGGTGTATACACAACTCTTCCAACTCAGTAATAAAGAGACAAAAACAATTAAAAAATGGACAAAGGATCTGAATAGACATTTCCTCAAAGAAGATATATGTATGACCAAGAAGCACATGAAATAGATGCTCAACACATTAGTCATTAGGGGATTTCAGGTCAAAACTACAGCAATATACCACTTCTTAAGCACTAAGCCATAAACAAAAGGAAGGATGTTAACAAGTATTGGTGAGGATGTGGAGAAATTGGAACCCTCTTACATTGCCAGTGGGAATGTGAGATGGTGCAACCACTTTGGAAAACAATTTGGCAATTCCTCAAAAAGATAAATATGGAGTTACCATTTGACCCAGCAATTTCACTCTTAGCTATATACTTAACAAATAAGTTTATAGCTTATATGGAGTTACCATTTGACCCAACAATTTCACTCTTAGGTATATACTTAAGAAATAAAACATGTTCATACTTTTACACAGAGATGTTCTTAATAAAGCATTACTTATAGTATCTCCAAAGTGGAAACAACCTAAATTCCATTAATTGATGAATGATTACATAAGATAATAGTGCATCCATATGATGGAAAGTTTCTCAGCAATAAAAGAGTAACAAAATACTACATGCTACAACAGGATGAATCTTAAAAACACCATGATAAGTAAAGAACTCAGTCACAAAAGACCACATAGTTTGTACTTCCATTTATATGGAATAGCAAATCCATGGAGACAGAAGGCAGATTAGTGGAGTGCTTAGGGCTGGTGGGGTGGGAGTGGAAGGTGATGGGGGGAAGATAATGAGTGACAGCTAATGGCTACTGTATTTGTTTTACAGGGACAAAAATGTTCTAAAAATTGATTTTGGTGATGGTTGCACATCCAAACATGGATTGTTACTTTTAAATGAGTGGATTGTATAGTATGTTAATTATACCTCAATACTTATCTTTAAAAATTTTCTCCTTTACATTTATTTGATATTTGAGAGACAGAGCACAAGTGGGGGAGGGGGAAAGAGAGAGGGAGACACAGAATCCGAGGCAGGCCCCAGGCTCTGAGCCATTAGCACAGGGCCCGATGTGGGGCTCAAACCCACAAACTGTGAGATCATGACTTGAGCCAAAGTCGGATGCTTAACCGACTGAGCCACTCAAGTGCCCCAATAATTATCTTAATAAAGCTATTTTAAAAGTCCTGAACCTAAAGATATCCTCTAGACAAAAAAAAAGAAAAATTCCTGAGGGGCTCCTGCCTGGCTTTGTCAATGGAGCATGCGACTCTTGATCTCGGAGTCGTGGGTTTGAACCCCACATTGGGTTTAGAGATTACTTAAAAATAAAATATTTAAAAAATAGAACTACCCTATAATCCAACAATTGAACTACTAGGTATTTACCCAAAGGATACAAAAATGCAGAATTGAAGGGTATATGCACCCTGATGTTTATAGCAGTAATATCAACAATAGCCGAGGTATGGAAAGAGCCCAAACATCCATCGACTGAATAATGGATGAAGAGGAGTTGGAGGAGTTGGTATATATATTATACATACATGCATACATACATACGTACATACATACATACATACATACAATGGACCATTACTCACCCATCAAAAAGGATGCAATGTTGCCAGTTTCAATGACCTGGATGGAGATAGAGTATATTATGCTAAGCAAAATAAGTTAGAGAAAGACAAATACCATATGGTTTCACTCATACGTGGAATTTAAGAAACAAAACAGAACAATTGGGAGGGGGAAACAAAAGGAGAGAGGGAAATAAACCATAAGAGACTCTTAACTATAGAGAACAAACTGAGGATTGATAGAGGGAGATGGGTGGAGGATGGACTAGATGGGTGATGGGCTTTAAGGAGGGCACTTGTTGTGATGAGCTCTGGGTATTGTATGTAAGTGATGAGCCACTGAATTCTACTCTTGAAACCAATATTGCACTATTAACTAAAATTTAGACAAAATTTTGAAGAAAAAATTAATAAAATCTTTAAAAAAAAAAGAAAAAGATTTCCTGAAACCTCAGTTTGAGCTCAATGCCCTTTTTTGGATTGCTGGTGTACATACTATGTTATCAGCCATATTAGATTAAAATTCTTCATATGGCTGCCTCTATCACTAAACTAAAAGTTCCTCAGAAATGAATTCTCTTCCTTCTCCTCTTCCTCCTTTACTTCTCCTCCCATACTTCCTCCTTTTCCTCCTTCTCCTCTTCCTCCTTCTCCTCTTCCTCTTCTTCATCTTCCTCCTATCATTATGTTGTCAGAGTCTAGGGTAGTTTCTTTTGTATATGAAACAAACAACTAAACTATATTATTCCTTTTTTTCAAAAACCATTTTTAATATTAATTTTTGAGAGACAGAGTGTGAGTGGGGGAGGGTCAGAGAGAGGGAGACACAGAATCTGAAGCAGGTTCCAGTCTCTGAGCTGTTAGCACAGACCCTGGCGTGGGGCTCAAACTCACAGAATGTGAGATCATGACCTGAGCTGAAGTCAGATGCTTTAACCAACTGAACCACCCAGGCATCCCTTAACTATATTATTTCTTACATTCACTTAGGCTTTTAAGGGTATTTCAAAATTTTATAATATTAACACCAATTTTAAAATGTTTATTGACAGGAAAAATCCCTCCCAAAATGCTAGAAAATGCTGTGTGCATTTTTTCTTTCTCTTTTTTTTATGGGGGGATGTTTTGCCTTGAATTTGTAGGTGATAAAGACAAATTACAAGAGCTTATAATCAATATTTGCATACAAAAAGCACAGCATGTACTGGGCCATTAATATCATTTTATGAAGGACGAATCAGATCGGATTCATTTTACTTTCATCTCATAATATACACTTTATAAATTAAAAAAAATTATGATCATTTTATCTATTGTTAAAGCACCATTAAGCTTTTCAAACACTGTTAATTTGTTCTGACTTTTTCTTGCCTCAGTGTACTTCAGCGAAAGAGGTGGATTGAACCACTAAAACCCTGCTACTCAAGTATTATCATATGGTTTTACTAAGAGACTTCATTGTCATTTTAGTTTCATTAATAACACCAGAAAATAATTTGATGCAGGATTTGTAGACAGCATTAAGTAACAATTATTAATTGGTTTTATATTCAAAATTGTATTTGAAGGAAATACAAGTCCCTTATCTCAATGATTTTCAAGATTTTTTTGAACTGAACTGCTTCTTAGCCAAAATTTTATTCAAAATCTGTATATAAATCATGTAAGAAGAGAGTTGCTCTGCGAATTAGAGATTGAAAAAAAGGGTCAAGAGACCTAAGCTCTAGCCACAGTTGTCCCCCCATGGTGCCTCCAAAGATTGCTTAAGATTCCTTAGAGTAAAAATTTTCTGCCTTAGGTAGGTAGAAAGTAGGTCTATGCATCCCCCTGCACCTGGGAATTGTATTTTTTATAGTAACCAATTACCTTGAACCAAGCGAAGTTAATGGCATTTTGCTAACTGATTAGCAAACACTGGAACCCACCTCATATGCGTATTGTTTTATATAGACTTTTTAATAGAAGGGCATTATTAGGCTAACTCTGTGGTAACACACTGGGGTGATGGAAACAGCTATGAAATGGGTTGCATGTTATCTGTTACTAGTAATATTCCAAGTGCCAATCCTTGCAAATGGTTTACCATTCACCCACAATGGAATCTTCAACAAGACCTTTAGCTTTCATTTCAGTTTTCTTGTCTAAGCAATTTAAATTGTGTCGCCTTCCTTATGAGGATGTGCATCCAGTCCATGGAAAGCACTTAGCACAGTGGATAGCTTGTAGTTAGGGCTCATTGAATAGTAATGATTCATCTTTTGCTTAACTGCTTCCTTTCCCTTCTTTCTCCTTTACTTCCTTAAATTTCACTTTAGCATTTACTGTGTTTCTTATTTATACTTACTGAAGAAAAAAATGCAAGCTGTTTTTGTTTGTCTTTTCAGAGTTTTGGTTTGGGTATGTTTTAATTTCTAAAGAGAAAAACACACAATTGTGTATGTAACTTAAAAGAACACAGCACTGTTACTCATGAATCTCTAGGTTATAAAGACTGGGGATGCACAAAATAGCAAAGTATCCATACAAACTAACAAATAGTGATTTTTCAGTTAACATTCAGTACACTGTGACTCACTAAGTGTAAAGTTTTAGATTAAGCAGTTTTTATAAGGCTAGGTCACCCTTAATGGAGAATGAAAATTGTTTTAGAAACCCAAGGGAAAGTAAAGAATGAATATTTGCTTGGGGGAATTATTTCTAAGGAAAACTTTATTAATAATTAAGTTATTTATAATTTTAATAAGTTTTTTTTCCATTTTAACAGTTTTTATTTAAAGTCATTTATAAGATTCCTTTATTCCTGCGTCTTCTCAATTGTTTCTTCCTTCTGTCTGCCCTTTTCCTTTGCTTCCTGATGAGATTTGGCTTTACATTCAAGTATCTGTTTGTGGTTTTTGTCCAGTTTCAGTCTTGCGATAACCACCTTGCTAGAAGAAACCCCTACGGGTCAGTTGGGCAATTGGCCTTCTCTTGCTGTACTCATTCAGTGTAGATATGTATTTCTTCCTGTAAACCTGGGCTACCTTGCCAATTTGCTGACCTTGGTAATGTCCTCACACAACCTGTACTTCCACATCCTTTTGCATGGGCATGGATCAAACGTTGTACTTCGGTCTCAGCTCTTTGTAAAGAAGAGAAGATGCACTTTTACTGCGAGTGTGGGAAGGTGCATTGCAATGCCTTATATGGTTCTTGTTCCTGTCAGAAGTCACAAAGGGATTGAACTTCATTTTGGCCACTGACCGTTAAGTGATGGCTGCAACAGTGGAGAGAAATTTTAATAAGTTTTAAAGAATTATCTTCTGACATTATTGGTGTTGGTCTTTCTAAAGGGAGAAGGTAACATTCTCTTCAGCTTATGTGATTTATGTAAAATCAGAAGGCTGTGGATCCAGTCACAGGGCTGGGATGGGAATTCTGACTTTATCATTCCCACAGCTACTTGATGCCTCTTTACAGGGTAGTGCCTCAAGGGTCTTCTCAAAATGCAGTCTTCTGTGTTTTTCCAGGTTCTACTTATAGTCACTTCTCATCCTCTTCCATAGAGGGGCCCTTTGCAAAAAGGCCTAGAACCACATTTTAGACTTTAAGTTTCATCCATATTTCCATGATTTCCTTTTTTAATCAGAAAAACTTTTAGATAGTGAGCCCACAGACTTGCTCACACAATTACCTGTGCTTTTGTAGGTATTTTCTTTTCAAAACTGGTGGGGAGGGGCAGTGTGAGAAGGGGGACAGAATTACATTAGTTATTACTAAGTGTATTTCAAAGATTAAAAATAAAAGGAAGGAAGGGATTCAGAGGTGAAACCATTGCTAGTATCAGTGGAGTGATGATTGGAAGGGGGTTTGAGCCAAGCCTTTGGGGGAAGGAGAAGGTTAGTGGTGTAGATACTGAGATCTGGAACCATTTTAAGCTCCTCTCTCTGATAGGGAGGATATCCACAGTTGCACTGCCTCCTATCAGAAACGTGCCTTCACTTCCAAAGTGAGGAATCCCACACAGGAAAGAAGATGGTAAAGATGGAGAAACCTCCTCTTTACCTCAAGAAACCTTTAATCCGGCTAAATATAGATTTTCCCCACATAATTATGGTAGTAGAAGCTATTTTGAGTAAACAAATCTTCATGATTTTGAAAATAAAATCAAGATATATATCTTCCCTAGATATTTCTGTTATTTGGGGTGTATACTTAGACACACTCACATACACACATATATGCAGTCTGTCCCATTCATAATTACATATATACTAACTTACTAATTTGCAGTTTTAAATGTATATAATTTGTAGTTTTCTTGCAGTAATGATCGTCCCTCTCTAAAATATTTAAGTTGTTTGGTGTTTTTCCAGCACTAGATTTTGTCCTAAAAACACGGTGAAAGGACTTCATCATATCTCACTTCTCATCCTAGGCCATCTTGTCATTTGTGACACATAAAACAAGAATAGATGTAAAATAGTATCATAATTCCCTTTCCCCATTAACATTAATCTATGTATGTTGAATATATTTGACTTTTTTTTAATTTTTTTTTTCCTGGGCTGTTGAATTATACCAATGAAAGCTCTTTTCTCTCTGATTTTCTAAATGGCGTATGCCCATATTACCAACATGAATATTAATGCTTTTCTTCTCACTTATGCCTGTTTAACATGACTGGTACTCTCTAGTTTATGTAACCACTTAGTCTGTTCTGTTAGGCAAAATCAGGATTGCCTATACACGTGACAGAAAATTCTCATTCTCTGGAAGAAGAGTAGAAAAAAAAATTACATAGCCTTTTTTTAGAGCACGAATAACCTCAATATAGTGTTTAAGTGTCTAATATTGCTTAATGGAAAAATCCATGGTACAGTTCAAACTAAATGAAATAATGATGTAAGTTAGGGTGCTCCTTCAAAAAGCATCTTAAGTAGATACTTAATGTACTTCTGAGTTCAACCCCACAGCAGCCATGCAGCCTCAGACCTTGTTATGGGATTTCATATTTCTTTAATGGAGATGGCCCCATGCCGGGCTTTTACTTTTCCAACTGTGGCAGTAATAGTTAGTAATCAAGTCATAATGGAATAATCACAACTACAGGGAAATGCTGGCTGATGTAATAGGTTGCAAGGCGAAAAAATATTGGTGTTTTTCCAGACATTCTATCTGCCTTTTTGTTGTGTGTTGAAAGAATCTAGGTTTATAGATGAAAACAGCCCTTCAAAAGTGCCTACACAGATAAGTCTGTATCATTTGCTTAATCCTAGTGAATTTTTTTCTTTCATCTGTGTACTCATAAAGAGTCACACTTGGGAATGATATGTTGAAATCTGAAAAGTGTGTTCTGAGTAAGAGTCAGAACATCTCTAATTCTAGAGGCCCTCACATATTTAACTTATATTTTAATGAAACAGTCATTAAAAAACATCTGTATTTTGTATCTTCTAATTCTCTGACTTCTTCCAAAAACTATTTCAATTTTCATTTAAAAATGCTACTTGCTGCTTAGAAAAAGTTATTTCTACTGCTTCTTATGTTCTGGTCCCCAAAATTGTCTCAATGAAGATATAAAGTCCTTTAACTTAGAAATGTAAATTACACATTCATTCTGTAAATCCTGTCTTGTCCATTCTTTCCATTTTTTGGATAAAGAAACTGGCTCCTGGGAAGTTAACTATCTGTGTGTTCTTTACTTGCAGAGCGATACAAATAAATACGTTTAATGATGATAATGGATCATTTCAAATGGCCTATAGCTTCTCTCTCACAAGAACAAATGCATGAAATAGCCTATTTGAAGAAAATATTCATGGAAGAGTCCATGAAATCCTACAATATATAGGTGTAGGCACTAGAAATTTTAAGTTGAGAGTTGAATAATTAACCAGATCAAAATGGAAGCGTCCAGGAAGAGTAGGAGCAGAAGATTAGCCCCTTAGCCAGAAGAAAGTGCTTGTTCAAAAGCCAGTTGGTAAGAGCTTGGCAACTTCTGGCAAGCAGGAGTTGGTCACTATACAAGAGGAAGTTGCAAGGCCAGAGCCTGAAGTCATTACAGGGAGCAAATAGTGAAGAGCTTGGGGAATCCTTTTAAGGACTTCAGGCTTTGCTGGATCCCTCACTGAAATATTTTAATGAAGACATTGACAGAATCAGACTTTAATTTTAGAAAGATCATTCTAGCTTCATACTAAAGCATAACATATATAAATATATTTGTCTCTGAAGGCAGGTCTGGGTGGGGATGGAGGTAGTGACTTTTGGTGGGTGGGATGTGAAGGTGGGAAGAGTTCTTGAAGCATAGATCTTGTTCCTGATCCTATTCCTGTTCCTGTTCCTGTTCTTATTCTTGTTCTTGTTCTTGTTCTTGTTCTTGTTCTTGTTCTTGTTCTTGTTCTTGTTCTTTTCTACAGAGAGTAAAAGGCTACTTGCTTTCAGAGCTAGGAGCCTGGTGTTAGTCTATGTAACTATTGGCTGAACTGGAGACCTGGTTTGTTAATGTGTAAGCCAACTTGTGAATTACAAAATATACGTTCCTGTTGGACATTTACCCAGTGTCTTGGTCACTGTGCCCATTCTGTAAATCTGGATAATGATGATGATGGAGCCTGGGGATGCAGAGGATAGTTGCAAGATGGAAGAAATGGAAACCAAGCAGCAGATTCTTGGAGTTTCCTAGGCCAAAGATGATGGTGGCCTGGACTAGGGTAGTGGCAATAGAGATTAGCAAATTTTAGGCCTATTTTAGAACTGTAACCTCTTGATTTTAGTGATAGGTAACAGTAAAGGGTGAAAGACTGCACAACATCAAATAAGTTTAGGAGTTTTGGTTGGAACACAGGAGGATGGAGTACAAGTGACTTACGGATCATAGGTATAATAAACACAGTGGTACTAAGAAAGGGATTGGGAGTTAGGAAGACCTGGGTTTAGGTTTTGGCTTTGGCTTTATCCCCAGCATTACTGGGGCTAGTTATTTAGTCTATCTAAACTTCCGGTTTGCTCACCTTTAAAAATGATGGTAACAGAAGTACTGCCCCCATGTGGCCATAAGGATTAAATGAGGTGCTATATATAACAACCAGACCAGTGCCTTGCAAAAGTGTTTGTTACTAATAGCATTAGTTGCAATAATAATAGCAAAGATTTTTGGAGAGAGAAGAATATGATTTCTGTAGACTTTATGTGGAAGGTATTATGATTTGTGACTTTATTTTTAAAGGCTTGGAAAATGGCCAATTAGAAAATTCTGAACTACTGTGTGGTTAGAAAGTTAGGGTCTTTAGTTTAGTTCGTAGTAACATAGAAGCCCTCTGAAGTGAGAGAAGATTATACTAGCATCACTGATCCTCACAGTACTGTTGTTAGTTTTCTAGGACTTTCAGAGATTTGCCCGGCCATTTTATTTTTAAACAATGTATCATATCATAAATGAGCCAGTTTAAAGAGAATGTAATTCCCCAAACAAAATCAAACACTGGACTCCATAGTAGTATCAAACTGATGTCCTGCATTTAGGCTTTTCCTCCATGAACTTAACAAGAACATAATAGCATACTCCAACTACCATAAGTAGAAAATATAGCAACCAATAAAAAAAAACTGCACAATGTACTTAGATGGATGTTTAAATATGGATTTAACTATCATGAAGAGAGGTATAAGCTTAAATCTTGATTAATTGTCATAATAGAGGCAGTGGTGTACTGGAGCCAGCTCTTAATGGCTTGTAAAAGATGATTGTGAAATACACAGGTTATTAAAAATTAGATGTGCTCTTATGATTGAATAAGTTATACTAAAACCAAAGGTAATACATCTTCAAAACTAATCACTTCTTAATTATTTTATTATGTCTTATTATCAATGCTCTTGACATTATCTATTTCTATTGTATCTATCTGGTGGAAATGTAACGTAACAGTGTGTTGCATGTCTCTTCCTAACTCTGCATTCAGTGCCATTATATTAGTAATTTGAAATCAGCTGTGTTGGAAGTATTTACACCACAGAAATTGGCAAATGTTCTACGTCAAGACTTTTTGTTTTATTTTGTTTGTTTTTATTTGGAGAACTGGTTGTTGTCAAACATTTACTAGCTCACTACTGAACAAAGGTTACTGCTTGAAGGGACATTTAAAAGAAAACAATAATAAAATATTGAAGGAAAAATCACAAGTATTTTTTAAAGTTAACCTGAAAGATATTGGCTAGGGGCAACACAAGGAAAAGCACTAATCACTAAGAAAATTTTTTCAAATTCTTTGGAGCTTCTTTGGAAGATAGAACTTGGAATGTAGAAAACTTAGTTAAGTCCTGTGCTATAGATAAGATGGAGAATCTATTGAACATCAAATATTTTTTAAAAGGTATCCTCTTCCAGCAATGCCAGAGGAAGCCCATTTTAATGCATTCAAAATACTTTAAAAATGTTGAAAATTACAGTTAACCCATTTTTACCTACTTGTAAGAAAGAATTATGAATTTTAATAATAGTTGTTTTATTAGTTGTTGTTCACTACCTTTTTGATGGTGATGTCTAAAAAGACATGATAATTTGCAATGATTTGAGCAGAGCAGTAAAGATTTCTTAGTGAAGTAATTTTCTGTAAGACATGAATTTTTATATACAGATGAGGCTCAGAAGTAAAAATATTGGGGGAGTACATAGAAATAGGACCCCTCTGCTCCTTAAAAACAATTATGGTTATTAAATTATTTTCCAAGGACATCTTGACTTAAAGAGCTTGCTTCTCTGTTTTCTTCATGGGTTCAAGGAATGGTAATAATGGTAAATTCTGTGAAATAAAAAGTATTTTGAGTATTATCACTTTAGATAAATCTGTTACAAAATGAAACATGACTTTGAGACTTTATGTAACTTCCACAAAGGCAGGCTGGCTTTGTCAAAAGTTAGTGCTTCTTAGGGTTTTTTAACTCAAGGTTGTATTATAAAAAAGAAAAAGAGACATCATGACCCATGGAGAATCATAAAACTCAGGATCAGGTTAATTCATCATCACTTGTAATATAAAGAATGACTTACAACATAGGCCGTAAGTGGATATTCAGACAAATACAAGGTAAACGTGAATGTTTTTGCTGTGTCGTTGTGATCTCTCCAGTGACATGAAGTCAGGGAGTTGGGCCAAGAGGGTTTCGATACAGTTCTAGTGAATTTATTGGAACGTTCTAGCACCTTTGCCTGTGATGACAAACGTAGCAATAGTCTAAAATATAAGGCATCATCAGTCATTCCATTCTATAAGAGTTTTTTTAATGAAGACCTGATTGAAACATTAAAAAAGAGTCATAGATCAGAGATCTTTCTAATACAAATGATGACCTCTCAGAAGAAAGTATAAATCAATTATGTATTGAGAGGGGCTTGAAAAATATTGCTTCACACCACTATTTAACTGTGCCTGCCTATTTTTCTTTGGCAGTTACCCCAATGAGATTATAAGACTGGAGGAGGAAAAATAAATTTGGTAATTTGAATCTATATACCTAAATAAATCTTGATTCTTTAAGTTCTGAAATTTAAGACTATGTAGTATCACTTCTTTATGATTCAACTTATAGGAATTTGAATCAATCATATCAGAGTAGCTGAGATGTCACCAGGAGGATACAGCCTGGCTGACAGGCAGGCAAGTGCCATATAGGGAGGGATTATACTGGTGAATTTGCCTCCATCCATTGTCTGCCTCAGCCTGGTAGGCCCTAAAACTCAAACTTTTCAGTGAACTTGGGAGGCTAACTCATGCCAAAAAAAGACAATAATTTTCAGTTTACAAGCAGAATTTGTTTGTCTGTTTGTTTGTTATGAGAAATCCAGCTATGAAGGAGGTAGTTTCATTCTTTGACTAGAATATTCTTCCCTTGTTAGAAAGCTCTAAGGAAAGCCAAATTTTAATCAAGCCAAATTCAACGTTAAATGGTATTAGGTTTCAAAAATCTGTCCTGTTCATGTGCGTGTATGTGAAGTCCAAGATACCAGCTACTGTCAGGACAAATATTAGACCTTTTTGTCTTAGCTTTCCTGGTCATTGCTTGAACAGGGACTGTCATCTTCATCTTTTGACTGTACTTTGTTTAAAACTTCCCCTGTTAAACTTACGTCCTCCAGAGAGTTGGTCACAGGTGGTGTTGTGTAAGCAAATTCTTGGGGCAAGAAAAGAAAATGTTAGAATTTCCATTTGTGATTATTTTCATCATTTTTCTATTTATATAGATAATGTACATAATATATAATATATAATGGTAATTTAAATAAATGATATATAGTGAAAAGTATGTACTGGTTACTGTTATAAGGGCTTTAAATTCATTAGCTCATTTGATGTTTAGTATAGCCTTGTTAGAAAACATACATACAAAGTCCAGATTAGTTACCTAATTTTTCCAGAGTAGAGGAACTGAGATTCAAACCCAGGTTGTCTGGCTCCACTTTCCATGCTCTCAACCACTACACCATGCCACTTTTCCAAAGTCATCCCTTAGTGTAATTGATACATGAATGAATAAAGTTTATTGATAGGACTGTAAAAGTGAATCATTCTATAAATCTCAAACTGTTCTTTCTGATTTGGGAGTTTCTTTTCACATGTCTTTGAATATACCATGTTCTGATCTGCTTGTTGTGTGCAGGCTTCGTAATTGAAATGTCTATGGGTAGTTATAGCTCACTGTTTACGCCCACCCCCATGTGCTTCCATATTCTTGAAGTGATTTCCTCTCACCATCTTTAATAATCTTCAGGTCACTCTGGCAACATTTACTGTCACAAGATATAATGAATGTTTCTTTCATAACATTCAAAGACCAGAGAATTCTCTACTCAGCTTGTTTAATATGCAAAAAAAATTCTCTGTAAGAGGATGTGGTACAGCACTTTCATTATGAGTTTCTGGTTTAGTTTAACTCTCATTTATCTCCATCGCAGAGGTAGGCTCATACAGCAAGGAGGCCTCCTTCAAGGAGAGAGAGGTTAGTTTCTTTCATCTGAGCATGGCAAGCACCCAGATGCTTGAACATATGCAACAGACCAAGAGTAATTCAGAAAATAGCATCGAGTGTAAGGGGGAAAAAAACTTTTTTTGAAGTGAGATTCTTCCTAAAGGTATTTTTGCTACTGTACTTGGCATCTTGTTAATAAAAATATTACTTGGGCTATTTTAGTTCGTCTCCATACTTATGTGATGTAGCACTGTGACTTAGGCCATCTGTTTTAACATCTTATGTCATTCCTTGCTGCTTTTAGCAGATGACTCTTTCAAACAACAGTTCATGAAGCTTGATCCTTTCTTCCTTATTTCATCACACCTTTTTTCTCTGTTAAAATCTTCTCGATATCCCCAACGTGACTCTGCAATCCACTCTTGACCATGTGTGTTGAGATTAAAACGGGTTGGTTAATAAGATGGAGACCATGTAGCTGTAAAATATTTTGGCTAAATAGCAGTTTTTTCATTCCAATTTGACTCTTTTGCTTCGTTTTGTTTCAATCCTGAACTTAGAATTTTAATGAGCCTGAGGAATATTGCAGGCAGAAGACATCAATAATATGCTACAAATTTCAAGAGTGGCTGATTAATTTGTCCTTTTAACTATGTTTCTTCAAACCCTCTTAAGCCTGCATGCTTTTACTGTCATTGGTATGTGATATGACATTGAAGTAATTTCCTTTTGCTTAACTTTTATGCCATTCTTGTCCATATTATTAACTCAGTGGGCTGGAATGCTAATAACTTTAAATAGCCCATTGGTTGTCATGGTAACTGATATTAAAGCTAAATATAAGTCTGTCTCTTGGATTTCACATTTAAACCATTGCTGGGATTTGCATTCTTTAGGAACTCTATGGACTGACCATAGGACTTTGTACAAAAGGGGCCTTGAAAATTTAAGTTTGAATTAGGAGTTGATTCAGTGACATCTGTTTTCAGCCCTCAGCTTATGATTTGTTCAGACTCAGCCTAGTTCCATCAGATATGTGTTCAGAGAACCCTAAGAAGGATGCTCATCTAAATATTACAGGGGTTAGCTAAACTAAAGTTTTACTTTTCTATATTGTTGCTATTCACTGTGTGTATTTTCCATGCTGGTTTTCTTTTTTACTTACCTGTGGGATGATTTCTATGAAGTTCCCAAATTGTTTTTAAAATTACATTCTGAGTACTGAGAAGATAGAGGACACATCCAAGGAAGCCTTTTAGAGATTACTCCCAGATACAACCTATGTTCTGTCTTGAATGACTTGTGTTCTTCCTATCTAGGAGTTTAGTAAAGATTTCACCTCCAGCTTAAAGCCTGACTGTCCTCTTTTACTTGTCCTGTGTCACTCGTTTTCCAAAAATATGTGCACAGCATTGAGCACACAAGATTTTATTATAGTTACAGGGAATCTCTGAGGGAAAGCTGACTAGATATTAATTTATGTTGCATTAATTTAAGTAACTCATTGCTCTCATCCCGACTGTGTAATCTTTCTTTCCAGGTAGTTCAGCTTTCCACATAGCATTATACTTTGGGATATGCTATCCTTCCTCCCCCCGAAATTAGCATTTTTTTCTACCTAGCACCAGTTTGAGGCTGAATGAATTTTCTCCCTTCATCTCTGGAGATGCAGAGTTATTTTCTGTCTAGGCTCCCACCCCCAGCTTCTAGAAGAAAGAACACTCTGTTATCAGCAGCAGCTTATCTGTTGAATATGTATGAAACATCCTAGATGTTGGACAGTCTTGTCAGTCTCTTATATAACAATTTGGTAGTGACATTGAGTCTTCTCCCTTCCCCCATATTTCTTGAACTAGCCCCTTTTCTGTTCTGAATATGCAATATCCTGTTCTGCTCTTGGGTCCCTATCTACTCTCAGCTTCCTTAGTTGCCAGACTTCAGCTTCCAATGATAGCAAGCCCTTATTTTCTAAAACCACAGTTTTTTCTCAAAGTTCCTACTTTTCTCTCTCTCTCTCTCTCTCTCTCTCTCTCTCTCTCTCACACACACACACACACACACACACACACACACACACTTTTTTCCATGCCTTTTAGTAGCAGCATCTAACATAGTGTTAAACATGTATCAATGGAATATTAATTCTGTGGGTTGTCAAATAATGTTACAAGGGGAAAGGGTTCTGCATTCAGATATGATTTAGAGAGGCAGAGTTAAACAAGGCAACCAGGTTTCCTCACCTAAGAACAATGAATATTATGAATCTCTTAATAGAATAACAAAAGCATTTTTTAATGTTTTTTTATTTTTATTTTTGAGAGAGAGAGACACAGAGCATGAGCTGGGGAGGGTCAGAGAGAGAGGGAAACACAGAATCAGAAGCAGGCTCCAGGCTCTGAGCTGTCAGCATAGAGCCTGATGTGGGGCTCGAACCCATGAGTGTGAGATCATGACCTGAACTGAAGTCGGCCGCTTAACCGACTGAGCCACCCAGGTGCCCCAACAAAAGCATTTCTGAAACATGCCTACCTTGTGAATATTTTAGGACCCTCATTTGTGAAATTTCACTTTTTTCTTTCTCCCTTTCTTTCTTTCACCCTCCCTCCTTTCCTGCCTGCCTCCCTCCCTTCTTTCCTTCCTTCCTTCCTTCCTTCCTTCCTTCCTTCCTTCCTTCTTTCCTTCCTTCCTTCCTTTTTGTTTCTGTTTTTGCAGCAATCTTCAAACAAGGGTCTGTGAGTAGAGGAAATAGTCTTAAGGGAATCAATCTTAATATTTTCAACTTCCCTAAAATGGATATACTTGAGACAAGATTGGGGGGATTTGAGGTCTCCCCTCCACTTTCCATGATAATCACTCTTCTCCCTTATACAAAAGAAAAAAACAAAACAAAACAACACGAATATTTAAATTTAACAGCCTTAGTCTTTTTATTGGTGCCTTTCCTCAGGGTCCAAAAAATTCCAAGGCACTAAACCAATGGAAATTAGTCTTGGAGTAGAAAAGACAAATGATTTATGTTTGGGTAACAGATATTTTCACAACTATGATAGTTTTTAATTATTTGCTTTAACAAAATTGGAGATGGACTTAATGAAATTGTCAGCAGACAAGTTACTGGAAATAATTTTCAATGATGTAATGTGGCACTATATATTACCTTTCCCAAAGCTAGAATTTCAAAGAATTAAAATTCTTATATTCTTATATATATGAGCACATTTCTCTGATTTTAATTAGGAGAATGAAAAAAATAGAAATAAGAATGATGTTGAACCCTTAGCTTCATTTTAGCAATGTGATGATTGTTCAGTATACATGAATTCATTTAGAGGGGAAAAAGTAGCCTTATTCATCTAAGAGATGAATTTCCAATAAATACTTTTCCAAAAATGTAATATATTTATATTGTTAGGCCAATTATGTACTAATATAATTTTAGTGATGACTCAAAGAACTTTAATCTCAACCTCAGAAAATGTACTCCATTTCCCCCATAGGTAATATGAAACATTAATCAGTAAATGACTTTCAAGCATATAAACATATTAACTCAAGATAAAATTCTCTGGAGAAAAGTGGAATGAAACATGATTTAAGGAGAACAAGAAAAGATGTAAAACGTGACTATTATGAAGACCATGTTTTCATATTTTTTGAAAATGGTTATTTATTTTTGAGAGAGAGATAGAGAGCACAAGTAGGGGAGGGGCAAAGAGAGAAGGAGACAGAGAATCCAAAGCAAGTTTCAGAGTCCAAGCCACCAGCACAGAGCCCCACGTGGGGCCTGACCTTGGGAATGGTAAGATCATGACCCGAGCAGAAGTCAGACTCCCAGGTGCCACCCAGCCACCCAGGTGCCCTGGCCATGTTTTCATATTTTAATACATGATATTGATCATCAAATGGTTGTATATTCCATGGATCCTTTTTTTCCCCAATAAGTCACAGCCTTTTATTAAGCAAAAAAAAAAATCTTACAAAACTTTTTTCATCCCATCTGGAAGAATAAATCTTGCTAAGTGTACAATATCAAAGATGTTATTGTTAAAAGCAGTTGCTAGAAATGGGAAATAATGAAAATATAAATGTTCTCTTTTAGTTATGGGTGAATTTATTTAATCTCAAATCAGAACTAGCTTTATTTTGGCAGATTTTAACTTTGGGGGAAGGTCCAATGCATTCCTACTTTCTTTTCTTTTTTTATGTTAAAAAGCTTGAAATTAATATATAATTCACATACCATAAAATTCACCCCTTTAACATGTCACAATTCAGGGGTTTTAATATCTTCACAATACATGAATCCCTTTAAGTGAATGGTATATTCATTTTATTTTCAAATCTCAATAGTTATAATGCATCTTTGCAACTAAATATATGAGAATAATGTTAGAAGTTAACCTGGAAATATGTGAGGGGGTACCTGGATTTTCAAGTCTCTTAGGAGACATGTGGGCAAACAATGTTTGACGGCCACAATTCTACTTCACATTCTTTAGGAAGCATTGATCTAAGACTCCAGGTTCTTGTTCTGGGTCTTAGGTTTCCATGTCCTTCCTCTCTTTTTTTAGGCTGTCTGTCTCTTGGTAGAGCTCCTGAAGAACTATGTAAAGGATTCATTATGCAGTGTAGATAACAGGTAATGGATTGAGGGTTCAACCATTACAAAAATTTTATTGAGCAACCTTTGTACCAGGCACAGCTCTAGGCACTGGACAAACCAGCAGTGAATGAAATGACACAAATCCCTGTTCTTATGAATGCACTAATAAGAGGCCACAGACAATGGAAAAATATATAAGTAAAATATAAGAGTAAGACTTGTGGAGCTTAAAGAGGTCTATTTAAAGTTCCAATAAAATGTTTAGGGGTGAAGTCTCAGTGAAAAGCTGATATTTGAGCAAATACTTGAAGAGGGTATCGGGATTTGGCAAAACATTTTTGGAAGAGGACACAGCAAGGACCTCTGAGATGAGATCACACCAGTTAATGAGGAAAAGGTCAGAGTGGCTGGACTGGTGTGAGCTATAAGAACATAAGAGATGAGATCTGAGACATAAGCAGGTCAGAAGCCCAGCGTCCTGTTGGCTGTTGAAAGGATGTTGCTTTTTATTCTCAGCTCGGAAGTTATATGGGGTGTTGTCAGTAGAGTAGTGTATGTGCTACAAGCCACAGCCAAGTGGTTTAAGTTATAACAGAATTTATTTTAAACCTGGGCTTTCTTAACCTGACATTATCCCTACACAGGTCCTTTTCTCTCCCCATCTATACCTTTCTGCCCCACTCCTATCTCCTTTATTCTTCTATTTGCTTCCCCAGCTTTTCTCATTCCTTTTTTTCATAGCTCTGTCAATATGTCACTAAATCGGTTTTTAATTTGTTACATTTAATAAAAAAAAGTGTCATTTTCTCCCAAAGTCAACAGGCAATAACTTTGAACCCAATCAAATATAGTAGAGAAAGAAAATATTCTATTTAAAATTGTAATTATGAGGACACCTGGGTGGCTCAGTGGCTTAAGTGTCTGACTCTTGATTTCAGCTCAGGTCAAGATCTAATGGTTCCTATGATTGCACCCCTGCATGGACTCTACACTGAGCATGGAACTTGCTTGGGATTCTGTCTCCCCCTCTGCCTCTCCTCCACTCGCACTCGCACACACTTGTGTACGCTCTCTCGTTCTGAAATAAATAAATAGTAAAAAAAAAATCACAATTAAGTAGAATCACTTCTTCCTTTAATGGAGTGTCAGAATTTCCTTCTAGAGAAATGATCTTTATGTAGCATAATATCTTCTTTAAGTGTGTAAGGTGAGCTCTTGAATGCCTGGTTTGGCTGGAAAGGAAGAAGCAAATAGGTAAACTGTTCTACCAGAGAAATGCACTAAAATTTGCTAGTAAGGGAAACCAGAAAAAGGGAGAGTCAGGTGGACAGAGGGAGAGAGAAATTAGAGAAGGGTCATTGAGCATCATGGGAGCAAGGACACTGTTGGTAACTATTAGCTGCTGATTAACTCTTGGTTGCAATGGAGGGAAAGTAGATGAAAGATTTTTGGAGGTATGAGTATTTAATATTTTGTTTCCAGCTGTTTGCTTGTTAATTCTATAATGTAACCACCGTCTCTCTTCCTAGTTGTTCCAAACTTCAGTAGTCTTCAACACATGCTCGAGGTGAATCATTTTAACATCCAGTTAAAGGGAATATATTACAGGTTGGTGTGGGGCATGGAGAAGGAAATAGCCATGGGAATAAGATATAAGTGAGATCAGGGGTTCAAAAAAACCTATAAATTTGAATTTTAAAAACTAGAAAGCTAAAATAGCGATGCCTCAAATCTGGAGGTTGGGCGTCAAACTTCTCATTAAACATAGATGGTGGAGGGAGATGGCAGGGTAAGGGTCAGTTTAATTTTATGTAAAACTCTCACTGGGCTGAATGACCTGAGCTAGCATCTGGGCTACATGTACAGTATAGTATTTGCTTCCAATAACACCTGCTCTTCAATCTCATTTACCAGACAAGCAGGATTAGCATGAGTATAATGCTCAGACACAAAGATAGTATCCTGGGAACTTTATTTGTGTTAGAACTGCATTGAATGAAACCAAGAAATGTGGTTAATAAGAGATAGTATAACTAGCAGATGCCAAAATAAAAGCTATGCAACTATGAAACCGAAACACCATTTTTAAGTAACAAGGAAAAGAGGAAAAAATGACATCTCATCCCGTGACAATTGGAGACGCCAAGCAGAAATGAGCATTAAAACGAGGAGAAAGGGGTAGAGTCTGGAAAAATTCCTGGAGGAGAAGGTACTGAAAATATGTTTTGAGAAGCTCCTATAGATGATGTACGTATAGGTCAGTAGATTAAACTTAAGTGCTGATAGCCTGGACGCTCAATAAATACACAGGTCTGTTCATGTTATACCCTTGCTTAAAAGCACCTGTTGAAGCCACTCCCTGTGGAAACATGCTCTGGCCTTTGCTGACAGCTCTTCCTTCATCTCTCATGACTATGTACTGTGTGCTCCAATCAGTCTCCAATTGCCAGGCTCTTCTTCTGACGTATAGTTTTCTTGCACACTGCCATATATTGGCTAAGATTTGGGATGTATTCTTTGGCAATCTATAATACCTTTAATACTTTAGGTGTTTCAACATTTGAAATCTTTGGATGTTACATTCATTTGGAAACTTCAATAGCTTCAATAATTTAATAATTTGGAAGGGTCACAATATTTGATTTAAACCTCTGCTCTGTCACTTATTAGCTGAAGACCTATATCAAGTTCCTCAACCTCTGTAAATCCCTCAGTTTGCCTATCTGTCCCCCACCTCAAAAATTCAGTTCTATATAGTGTTGAAATAAGTAAATGAGATAATACATTTGAGGATCAGCTAGCGTAGTGCTGAGAAAATAGTGCTTACTAAATAAATGTTTGTTTTCTTAAACTTAAACTTGAATAGCCATTTTTCAAAGATGATATACAGATGGCCAACAAGCATAGGAAAAAAAGGCCTCATACCTCTAATAATCAGATAAAGTCAAACTACAATGAGCTATCACCTTGCACCTGTCAAAATCGCTAAAATGAATAACTCTGGAAACAGCAGATGTCGGTGAGGATGTGGAGAAAGGGGAACCCTCTTACACTCTTGGTGGAAATGCAAACTGGTATAGCCACTCTGGAAAACAGTATGGAGGTTCCTTAAAAAGTTAAAAACATAAGTACCCTATAATCCAGCAATTGCGCTACTAGGTATTTACCCAAAGTATACAAAAATACTGATGCGGGGGAACACACCTACCCTGATGTTTATGGCAGCATTGTCAACAATAGTCAAACTATGGAAAGAGCCCAAATGTCCATTGAGTGATGAATTGTTAAAGAGGATGTGACACACACACACACACACACACACATACATACACACAACAGAATATTACTCAGCCATTAAAAATAATGAAATCTTGCCATTTGCAATGGTATGGATGGAGCTAGAGAGTATAATGCTAAATGAAATAAGTCAGAGAAAGACAAATACCATGTGATTTTATTCATATGTGAAAATTAAGACACAAAACAAATGAACAAAAGGGAAGAAAAAGGAGAGATGCAAACCATAAAACAGACTCTTAACTATAGAGAACAAACTGAGGGTTGCTGGAGGGGAATTGGGTAGGGGAATGTGTTAGATGGGTAGTGGGTATTAAGGAGGGCACTAGCTGGGATGAGTACTAGGTGTTGTAGTTACATGATGAATCACTCAACTCTACACCTGAAACTAATACTACACTGTATGTTAACTAACTGGAATTTAAATAAAAACCCGAAGCTAAAACAAAACAAAACAAAAAACCTCTACACATCCATTAGCTTGGCTACTCTCTAAAACACAGAAAACAACAGGAATTAGTGTGAATGTGGAGAAATTGGAACCTTTATGCACTTGTTGATGGGAATGTAGAATGACGCAGCCCCTAAGGAGACCAGTTTGGAAAGTTAATCAAAAAATTAAAAGTAGAATTACTATCTAATTCAACAATCTCATTTCTGAGTATATACTCATAATAATAAAAGCAGGATCTCAAAGAGGTATTTGCGTACCCATGTTCATAGCAGCAGTATTCACACTAGCCAAGAAGTGGAAGAACCCTAGTGTCCAGTAACAGATGAATGGATTAACAAAATGTGGTATATAGAGTGGATATTATTCATCCCTATAAAATGAAGGAAAACTTGCCACATGCTATGACATGAATGAAACTTCAGGACATTATGCTAAGTGAAATAAGACAGTCACATAAAGGTGAATAGTATATGATTCATCGTATATGAGTAATCAAAATCCTAGAAATACAGAATAGAACAGTGGTTGCCAGGGGCTAGGAGCAGGGGTAAAGGGGGATTTGTTGTTTAATGGGTAGGGAAGCTTCCGTTTTGCATGATGAAAAGGTTCTGGAAGTCGGTTGCACAAGATGTAACCTTGCTTACCACCATTGAACTGTACCATTAAACATGTTTAAGATGATTTTCACTGAAGAAACAATTGTTAGTTTTTTTTTCCTCTTATTGAGACTTCACTCTTGGTCATTTTCCTCATCCCTTTGAGAATTCCTTCCAATCTTTATTAGCAATTGTCCCATTGTATAATAATAATAATTATCTCTTCACCTTCTGTCTTTCTCACAAGAATGTATGCCCCTTAGAGGCAGAATCCAAGTCCTGTTTCCCCCTGCATGTGCATGGTGTGGAAATGAATGACCTGTAACAGATGCCTAACATACCTTGATGATTAAATGAATAAAGAATAAAATCATCAGCCGTCAATTCAACCCAGCTTTAAAAACAAACAAACAAACAAACAAAAAAGAGGTAAATGAGGAACAAAACACAACCCAGTGAACTGCTTCAAAATACTAAGACATGTTCCTTGGATAGCAAGGCCCTACAGTGCCAGTACAAGTTTACTTTCCATTAGTTGTTTCATAAATAGGAGAGACTTTAATGTTGATTTTCATGAGGATTGCTCGCAAGTGGCTGAGCTCAAATAACAAGTTATTTTCTCAATTTCATAAGATAAAGAAAAGCTGCCACAGAAGTATTGACTGGGATATTGTCCATATTTTAGATTTTTCCTATTTCAGGCATTTCTATTTTTCATTAAATATTCCTATTAGAAAGTAGGTTTTTTTATTTTCTTGAAAAATTGCAATATGTAACATGTCACATACAAATGTTATTTTCTTCTTTTGTTAAGACATCACCCTCACATTGTCCTTCCTATTAGCCTTTTGGTAATTTTTGATGGATTCTAACATACTGATAAGTTTAGCATCTTGATAAACATCAAGCTCTGGATTGCAGTTGTCACTCCCGACTTTACTCCTGTTAACACTCAAATTTTATCGCCAAAATAGAATAATGCTGTTGTGTCTCAATATGCAGAAAAAACACAGAATGTTAACAGATGAAATTTTCTTAATTCTACACATTTCTTCCATAAATAATTTAAACCTTTATTGCCTATCACTAGCTCACTAGATTAGGAAAGCATGAATAGCTATCCCATAATAATAGAAATGTGCGAAATTATGATTAAATATTTTCCTTGTCGCTTTTTGAGACAAAGACCTGTGTATGTTTGCTGTCATTGCATTTTATGCGAAAATATTGATGACTTCCACATTTAAATCTATCACAACCTTTTCTGTTCTGAGAGTGGTCTGCCTGAATAGTTTGAAAATTTGTTTATTGTAAGAATATCTAATTTTTAACAGTGTTTCTGTACTTTGTGAGATTCTTATATTTATGATTCTAGATTTTCTAATCTTTACCTTTCTTTTCATCAATCCAAACTCCCCTCTCCTCCTTTTTCTGTGTAAAAGGGCCTGACCAAGTAAAAACTGATACCTTCTTACCATTTTATAGATCTGGAATGAGAAGGAAGTCATGTGGGTCATCATAATGGAGGAAGTAGATAGAAGAGCTGGAGTGAGGGAAAGTCAGTGACAGTGCTGAGAGGTGGCTGTGGTCACTTCCTCTATTTCCAATAGCCCCTTTCCTTCCAACCACCACAAATTAAAATAATTAATAATAACAATAATAATAACAACAACAAGAGAAACCACCCTGTTATGAGTCAGGTATTACTTTTCTTGTTTTCTAGATGGAACTAATTCAAAGACAGGTTAAATTATGTTTGGGGCCCTGTACTAACAAAATGGAAATGACTGAAATTAAACCCAGGTAGCCTTTTCATTATGTTGATTATGTTTGTTAGCCTGAAATTGTGTGTGTGTTTTTTAATAAGTAAATATTCTTTTGTCTTGAGTGAAACTGCTTTATTTCCAAACATCTTCACGCTGGTTTCTATGCAACTGTGAAAGTCTGAATGCATCATTGAGCACCTAAACATCTTGGTGCACTTTGTGTGTAAACAATGAACAAATGATGTTTATGTATAGTCACCATGTTTTTACTGACAGAAAATTAGTGTGAGATTTACATGATGGTTTATTATCTTCAGTATAATAACGCCCAAGGTAGGGCATATATGCGTTAGGGCTAGTGGGTCGTAGTAGATAAAACTCTATATTCATTTCATTCATGTAATCAATATTATCAAATGGCTACAATGTAAGGGGACTATTGTAACTTTTGGGAATATCACAGTGCGAAAGACAGAAGCTTACACTGTAGTGAAAGAAACAATGCATAATGAACAAATAAAATGAAAGGAAGTTGCCATGGTTTTAAGTGGGATGGAGTGAAAGAGTGAGAAAATGAAGTAGAGAGGGATTGGGTAGGGACAGTGGTACTGGTCAAAGAAGACTTTTAGAGATAGTGATACCTTGCTGAGATCTACTTGATGAGAAATCACTGAGCCATGTGAAGATCTTGGTGGAGTATTAGAGGCAAGGTGTTAAAGGGAAACTTTTCAGGTAGATGAGCTAGTAGGCAGAAAGGCCTAAGGCAGAGACAGCATGAAGAATTCTAAGAACAGAAAAGTAAATATATATGAAAACAAAAGGTGCTATTAGCACTTTAAAGGTCCATAATAGGTATAAGTAATGGGAAGAGAATACCTAATATATCTTGATAAGTGTTTAAATGTTATTTTTCTTTCTTGTTGTGTGAAGAATGGAGCATAGGGGAAGAAAGCAACAGGATCTGTTAACAGGCAATTGATATATTTCAGATGAGATAATAGCGGAGGCTTAGATTGTGGTGATATCAGCTGGGATGTTACAAAATGGTGAGATTGGGATATGTTGTGGAGGTTGAATGAGCAGGGATTGCTGAGAAGCTCAATAAAATCATAAAAAATGGCTCCTATTGTTTTGTAATTTAACTGGATATTTGGGCCATTAAATAAAATAGCCAGCAAGGTTGGGCACTTTTTGGAAGATAGTTTTCAACTCAGCCATTACTACTTAGTTTACTGTAACCTTGAAAACGTCATTTAACCTTTTCCTTTCCCCCATCGTAGGGCTTGAACTCACAACTCCTAGATGAAAAGTCACATGCTAATTTATTTTAATATTAGTTTCCCTAAGTGCAAAGTGATGGAACTACTAGTACACAGAATTGTAATAATGATGAAATGAGCTAATATTTATGAAAATACTTAGCACAGTTCACAGTATATACTTGGTGCCTCATAAATTTTAATGTACGTGCAGCCCTCTCCATATGCCACACATTAAGTGTTAAGATTTTATTACCATTAATATTGTTATTGTTGCTGTGATTATCTTGTATTGCATAGCAAGGCAATGATATACTGAACAGTGGCCCACTCAATAAGCATCATAATCCACCTCCATTATCATTACTAATCAATTGATAAATTGAAGGAAAATAATAAAAATGATCAAAATATTTGAAAATTGTAATATAAAAAAACTAATTTACTCTCTGTGCATTTTTGGGGTCAAGAGCCCAATCAGAAAATTTAGGATTATATCCACCTAAGGCCAATCAGAGAACTCCTGTTGAAGATATAAATCCTTTTTGATCCTGATGGTCATGCATGAATATCTTACCAGTGATCCTCAAAATAATTTATAATCTTATAAGTGGAGTAAAACACTGAGGCTTTATTTTTTAATTTATTTTTAATTTTTTAAATTTTTAATGTATTTTGAGAGAGAGGGAGAGGGAGAGAGGGAGAGGGAGAAGGAATATGCATGGGAGGGGCAGAGAAAGGGAAATAATCCCAAGCAGACTCTGCACCATCAATGCAGAGCCCAATGCAGGGCTCAAACCCACAAAGTATGAGATCATGACCTGAACTGAAATCAAGAGTTGGACGCTTAACTGACTGAGCCACCCAGGTGCCTAACTTTGAGGTTGTAATCACTCATCCATCTGTCATTAAAGCAAAATCAGGAATATAGGCCCTATCCATAGATTTCTCTGTTTACTTTCTGGGAGAGGTGGCTTGTACTTTCTTGAGCCACAATATTGTTATAGCTATGCTCCATAATGTTCCTTAAAGAATGTCAAACAATCTGTTGGCTTATGTTAAATGTTGAAGGATATATGTTAAATAATATAGGATCATATTTAGTTTGCAACATTAAGTAGGTGGATATTGGACCTTTGGCAGGGAATAAAATTGAACTCGCAGCTCCTTGTCTCAAAATCTGCATGAGAATACTCTTTTTAAAGCTGTTTTTAAAGACTTACTTGTTTTCAGTTAAAAGTCATTCTCTGAAAAAGTATATATTAAGCAGGTATTACATGGAGACAGTGTACTAAATGTTGAGGATATAGTAGCAAATAAGTTGGACATGACTACAACCCTCAAGGAACTTGGAACCAATCAAGGAATATAAAGAATCAAACCATTGTTCGGATATATTTCTACATGGGTCTCTCCTATGTCTGCATGTAATAAAAGCAGAGGCACTGACCCCCTGACCCCTTTGTTCCAGACTTTTTCCAAAGTTTTCATATAGCAAACAGCCTTCAAAATTAGAAATAGTGTCTGTCTGGAGCAGGAATAATACTATTCAGTATAAAAATTCCTTAGGATAGGAAAATGCTGTAGATCAGGGAGTTTCTCCCCAAAATTGAATGTGGCCCTTTGCTCACCATTTGGGTGAAATCTGGGGAAAATATAATGCTTCTACATCAGAACATTTATGTGTGTCCAGTCCACAAGGTCTCTCCACCACCAGCCACTCTACCAACTGCCCTTTCACTGGGACTCCTAACAGGCCCCAGAAGCACCGGATAAACCAATGGGTAGCCTCAGTGTGTCCGCTAGATAACTGATGGCATCTCTTTCAACACAGAAAATAAAAAGCATTTCAGTCTGAACTGAAAAAAAAATCTGGGTTCCCTAATCTGGACCTCCTCATGTTGCCCTATGGGAATAGAGACTTGGGGAACTGGAGCAAATGTGGACACCCTGATGAGTGCTAATACCATAATAGCAATATTGGGTAATGAATTTCTTTGTCTCTCACCCAAGAGTAATAAAGTCTTTTGTCTCTTATCCGGAGGCTTTTGTTTTCTGCCAGTGTTTTTTTTTTTTTTTTTTTTTAATGTGGCAGCCTAGTTTAGCTTACTTGCTTGCAAGTAGAGTAAATTGTAGCACCTTCACAGATCCTGATGGCCATTAAAAGTATTGAAGACACATTGCTGCTACAGAAGACAGCAGGGAAGACCTAGGTCCAGCAAAGGCACTCTTGGGGGATAATGTTAAAGCTGGGACATCAAGACTGGAAAGCCTAAGAATGATTCTACTGAAAGGGTCTTGGTGACTGTAGTGGTTCCAGACAGAAGGAAGAGCTTGTGGGGCAATGTAGAGTAGAGAGAAAGCTTGATATGAAACAGAAACATAAGAGGTTTAGCATGACCTATTCCTCACCATTTATTTTTCTCTTTTCTCTTACCTCTAATTTATATTATTTTATCCTACAATATTGTTTCTATCCATACTTAACATATCTTTTATGTAATCCTGTTATCATGGTATAACAAACCAGTTCCAAAACTTAGTCACTTAAAGTAATCATTTTGTTGTAGCTCATGATGTTGTGGGTCATGGATTTTGTTAGGGCTCAGCTGCATGATTCTTCTGTTTTTGTGCTTTTGATGAAAGTCGCTTAGTGGTATTTCTTAGCAGTTAAGCTGTTCTAGATGGGCCAGTAAGGCTTAATTCACTTGTGTGTTGCCTCGTCAGAAATGGCTGAAAGGCTGAGCAAAACTGGGAGGGATAGCCACAGGCTTTAGACATGGACTGTCTAGTGTGATGACCACAGGGCAGCTGTACATCTTGCAAGGTGGCTCAAGCCTTCAAGAATGTGTATTTTAGAGGACACAGTGGAAGCTAAATTGCCTTTTTTGATCTACCCTTGGATGTGTCTTGGCATCACTTTTGCCCTTTTGTAGTTATTCAAAGCAGTCACAAGTCTGCCCACATTCAAATGGTGAGGATGTAGACCTCATCTTTCAATGGCAGGAGAGTCCAGGAATTTGTGACTATGTTATAAAATTGTCACATTTTAAATCCTGTTTTTTTTTATAATATACATATATATGTGTGGAAATGTATATTTATTAAAAGCAGTTAAGTAAGAAATATAAATAAATAATAAAATTTGAAAATACAGTGTCATCCAGAATTCACCAATAGAAGACCTGCTCCCTGAATCCTACATGGCCTGCCCCATGTTATCTGAGATACATTTTTTAGTATTCTGCTCCCTAAAAGTCCAAAGATTTGTTCTGGCTTCAGCAATAAAGTGTTCCCATGAAGGTCCATGCTGGATTTGCCTTCTTTGCTACATTGTAGGTAGGGATACATTGACTCACTGTCTAATATAATATAAAGCATTGTATCATTGTTCTACAGATACAGTTAACACTCCCCTTCCACCCCAGAATTTCCCTTCATAGCCCTGCATCTCTGACACATCTTCCTGAGGAGTTTAAAGACATTTCTTAGGTCTTTGGATAGGACCATAATAGAGTGTGTGTGTTCTCTTACAGCTTTCACAGTGTGAAAGTCTGTTTCCCTGCCAGACAAGTGCCAGATTATAGGTGAGTGTCTTGTATTACCTTGTCTAGTTAACAATTCTTCAGGAACGGGATGTGCTACCCAAAGGGAAATATAAAGATCAGGTTTTTTTTAAGTTTTTTTTTTTTTTCAATAAGTGAATGTCTTACTCCTCAGCCCTTGAGCTCATTCATTCCTGGCCTACTTTTTACAGAAATATGTAAGTCTAAGTCTGTTTCTCAAAAAAAGAAAAAAAAAGCCTATGATTAATTTGTTTCTTGTCTTAACAACAAACTGAAGAAAGTAGAGTGAGCGTAAGAATTTTGATAGAAAAGACTGATTGTAACATAAATTTTGAATTTCAGACAATGGTATTAACGTCAAATACACTAGTTTTTCTGAGATCTTGTAGCAGTGTTAATTGTTAATAAAGCTATTTGTTATTGTTAATAACAATTTTGTTATTAATAAAGTTACTAGAGAAATAAAAACATGTTTTTTTTTAATTTGATGAGCCTGATACTATGTTGCTCTTATGCAAACTATTTTGTTTTCCAGCCTCTAAGACTTATGACTATTCTGATACTCTGGAATTGTAATTTTTTTTCTTTTTTTCGCTTTCTTTCTTTTTATTTTGTTTTTAGAAAAAGCAAAGCAAAACAAAAATAAACAAAATGCAAACACTATAATTTTCCTGAGGCCAACCATCTGCCAATTTTAAGACATTTTATTACCATGAAACTATTTAACTTCAGCAAGACATTAGGGGTTTATCATATATCTTTTTACATATAATATTCTTTTGGGTCTGAATTGCATTCTCTGAATCGTTTCCTTTTGGCTACTGTTAGGGATGATCTTCTGCAAACACATAGAGCAAACTATCTTCTCTAGTTATTTTCCTAAACTTCTTATATATGATATTTTCTTTATGTCTTCTGTGAAACTTATGTAAGATGTGGAAAGGAGTGTATTTTTTACATGTGTTTTTATTGCTATTTTTCCATCTAGAGATTCTTGTTCTTTTTAAGATGATTTCATCAATTTTTTCTCTCCTCCTCCTTACAGAATATATATTATATTTAGTATTTCATGTATTTAGTCATACTTTCTCCTATTTAACAAGTATATATTGACTCTATCAATCTGACACCATACTAGTCACTATGGAATATACACATGTGTTTAATTCTACTCCCTCACTTCCCAGAGGGGTTCTACATCTGGCTTTTTTTTGCTTTAAATGCTACCCTGTTCCTTCAGTCAAAGGTACACAGACTCAAGGCCTCTTGTCCTGCAAAGCTTTCATTTCCTTGTGACCAAGATGGCTGGGGTACCAACAAACCAGTTAAAATACTGCCTCAAGTATTGTCTCGATATTAGAAAGTAATTTTAAATAACAGAAAATACATCAACAACAACAAAATCTGCACTAGGAGTCTGTGCTCTAAGCATTGCACACAATTACCATAATCTCTGTGAGGATTATTCAGGGCATGAGACGGAAGATAGGGAATCTTCTTGCTCCCCAAATCCAGGTCTTGGGCCCTGCCCTTTGCCAGGTACTATACCATCGGGGGTCCTCAGACTCTTCCTTGATATTTTCAAGTGTGTGTGTGTGTTTTTTCTTTCTTCTTCTTCAGATAAGATAAGATGAGATAAGGAAAAGTTTTTCTGCTCATGTCTCATGCATTTTGCTTATCATGTTACCAGCTTCATTTCTGGGGAAAGTGCTATTATTTTCAGGGACAGAGATATTAAGTAGTTGCATCATTTTACAATTATGAGGATGAACTTTTAGGAGTCATCTAGCTCAACCTTCCTTACCTGTGACTCCTTCTAACACTTGGCTGTAGATATGTATCCAGGACCTGCTCTAATGGTTGCATCAAAGGAGCTTTGGAAATGGTGGCCTTCTGGAGTATATTGAAATATGTGTCTCTTTTTCTCCAGGTAGCCTTTGAATGCCTCTCTCTCTCTCTCTCTCTCTCCTTTTTTTTTTTTTTTTTTAACCAGTGATGATGACAACATTAGAAATAGGTGTGAAGTGACTGGATCAGGATTTTGAGGAGGACTGATAAATTTGGGGCCAGTTCTTAAGAAGAAAAGCTGATCAGTTACTAGAAGGAGAGACTGTTGAGCCACGCTTTGTATATAATTGATATTCAGTGTATATTTGTAAATTCAATGGGCAGAAAGGTGACATAAAATCAGATTGCCAGTTGGCCTAGGCATCAAGTTCATGTTTGGAATGAGCTGTCGAGTGGAGAGCATATGGCAGCATAGTAGCATAGTATAGTGTGTGTATGTGAGTGTGTGTGTGTGTGTGTGTGTGTGTATGTATATATATATATATTTTTTTTTTATTTATTTAGGTGAGTGTCATTATTATTCTCTTTAGGAAAAGGCTGCACATAAGCGTAGGATGTTATATTTGATGGAAATGTTGACTAGATATTAGCTATTTTAATGTTTCATAGAAGTATTTTCTTTTATATTGGAAGTAAGGATAGGTTTAAAATTCTATATATTTACAAAAAAATATGACCCCTCCGTACCTACAGTTTTACAGCTTGTTATTTTTTTCACTTAAAATATATCTTTGACATTTTTCCATGTCAGTACATATAAAATTTTTTCCACTTTCATGGTAGTTTAGAGTTAGGAAGGAACTTTAAAAAATTATTTAATTTATTTTACCCTTCTCTCTCTGGGATTGATTGTACTTCTTGAAAGAACTATAGTTTTTAAGATTTCTTATTGTAGTATGCAGTTTGCAATTCTATTCACTGTGCCGCTGTAGTCAGCATTTGGTTCTTTTGTTGTTGTTTAGGGTGACTCCCAGCCCCTCCCAAAGAAGAGAAAATTGCTATTGTTGTTAATAATACTCTGAGTTCTTTGTAGAACCTGAAATACTGCACACAGAGCAGTGACAAAAGTTAATGTGGAGCAATATCATCTTTTAAAACCCAGTTAAAAAATAATGGATCGAACACATGCATTAAGACTGTTTTGTTGTAAGACTGTAAAATTGATGATCAGAATGGGGATGGAGACATTAGGAAACAAGCCATTGGAATGCAAATAGCAGCTTGTCAGCAGAAAGGGGAAAATAGAGCTGAATTCTGAGCCATCACTGTGTAAACAGAGAAGTGCGACTTACCTTATGACTTCCCTCCTTTACACCATCAAACACTTATGAACTTGCAACACCAGGTACTTGTGGAAGGTGGAGGAGATAGGAAGGCTACAAAACTGGGAGAGGGGCTGAGAATCTGTGTGAAAAGCAGTGGAACCCAGATTCTCTCTCCTTGACTCTGCATGTTTGAGTGATTACTCCTTTCATGCTCTGACAGAAGACGAAGGTCTTATATTCTAGAAAGGGTAAAGGAGAGGATCTTGCCTAGGTAAATGAGGGGGGCACTAAATTAAAACAGGGCGAGTAACTGACCATTGAGAAGATAAAGTTGTGATGCCCAGTACCCTACCCTGTTCTCCTGTCACCTCACACCCAGGAGGCTGGAAACATGGTATATACATCCTGCATATATGAAAGTGGAAGATACTTTTCCAGGGAGTCTGGGGTAGGTGGGGAGAGAGTCATAAATATACTGACTGAGGGTCCCCAAGCAAATGGCCCAGGAGATCATCATTTGATGAAGACCATAGTTAATATCTCCTGCTCCTGGGCATGGAATTTCCAGTCAGCTTTTTAGTGTTCTGCTCTTAATGTGAACAGACACTTGTGGATCCACAAATATCTACATATTTATGGACGTTGCCTGAGATAAAAAGTAGAGGCAAAAAAAACCAACAAAAACAAACAAAAAAAACAACCCCCTCCCACCCCCAAAAAACCCCAGGAAACCACTTGGAAAGAAAGATGCTACCAGAGAGTGAAGATATCCTCAAAACTTTTTATTAGTAATCTTAGAGAGATAAAACCTATTATCGCATCCATGAAAACAAGAATAGTTTGCTATTAAAAAGAGTTATCAAACATAAATGAGTTCTTGGCAATTAAAGATCAGATAGTTGTGAGGGAAGTCTCAGTAGGAGGTTTGGAAATTAAAGAAATCTGTCAGAAAGTAGAGCAGGTAATGAAATGGAAATTAGGAGACAAAAAAAATAGAATTTTTCCAAGAGGTCCATATCATTTGAATAATATGAGTCTCAGGGGAAAAAAAGGGAAGAACAAAAATGATGAAGAAATGATTATCAAAAAATAAGAATCTTTCTAAAAACTTAAGTACAGAACACAGGAGAGAAGCCAGTTGAAGATGATAATAGTGAAGGTGTATCTGAGATTATAGCTGCTAAGCAGATTCAGAAAGCAGCCTTTCCAGGTTTGTGACATAGAATTTCTGGGCAGGGATTTATTTCACAAGAAGAAATGAATGCAGTGTTTAATGTATTTGTATATGCTGAAACAGGTAATGCTCTGCTGAGAGTTGAGAGTGAAATCATGATATCTATATTTTAAAAAAAAGGGGATCGGACAAACAAACTCACAATAATTTAATTTTTTTAACATTTATTTATTTTTGAGAGACAGAGAGACAGAGTGTGAGCAGGGAAGGGCAGAGAGAGAGGGAGACACAGAATCCGAAGCAGGCTACAGGCTCCGAGCTTTCAGCCCAGAGCCTGACGCAGGGCTCGAACTCATGAACCGTGAGATCATGACCTGAGCCGAAGTCAGCTGCTCAACCGACTGAGCCGCCCAGGTGCCCCCAAAATCACAATAATTTACTTCAAGGAAAACTAGAAATGGTGCAAGAAAGAAAAATTTTCATAGTATACTATATGGCTCGGTGGTGAATAGCATCACCCAGTCATAATGCTATAAAGTCTGTTTAGTGATTTAAAACTATGGTAGAACTATATTTGGGAATATAGGGGGATAAGAAGTGTGTTATGTGTTTATGCATCTGCGTGTCATTGTGGGTGAGGTTGGGCAGAAGAGCTAAGTCCTCAAATTCCATAATGGAAGGCCAATATAGAATGCTCGTCACAGGAGAACATAGAAGAAACAATATGAATATTGCTATTCAGATTTATGGAAATAAATATCATAAAAATAGACTAAAAGATTTGGAAGTTATTCCCTCTGGTAAGCAGGAAATGACCTTACAGGACTTTGAATGGCATTTATATTTTAAAAATAAATACTATAACAATCATTTGATGTTTATAGCTTTGATAAAGCAAAATTATAAGGGGGAAAGTGGTTGGCTTTCTTTAAATTTATAACACTTACCAATTCCTTATAACTGGATTGTAAGAACCAAGTATGGGGGTTCATACAAACCCTTCAAAAATTGTTTTCATCTGAAAAAAAGGGTCCTCATTCTCTGCTGTCCTATTCAGGAATTTAAAGAAAATTCTACAAGAAAGGATTCAAGAATTCTATATCATCACCTTTCCCACTGTTTGTCCTAGAACTAATTTCTTCAGGGAGTGAGGGTGAGAAACTCAATATATTTTTATAATGCATACAAGAAGTCCTGACATCATTGTGGTACTGGTCTACTTGTCAACCTAGGTTTCAATCTGAGACTGCCAATAACAAATCTTTATGTAAACGTTACTTGGAAAATAGTGATTTGTATCTTGCAGTCATTTGTCCTTTGTAACCTATCCTCATCTTGATGATGAAAAAACCATTTGTGCTTAGTCTGTTTTTATTATTACACAATATTATTTTTAAGAGACCAAGGGAGCCAAAGACTGTTTGGGAAGTGTATATCAAAATATACAGAGACAGAGCCCACACATTTTCCATTGGCTTTTCATAAGATAGCGTTTTCTACACCTTTAATCAAAATATCACATTATTGAAGAATGCGGTTGGTCTCTGTGCTACAAATTAGATAATACTTTTGCCACAAAGAATTGACTCTATTTTATAGAAGCTTTGAAAATCAGTATTGGCATAGATACAAGAATCAAATATCAAGGATAGAAGGAAAATGATTTTAAGTAATTATTACGATTAGGAGCACCTGGGTGTCTCAGTCGGTTAAGCACCCAGCTTTAGATCTCCCCTCAGGTCATAATCTCATGGTTCATGAGATCAAGCCCTGCATCAGGCTCTATAGTAACAGCATAGAGCCTGCTTGGGATTCTCCCTCTCTCCCTCTCTGCCCCCCACCCCCACTCTCTCTCTGAAAATAAACAAACATTAACAAAGAATTATTACAATTATATTTGTAAAGATGTATGTAAGATTTTTTATTCAACCATTTATTATTATAATAAATGTGGACAAAAACTATGTTAGACACTGAAGGCCAGAGACAGGCCTTCAAAGAGCTAAGAAAGTCTAGTAGAAAAGATTGATACATAAATTGAAAGAGTATAACATCAGATAATATTTTTATTTATTTAATTCCAGGAGGTACATGATTTCTACTGAAAATACATTGCATAAGGACATGTAGAAAAAAATAGCAACTTTGAAATTGGTAAACTTGTATTATCTTCTCTACTTTAATATGTTGAGTGTTTATTCATTCATTAGAGTAATTCATTATAATTCCACAGGTATTTTTTATAAGTTTATTTATTAATTTTGAGAGAGGCAGAGATAGCGTTGGTGGGGAGGGGCAGAGTGAGAGGGAAAGAGAACCAGAATCCCAACCAGGCTCTGTGCTGTCTGCGCAGAGTGCCACATGGGGCTTGAACTCATGAAACACTGAGATCATGACCTGAGACGAACCTGAGCCACCCAGGTGCCCCTCCACAGATAGTTTATGTGTCGGACAGTCTGGTAGCTGCTGAGGATAAAATATAATGAAGGAGAAACTTAAGTTGGTTTCCTCAAAGGAAGAATCACAAAGGGGAGACAGATAAATAACGAAGCAATTATCAGAGTGTGGCAAATACCATTAAAGGCAAGTCATCAGAATGGGAATGGATTCTTCATGGACCTTACAGTTTAGAATTATATAATTATAAAGGTTATAGAATTAGCCTATAGAATTGTAGAATTATAAAGAGCTGCTGTAGTCATCTAATTTGTTACAGACTGAAATGAAAGCCACAGGAAGTATAGGTATGAACAGAGATAAAACAATTACATGCATGTTCAGATACTACTGTGATGTGGTCTCCAGTTACCTCTTAGAATGGTTGGAATGTTTGGCTGCACGAGAGTTTAATATCCTCTATGCAAGGCAATATTTTATGAAGCCATTCAGTAATTATCTAATTATTGAAAAATAACTGTAAATATGTGTGGCAAGGGTTATAGTTTGAATGAACAATTATTCTAAATGAAATATTAGCAATGGTAATAGATTATTAGATGAAAACATTGGTTTTACAAAGTGTCAAGGAAGCAGTGAAGATACTGAAGTGAACAAAAATATTCCTTACTCTTATTTTCTATACGGTATCTCAGTTTTTTTTGTTTTTTTCACAATAGCCCTGTGAGTTGAATATAATTGTGTCTATATTACTGGTGTGGAATGTGAACTTCTGGGGAATAAAAAAAAAAGAGTAACTTTCCTAGTATCACAAAGCAATTTGATAGTAGAAAAGAGATTTCAATCTAGCATGTTACACTGTTCGCAGTGTTTTATTTTGTTTTGTTTGTTCCTCTGCTTAAAAAATATGTGGTAGGTAAACATCAAACTTTGTTAATCTGGATACTATACATTGTGGTACCAATGGAAAAATCTTAGAATGTATGCTAGGGTTTTGTGATATTAATGAAATATTCTGGAAAGCAGGACAATTAGAGAAAAGGAGGCTGGAGGCTGAAGGATGTAAGAGTTTGGGGAAATCTGTATATTTCCTCCCTGTAGGAATTTATACAAATACTTTGGGCCCCAAACAATTCACAGGAAACCTAGTGTTTTGGTTCAAAGACTCTGATCAGGGACTGATCTTAAATGAAAGGAAACAGCCTTGCTTTTTACAAGAAACTAAGACCTGACCTTCTCTATCATTAACAAAAATTAATATTTAAAAAATCAGTATCTTTTTCTTTTGACCTCAGCAGGAATTGACATTTTAATAAAGAAGATAAGGTTTTTCTGGAGCTAGGTGCTAGTATCCCTGAGAAAATAGCCTGAGACAGTATGAAGATGTTTGGTGTGTATCAAAAAGAGACATAAAAGCAGAATGTGAGCAATGGTCACTCTTTTGCCTATCTTAAGCCCAATGCACTTGGTTTTGTTATAATTACTTAACACAGTCCCCCTCCCCTCCAGCCACAGGAAGGTTCCTAACAGTCAAGTTACACTTGTTTTAAGGAAGCATTAAAGTATACTGTTTTTTAAGTGCTTAACTTTGCAACATCAAATGACTCCGAATGCCCACCTCCTGGACTGGGCATCCAGTCAGAAAGGTTAGTTGAGTAGAATTTGAAAACTTTCAATGATTTCAGCAACTGTAGCTCCAGTATAGTTAGGCTAAGCTTCCTCCAAATCAGTCATTTTCCAAAATCATCCTGTGTGCACCCCCACACACACACCCCTCCCCCCCATATGTATAAAATTACCTAAAATGAGCTGATTCAGGGAATGTTCGGAAGGAAGTATCTGATTAAAGCAGTTGGCAATAAAATATGAATAATTCACAGGTACCAACCCTCCTTAGGGGCATTGCTTTCTAGAGGTCTGGCTAAGTGCTCACTGATTGGTGGATCATAAGCAACAGCAGTTGGCTGACAGTTACCTGCCCTTTCTGGGTCGTGTGTTTTTAGCTAAGACATCTTAGTTGTATATGATCTGTAACATGTTCTACCTACGTCCATAGCAATAATAGTTCATTAACTAGTGTCTATGATTTGCACAATGCCTTTTCAATTATTCCTCTTCTTTTTCTCCACTGCCACACTATACTCCTCATTTTCCATTTGTACCTTCTTCCACATGGGATATCCACAGAGACAAACACATGTGATGGTTCCTTCCTTGACACTGCCAATGCCGGGTCTTAAATCCTTCTAATTATCTAGTTACTCTTTATTATGGTGATGGTTATTTTATTGAATGTTCACTAAACTGAACATACTCCTACAGCCTGATTCGAGAAACAGAACATTGTCAGTACAGCATTAATTCCTCTTGAAAAATGTTTCTCTTATTGAGATTAGTGTCCATGCTCCCATTATTTGTGGTGAGATTGTTTTGTGTTTTAGCTGAAATTTGAGTGACAAGGTTATAGCAACTGAATGTGCCGAAGCTGTTTAAAGGACTGAAATATTTAGAGAAAAAGATTGCTATACTTCACAAAAAAATTGTACACCATTAAAAAGGTGATATAAAATTTTTATATAAAGCCCACTGTTTCAGAAAGTAAGATGAAATAGCAATTGCGAATATGGAGAAAAAAACATAATAAAATGTTTATTAAAATAGTGAACTTTTAGGCGATAATTTAGAGTGAACTGATTTGTCAAGAATTGAAGGCTTTTTTTTTTTTTCCTCTCCTAAGGAAGATACGTTTTCAACTTACTGCAAAGGTAGTAATAAAATAGCCATTTGACTTACAGCCCCTTTTGGTGTGTGTTCCCTTGAAATGTTAAAAATTAACAAAAATTGTCCTCAATTAAAATTGTATGCCTGGTACTTATTTAATATGAAAGAAGCCTTTTATGTTTTACATCAAATTGATCAAAGCATATTGCCTACCTTTTTCCAAGCAAACACATCTTTTTGAAAAGGCTGCTTTTCTCATCTATATGAAAGTTTATAAATCATTTTATATGATGAAAGTAATTTACATTAGACATATTAAAGTAGAAGCCTGTACTGTATATTTTAACTATATTAAAATAATGATACTTTTTTAAACCAGGATTACTAGTCCATGAAACTAATGCTGCATATATGACAGAATTTGTCCATAACTGAATTGAGCCCTTATCAAACCATTTCTGCATAAATTTGAGCTTTCTTACAGGTTATGGTCCTCAGGGTCACAGAGGATGCTTGTTTCCTCAAGCCAGAGTGAAGCTTATACTAGGTCGTCAGTAAAACATTGAGTGATGGCCATAGTTAGTAACACTCAAATTTGTGGCAGATAATTCTTTGGTAGTATTCTAAGAATAGCCCAACCCTGCCCCATAAATATTGATAACGGAATCTTTGGTAAATCATAAATAGATGGCAGAGCTGGTCAAATAAATTTACATAGAACATTTTTAGATATCCCTTCCTACTTTGGACTTTCTACTAATTAGCCTGTCTTTTTTTTTAACTTAAAACTATTCTTCTAATTTATTCTGTATTATTTGGGGTACCCTGGGTTGGTCATGTTTGACTAAAAAAATGTTGTTGCTGCTGTTTTGGTTTTGTAAGTTTTACTTTGTTTTTACATCATTAGGTGCGGAGAAGTTACTGGAACATATTTCTTTTTTGTTACTGAGCTCTCAGTTTATTTTCTTCCTAAAACTGCTGAGCTTTAAAGCCTTTTCATAAAACTTCTGTGAATAAAATGCCCTTCTGGGAACCTGGTGTTTCTGCATTTATTTGGAGAGGTCTGTAGGGTAACTTAAATGTTTTAATTAATAATGTTGGTGCTTTTATTATTGCTGAATGGGTAACCCCTTTTTTTGAGCATTTACAAAGTTGAATTTCTTAAATAGACTGCATATTTCCCTCAGAATTGCACTAGCTGTTAACGAGGTCATTTGTACTTTCTAAAGCTTACCCAGGGAGTTGTGAAAAAAGGCCACTGGATGCCATATGTAAGGAGGTGAGCATTAAGCATCTACTAAGTGTGAGGCACTGTTTTGGTTTGGGGATACAGCAGTGAACAAAACCTACCAAATCCCAGCCCTCATGGAGGTTATATTTTCTAGGGGGAAATGGGCAATAAAACAGATTTGCATATGTTCTGATCCCTGATATTGATTAATATCCTGAAGAAAATTAAACTAGATATGGTGATTGAGATTTTATATAGATTGGTCAGGGAAGCCTACATTGATGAAAAGGCATTTAAGAAAGCCTTGGGAAAAGGCAAAGGCCTGAAGCAAGAGGAATCTGGATGTGTTTGAAGAGGGAGTTCAGTATGGCTTCAGGGCAGTGACTGTGGGGCCACTGGAGATGAAGAAGGATTTCAGATGAAAAGGGCCTGATGAGAAGGTCCCTCTTACTTGCACCCAAATGGGAAGCCAAAGAAGGGTTTAAGCAGGAGGTCTTACCTTGTGACTTAGGTTTTAACACAATTTGCCGGCAACTTGGGGACTAGATTAGAGGAACTGAGAATGGAAGGTGGGTGCTGTCTTCAGAGAGAGATAATGGTAACATTGGCTCTGGGGTTCATGTTGGGGATGGTGAAAGAAAGTAGATCAAATACATTTTAAGTGAAGGTTTTTTGGATGGATTGGATATGAGGGCGAGAGGAGGGTAGTCAGGGATGATTCAAGAATTTTAGCCTGACTGTTAAGTGCCATACATACAAATAAGGAGTTTTGATTTACTAATTTTTTAAAGTTGTTACTTAATTATGTATCTTGAGAGAGAGACAGAGCATACAGGGAAGAGTCAGAGAGAGAAGGAGATAGAGAATTCCAAGCAGGCTCTGCACTGTCAGCAGGAAATCTGATGCAGGGCTCGAACTCACACTATGAGGTCATGGCCTAAGTCAAAACCAAGAGTAAGATGCTTAACTGACCAAGCCATCTAGAAGCCCTGATATACTAACTTTTTGACGGTCAACTTCAAGAGCATCTACATCCATTATCAACAGGGATATTTGGGTAACAAATCTTAGATTTCTAATACTTCTGTGCTATAAGATAATAATCTATGACTCATTCCAGAAAAAAATATTTGGGGTTTTGTTTCTGTTTCACCCCAAATTTTAATGATGGAGGAGAAATAGATAATTTTTACCTATAAAATCAAGTCTGTAAGACCTACTGTTCGTTCAGATTATTCTCTACTACATCGTCTCAGGTGAGCTTGGAGGGGTAAAGAACAGCTTGCATTAAAGGTAAGGTCTGAGATACCTGGGTGTGAAATGTATATAGTAAATGTTGCAAAAGTAAGTGTTGCAAATCAGTTGATTATGCCAGAAATTAGATTTCTTATATTTGTTTAATGTGACTTTAATTTTTTATCAGGGAATTAAGGTATTTTAGATCTCAGGATCTTTACTGGGTTAGGCCCAAGGAGTAAGTGACTTCTCTCTTTGCAAAGCTCTCCTTTTTATGCACCAGATTCTCTCATATTCTGAATTAATAATAAGTGTGTCTAAATTAGATTTACGTTGTGGGAAAGGGAAAACTTGCCTTACTCTAGGGGAGGCAATAGCTATTTTTACAGGAACCTGAATATTGTAAGTACTGCATATTTAGGGTGTTTGCACTAGTAAGTTATATTAATAGGTAACTTGATAACAGATTTCTAAGAACTGGGTCAGAAAGAAATATTAAATTGGTTCCATGTAAAGTTTTTTCTAACAGCTTGGCTTATTTGGAACACTAATCACACAATAAAACCACTGTCTCCCCCCCAATGGAGTCTTTTCCTGTAACCCTATTTTCTCTGGCTATACCATTGATTCTGCACTCTTTTTTCTTGACTCGTGGGCTCAGGCTTTGGGAGTGGTGAAGTCCTTGATTTCCAAGACCATTTCTAGATCTTTTGACCTGGCTTCCTGAGGAGCCACTGGGGCTGGGTGTTGAAGCTCAGACTTGTTAGTTCTTCTTGGCATGACTCTATACAAAGAGGAAGCAAGAGACAGGAGATAACAAGATAGATTAATTTTCTCTTAATTTCTGCCCTCAGAGACCTTCACTGAGAGTATGTCCCCTCTGTAAATCTTCCAGATTATCCTACGTGCAAAACGAAGACACATCATGAGCAACATATCCTTTGCCCCTTACCTCTCCTTGCCTCAGTCACCCCCTCCCCCCTTCCCTCATCTTTATTTCACTGGACTCACATCTCCCAAAGAAACTGTCAACACCCTAATCCTTGCCTAAGGCTCTGATCTTTTTAAAAGATCCAGGCTAAAATAGACAGTATTATTAATCTACATTGAGAAAAGATTGTGGGGAGTAGAAAGGATTATAAGATCCCCTTCTGCCTATACATTTTGAATTGCTATCAGTTGTTCACATTATTCTTTCTATAATTAGTTCTGGAAAACAAACAAAAACTTCTTCAGAGGTATAGAAACTTCTTTATGTTTCTGTTATTCTGGAAAAAAAAATTTTAATGTCTCCCTAGTCCAAACTTACAGTACAAATAATAAATGTATCATGAATGAATACAATGAATGACTGAATCAAGGAGTGGTGAGAGCTCACTAATAAACATTTTGGCCTGTTATAGTATGTAATAATGCAAAAATTATTCTGTGGCCTATTTTATATACATAAGATTTATATCTTTACCTTCTTTTTATTTCCCTCTTAAATCTTCATTTAACCTTGGGAAGTAAGCAGTTTTAAAGACAGTATTGCAAGTAACATATGAACCTTTTCGCTTTTAGGTTTTTAATAAATAACATACATTCTTTTAAAATCAATAAGATGGAGATTTTGATCATTTCAATATACACTATAATTATATAATTAGATATTATAATTACATGTTCAAATGATTACACATATGAACACTGATTTCTTAATTAGAGATAATTAAGCTAACTATGTAAATATATAATAATTGACTTGAGCGATAAAGCCAAATAAATACTTCCATCAAAAGAATGCTAAGGAAAAATAAAAATATATTCCTACTGAAAATAGTTTTCAGTGGACTCTATTTATTAGAAGTTTGATGTGAATTGTATTCATTTAACAGTGAGACTTGTAACAAGATTGCATCGTAACTGAAATTGTGAATGTGTAAATTTATGAGAAGAGGCAAAAATCTTTTTCATGAGGTATCATGGTAACATCTTGGAATGTATGTCATTTTCTATTACCTGATAAGTTCAGCATATATTTATCTCCTTTTGGTCTTGTATCCTCAACATGTGCTATTGCCAGAATAGCAATATTCTATTCCTATCGGTCTCATGGCATCAGGCACAGAAGTAACACTGGTAGATGTACATTTGTACATTTGAAGAAAGAGATCTTAAGTATTTATAATTTACTTTATACAATGTATGAAAACCACTGATGATAAGTCTAAAGTTTCAGAGGGCTGCTTGGGTGGCTTATTCGGTTGAGCTTAAAACTCTTGATATCGGTTAAGGTCATGATCTTGGCAATTCGTGGGTTCGAGCCCTGCATTAGGCTCCATGCTGGTGATGCAGAGGCTGCTTTGTATTCTCTCTCTCTCTTTCTCTGCCCCTCCCTGCTTATTCTCTCTCTCTCTTTTCCTCTCTCTCTCTCTCTCAAAATACATATATAAAACCTAAAAAAAATACTGAAAAATCTAAAGTTTCAGATGTGTTCAAATTTTAATTGATGGTTGAGAAATAGTCTATAATTTATCTCATTATTTTGTAAGTTTTCACTATTGTACTTGAGAACCTATGATTACAGTTTTATATGTATGCATATATGTATGCCTACATATGTGTGTATATATAACATGGAATTTAGATACATAATTTATACTGAATGTATGTTTATACATATATATTATTGGGGCAACATTCATTAATTATGGGGAGGCTGGTTATTGTCACTTCCTTTGTGATTTTAGTTTTGTGATCTAAATGTATAAAATGAAATTAATAAAGAGAAAAAGATATTTACATAAGATATTTTGTAGTGCTGTGTGTGCTGGCTTTAATTTGAACTGGCAGGGTAGACAGAAAACATTTTGGGAGTTTCCCTCAATAGCTTGGGAGGCAATACACTGAACTAGTTCCATCTGTGTCATCCATTTTCCTAAAGGGCCTGAGTTCAAAGTAGGGGCTGCAGGTGACGTTCTTTGGTAGGGGCTTTCCTTCATGATTTCAAAAAGGTCTGAATTCTCCCCAACCGTGAGGGTGGAAGTGAAATGTTCTCAGAAATTTCTCATTTTGAGTCTGAATTAAAAGCCATACATGCTATAGGTCAGGATTTTGCCTTTTAGTTAAGGAACATTGTGTGGCTCTTTAATAAACTTTGAAGAAAGGTAGTTTCCCAGTGCTTTGTATCACATCTTCCAAAGTAGCCTTGTGTTTCTATGATCAGCAATTTCTCATTAGTTTTCTCTGCCTGCTATCCTTTCTGTAATGTCTCCCTTCACATCCTACACCCACATGCTCTCCTATCACATCACATGATGAGTACTCAAACTAGGAGACAAACGTTGCAGAGTGGCAAATGAGGCCTGAAAGTATAGTGTCTTAGATGTTATTTCTTTAAAATTAAGGACAGGGACATCTGTGTGGCTCAGTCGATTGAGCGTCTCTTGATTTCAGCTCAGTCTTGAGCTCAGGGTTGTAAGTTCCAGCCCTGTGTTGGGCTCATGCTGGGCATGGAGCCTACTTTAAAAAACCAACCAACTAACTAATGAAATAAATTAATTAATTAAGGACAATACACTGATGTGAGTGGAATATATTTCCTCACATTTGTTGTCTTCAAAACTAAATTTGTTGTGGGGGAAGGGATGAACAAATCTTTATTTTGAGCATTGTATTTTTGACATACCATGTGATATATTAACTTGGTCATACATATTTTATTTATATTTTACCTGAAATATAGTTTAGTTTTTCATGTGCAGTTGATTCCTAATACTGTGAAATAAATCTTCATTTATATCAGGATGTAACTAAGTATTCATGAGTTTTTGTGTAGATATTGGTGTTAACTTTATATGGGTAGATGAACTGGTAACATGATTTACTGTCAAAGAGCAAACATTTATTTTTAAACTTCAGAAAATAATTTATTGAAATGTAAATACACTGGTACTTTATTTTTAAAAAAATTTTTAATGTTAATTTTTTTTTGAGAGACAGAGCATGAGCAGGTGAGGGGCAGAGAGAGAGAGAGAGAGAGAGAGAGAGAGAGGGAGATAGAGAGAGAGAGAGAATTTGAAGCAGGCTTCAGGCTCTGAGCTGTCAGCACAGAGCCCAACACGGGGCTCGAACTCATAGACTGTGAGATCATGACCTGAGCCAAAGTCAGATGCTTAACCACCCAGGTGCCCCCACTTGTACTTTAAATGCTGATTATGAAGCTCTTTTCTAATAGTGCTTAGCTTTAGCTGAAGACACACTAAAGTCTTTATGAATCCTGCAAAGTAGCTTCTGTACATTTCATGAAGTTCCAGTACTGTTCCTTTTTATGTTTGTTTGTTTATTTATTTTGAGAGAAAAAGAGAGCAAGCCAGGGAGCCATGGAGAGAGAGGGAGAGAGAATTCCAAGCAGACCCTGTGCTGTCAGCACAGAGCCCGACCCGAGGCTTGAACTAAAGCTGTGAAACTGTGAGGTCATGTCCTGAGCTGAAACCAAAAGTTGGATGCTTAACCATCTGAGCCCCCCAGTTGTCCCCCCAGTACTGTTTCTATTTTGCACAATATGAATTCTGACTGTTTACACTCTATTGCAGATGACACTTTTCCTTTTAGTTATGAGTGCCGACCTGTTCTCCATCATTCCTCTTTCAGTCATTAAAATTAGAAGATTGAAAAACATCATTTAAATTTGCAAATTGATAATACTTATGCAGCCAAGAGTTTGTGTCAATATATTAATTCTACTGGGTAGTTAGATTTTATGGTGCTTATTGTACTTGTGAAATGTTGTAGCCTATCGTGGATACTGACCCAGGTAATTCCAAAGAGGAGCATTCATCTAGAGGATCCAGGCCCCTGAGAAGATACAGTGCTGACATTATGCTTTCACACCTCTGGGCCTGGCTTTGAAGGTGAACCTGTCTGAAGGCAGGTGACAGTGAAGAGAAAAGGTTTGCATCAGCCAGGGTTCAGTTGCAGGTAACAATCTGTCTAGCTAGTTTAAGTATAAATGCTAAATTGATTTAGGTAATTAATTCCTTACAAAACTAATTATAAGAACTACAGGTGAAGGCCATTAGGCTGGACCTGTAGGAATGGTTCCCAGGATAACACCATAGCATTTGCCCACCAACAGAACTGCTTCCTCAATTGGAATCACTAAGTAGCTCTCTCCCAGCCATTAGCTTCAAGAGAAACATACTTTTGCCAGAGTCCAGCTCCAGCAGGTCCAGGGCTCCCTGAAGGATGGATGGTGTGGTGTCCGCAAAATGGAGTGAGAGAGCCTCAGCTTCTTTCTGATCACCAGGCAGGCATCTCTGCACTGACCAGAGAGTCAGCTATATTTATTGAAAAAATGTATGGGTTACAAAACAGAAGTGGCAATTGCCTTAGACAATGATTTCTGATGACAAATTCTTTGGTATGTAAAAATTTCCCAGAACATAGATTGGTAGAAGACTCATGCATAATCTTTATCAATAGTGATTGAAGTAGGTGACTCAATGATTATCACATGGGGAAGGAAGGTATTCTTAGCATTCAAATACAAGGCAATGTTTTTAGCATAGCAAAGGCAAGAGTTAGTTCTTTTGTGAGCAGGAGTCAATAGCCTTTTTTTTTGAAGGGAAGAAAAACAGATTTCTTGAGATATGTAATATTTGCTCCTACAATCACAAAAGAAGAAACTCCTATAAGTTCCTTCAGGAGGTCTGATACCAGTCAGCCAGGTGTCTTGGGGGTCAGTGCTCAAGCAAAAATTTAACGGGTGTAGATGTTGGTTGCCATCTTGACAGTGGGAGGCCCCCGCCTTGCAAACCCACTTACTTCAGAAATGGCTTCCAGCATACTTTCATTATGATCAGGGGATTGACAAGTCTACTCCATAGCTGTTGACTGTTTCATGAGCATGTCTACTGTGATTCACACCTGCAAAATTCTTAGAAAATACCTCTCTTCACACTTAATTTGGTTTTCAGAAGTTTTATTGATAAAACCCAAATTCTGTCCACAACCTTAATGCAAGAGAATCTGGTAAATGTATTTAGCTTTCTGGCCTCTGAATTATAAGAAGACTTTCTAGTCAAAAGTAGAAAGAGGTGGTAAGTGACCAGTGAACTGTATCCCATGGTCGGATGGGATTATCACGTGGGGCAGTTTCCCATCCACCTATCCCCATAACCCATTTGATTTTTACTATATTTGGACAAAAGTTAAAACCTCTAACTGGCTATTGAAAACCTACCTTGAAGGTTGTTTTTTTTTTTTTTTAATGTTTATTTCTGAGAGAGACACAGAGCATGAGCAGGGGAGGGGCAGAAAGAGAGGGAGACACAGAATCCAAAGCAGGCTCCATGCTCTGAGCTGTCAGCCCAAAGCCTGATGTGGGGCTCAAACCCATGAATGGCAAGTTCATGACCTGAGCCAAAGTTGGATGCTTAACTGACTGAGCCACCCAGGCGCCCCTTTTAATGTTTATTTTTGAGGGAGAGGAAGACCTACCTTGAAGATTTTAAGTGTTGAAGATTGTATCCTTTCAAATTCCCTGTTATTTGTGGAAACCACTCTGTCTTAGGACAGTATTCTCTGTAGACCTTTCTCTTTTAACTTGAAAATTCCTGATCCTTTTCCTTCTTTGCTCACCATTTAGACTCAAGTTCCTTTTCTTCTTTTCCTGTCCCAGGAACACTCAGTCCCCAAAATCCCAGGTGATACTGTGCAGGGTAATTTTGTCCTTTATCTTCATCTCCATTTTCATTAGGAAACATATTCTGGTAGAAATATAAATATGTGCAGAAAATGTTACAGTGGGTCAGTAAAGTCAAATAATGTGTGCTCTTTTTACTAAGATAAAGCAACTATCTAGTTTCACTTGCTTTAGAGAAAAGCTTTCAATCTGACTTGAATTAAAGCCACCACAGTTGTTTTTCTCTTCATATATCAGATTGACACTGATAAAAACAGACTCCAAGAAAGAGGGGGACCCTATCCTCACTCCCCCATATATTAGCTGTGGGATCTTGGACAAATCATTGAATTATATTCAGCATAAGTTATCTATAAAATGGAGATGGAGTACCTAATTGATATGATTGCTGTGAAGGTTAAAGGAGATACCTTAGTAAAGCATTTGCCTGAGTGAACCCTAAACAGATATTGACTATTTTTAGTAGAAATAGAGTCTTATAGATGGCTTGCTAAAATCCTGGAACTACTATTTACTAATTGTATGGTCTTAGGAAAGTTAGTTAACCTTTTTGAATCTCAGTTATCTGCAAATTTGGGATAATAGTGTTTATTTGTAGGGTTGTTATAAAGACAATAATGTAGCCTACTGTGGAATCCAAGGCAATCTTAGTTTCCATTTCTTCCTTTTCTAATCTTAATTCAACATTGAAATAAATCACTATAAATTCTTATAATATTTAACCCCAGCTCCAATCTAGTGGGCTGAAATACTTCAAATGTGTGCAAGATTAACAGATTTCTGGATCCTGAGATGGGCCACTTGCATGAAAGTTTAAAATAGTTCTTTTTCATAAGCATTATTTTTGATGCCTCAGTTTAGTTTTGCATGCCTCCTTGTTGATGACTTCCAACCACCTGGCTGTTGGTTGAGTTTACATTCCAAAATTGCAGCTATGAGTAAAGGTCATTTGCACCTTTGATCGTTGCAAGGTGTCTATAAAATGTGTTCTTGTTCTTATGTTTTCTAAAAGTTGCTCATTTATTTTAGGGAAAAATATGTGAGATAAGATTTTTCCATAAAATTGAAAATGTACCCATAGGGATTAGAGTATTAATTTCTCTTTCCAGTGCTGGTGCCTACAAAAATGCAGAGGGACAGATAATTCACTCTAAAATATTTTCTTGGGCCAATTAAATGTAACATTGTTGGGTATTTTAGATGAATTAATGGAAAATATGAAATAGAATCCCACTGAATTATTTATTTGGCACATCTTGCTGAATTTATCTGTTAGGAGAATACTAGAATACCATAAAACAAACATCCTTGTGAAGTGTATATGCCAAAAGACGTTCTCCTGTTTCCGTAAATGTGCTGGTGTATGTGTATGTGTGTGTGTGTGTGTGTGTGTGTGTGTGTGTGTTTTAATGCCTTAAATGGCAAAGTTCACTTGGTTATGTTATGAATAAATTTAGCTGCAGCTTTAGTAGAGCACTATTTTGGAGTGAGTAGCACAGAGCAATTTATTTTTTATTACATTTCGAATACTCTTTGGTGTCTGCAATACCGTTAATTTAGATTATATTTTATTATAAAAAACCATTAAGGAAATTACTGCTTCACGTTCAGCAAGATTGAGAATGATGGTAAGAAAAAGTCCCATAAGAAACCCATAAGGAAGAAGATGGGAAGCCATTCAGTGGCAACAGATTAAAAAAAACAGTAAAATTTGTGGTGAAATAAATATTGATTATTAAGTATAAATGTGATAAATTTAAATCAGGGAGCTATTTTAAAGTTATGGAAGAAACATAGGGAAACTTAACTACTCTCCTCTATTTATTTACTTAGATTACAAAAAGCAAATGTTTTGGGGATATTTTGTATGTCATTACCTCATACACCCCCTTCATAGAAATGAAGTTTGGATGTTTAAGTTGTAAAGGTCCAGTTTAATGATTTACTTATTTTTTAACCAATAGTCTTTTCTTTCTCTCACGAGCTGGCACTCAGATCTTTTAGATGCTTTAAATATGGCATTTTCATGCAGGCAGTTTATTTCTTTGGGTACTTCTAGTTGTTTCTTCAAGGGTATTACTTTCAGTTTTCATTTGAAAAACAGACATCTTGGGATGCCTGGGTGGTTCAGTCGTTTGAGTGTCTGACTTCAGCTTAAGTCTTGATCTCATGGTCTATGAGTTCGAACCCCACTTTGGACTCCGTGCTGATAGGTCAGAGCCTGGAGCATGCTTTGGATTCTGTGTCTCCCTCTCTCTCTCTCTGCCCCTCTCCCACTCGTGTGCGCTCTCTCTCTCTCTCTCTCTCTCTCTCTTGCCCTCTCACTCTCTCTCTCTCTCAAAAATAAATAAACTTAAAACCAAAGTTTAAAAAAGAAAAAAAGAAAAACAGATCTTTTATTTATAGAGTTTAGAGGTGTTGAAAATGGATTTCTTATATTTTGCTTGATTTAATTTTTTCATAACAAAATGTATTTGGCTTCTAATTGCTGAATGCAGATGTAATAGCTTAAACAAGATAAGCATCAATTCTGCGTAGAAAATGAATGTAGATGTTGAGAACATTGACGTGGTATGATGGCTTTATGGTGTCACAGGGACCTGTCCTTAGCACGTGACTTCTACCTTGAAGGTTGCTCACAATCTGAGATGGATCCTGGAGCTGCAGCTCTCATATTTATTTATTTTTTTTTAATGTTTTATTTATTTTTGAGAGAGAGAGAGAGAGAGAGACAGCGTGAGCAGGGGAGGGTCAGAGAGGGAGGGAGGCACAGACTCTGAAGACAGGCTCCAGGCTCTGAGCTAGCTGTCAGCACAAAGCCCAGTGCGGTTCTCAAACCCATGAACCGTGAGATCGTGACCTGAGCCGAAGCCAGACGCTCAACCGACTGAGCCACCCAGGCACTCCTGTAGCTCTCACATTTAAATCTGAGTTAACATGGAAGAAAAGGAAACAAGATAAATGGGCCCATGCCCTTCACTTTTAAGGAACTTCTTTGGAAGGCCCATGCAACACTTCTGCTACAAGGTATATAGGTGTACAGAGAGACTTCACCCAGCAGGCCTGAGAATACCTTACTCAGGCCAGCTAGCAAGGTTGGCCCTTGGTTGGCATCTGGGAACTAGGATTTCAGGAAGAGTCTACCATTCTCTGATTAGAGTGGTTTACTTACTGTACCTAAATTGTTATCCAAACAATCATGTGGGTACTGAATGCTTGCTTTACTTTTGGGAGTCTAGATTTTGGTATATGCTAGGCAGAGGGTGCCTGTGTGACCAGCCTTCAGTAAAAACCGAGGCTCTGATGCACTTCCCGAGTAGCCATTTCACATGTGTTGTCATAATTGAATGCTGGGGGAATTAAGTGTCTCTTGTGTGAGTCCATGGAGAGGGGACTCTTAGAAGCTTGTGCCTGCTTTTCTCTAAACTTCTCCCCATCCACCTTTCCCTTTTGTTAATTTTGTTTTGTATCCTTTCACTTCAACATATCATTGTCACGGCTAGGACTACGTTATGAATCTTGTAAGTCACCTGTGGTCTTGGGGACCCCTGACAAAATGTGAAAATTCAATAAATGATGATTTTACAACCTCTCCAGGTATAAACCAAATTTGAAAGTCGGTCATAGGTCTGGTATGATTCTTTTGGGAGCTAAAATTAATCACATGATTTTGCATTTCTATTCACATTCTGTTTTCATCAAGGTAACTGTGCAGCACGGGTCTGAATGACTGGAAGGATGGAGTTCCTATTACCTGAGATGGAAATGACTGGTGAGGGGGAGCTGGTTTAGAGGGGAGAGCAAGAGCTCATTTTGGATATATTACATGGGAGATAGGAGGCAGATAAATGGTGGGGCCAGGAGACTGGCCTGAATTACTAACACTAACTTAGGAGTTATCATTGCATAAATGGCATTTAAAGTATGGGAGGGAATGGTCCAGAAGTGATTATAATTAGAAGAAGACCATGTTTTAGGGCACTCAGCCATTCAGAGGTCAGGCACAGGAGGTGGAACCTCCAAAACAGCCTAAGAATCAGTGACCAGTGAGGAAGCAACCAAACAAATCTCTTTCCCTTCACCTTGTGGAAAACTTGGAGAGTATCTTCTATACTTTTTCCTATTTTTCTACAGCTTATATGAAATGTTGTAATCTTTCAAAATTTAGCTGATGAAGTCAAAACTTTAAATTTCAATCATGTTTGGATATACTTAACAAAGTGTTTAATTTTTTCCTACCAGCTTTATTACACTGCTGAACCATTTAATAGTCTGTGTCTATTCCAAAATTTGAGTGGTTTATTGATAAACTATTTCATAATAGTTTTTTATATTATTTTTCCAATATTGTTGATTATGTTGAATGAATTTATCCTTATGAATTCTTTTTTTTCCTTTTATCAGAGTTGACTCTTGTCCTATTTAATGTTGCAAATTACTAATTCAATGACAATTCAAACACTAATTTGACACTGAAAAGTTAACATTTAATATTTTCCTCTAACTTCAGCCACCCATGTTAAAAATAAAATCCTATGCTTATAAGGAGTAATGGGCAGAAATATTTAGATGAATTAATATAAATATGTTAACAATTATAAAATTTAAATAAAAACCCTTTTGTGCATATTTCAAAATGAAAGTGGATGAGTAGACTCAACTTACACTTGAAGTATGTGTTAAAAGATCAACATCTCGGGGTGCCTGGGTGGCTCAGTCAGTTGAGTGTTCGACTTCGGCTCAGGTCATGATCTCATGGTTTGTGAGTTTAAGGCCCATGTCTGGCTCTGTGCTGACAGCTCAGTGTCAGGATCCTGCTTTGGATTCTGTATCTCCTCTCTCTCTCTGCCTCTCCCATGCTCATGCTCTTATCTCTGTCTTTCTCAAAAATAAATAAACATTAAAACATTAAAGTTCAATATCTCAGTTAACTGAAACTCACTATATTGTGAGTGCCTTGTGCAGTGGGATTTTGTCTAATTTATGTTTGCCTTGTCAGCAGAATTATAGTATTAGGAATTCGTTCAACCAACAATGATTTTGTTAATTACTACTATGTCTCAGGCTCTGTGCTTTGGGCTGGAGACATCAAGATCAAGAAAAATGGTTTACAGTTTATTAAAGGCAAAGAGCTGTGTCTTAGGTCTGGTTCTTTGGAAGTAGAGCTTGAGATGAACATTCATGTGCAAGTGATTGATTAAGGAAATGCTCTCAAGAGAAACTGCTAATGGGGCAAGAAAGCATGAGTGGAAAAGGAAGAAGGAGGGCTTGAGTGTGATTTTAGGAGATTAGGCTCAGCTTGATCCTGCAAAGAAACTCTGGAGGGCATATTATGCCTCTGAATCTATCCTTTCTAGAGGCAGGGGCTCTGGGCTCTCATATCCACTCTACTGTTTTATTGCTAAGAGCCCTGGGGTGAAGGTAAACTCCAAAGCATTTCTAAGACTCTGTCTCTGAGAGCAAAGTGGCTCCACAGCCCAAGGACCTTCTTCCATGAAAAACAGAGAATTCTAGGGAGGGATATATGAGAGGATAAAGGGGCTTTGAGAGAATCAGGCAGGACACCAGTTCCTAATTTATAAATATATAAATTTATGTAAATATCTAATTTCTATAGCATGTGGTGAGTACACTCATAGAGAGAATTGCAAGATGCTATGGCAACATTGAGGACAGATACAATAGAGCTTAATGGCTTTCTAATAAAATGATTTCTGAGTGATCAGAGGAAGTTAATGAGATTAATAAGAATAGGGAAAAGAACTTTCAGGTCAAAAGGAGCCCAGTAGGTAAAGGTGCAGAGTCACATTGTCCTGGAAGAACTAGAGCCCTGAAATGGGGAGGAAACATTGTCCTACCTTTTAACGTCTGTCATGGTATTAAAATCAGCCAATGGAATAGAAAAGCATTTTGTAAATTTTTAAAGAAGTAAACTTTTGTTACTGGTTGCTTGGAGGTGATGATTAATGTCTTGGTTATGCTACAGATTAAAACCCTTCATTCAAGAAATTTACATTAACCCCCAACCTTTTATATTTATAACCATGTATTTATTTGCACCAAGATCTACTCCATTCTTCTATCATCTTTGGTTTGAAATAATGCCAACAGGTCCTATTATAGTGTTCATATACATTTAGGAATCCTGGCATTGTCAGAGGTAAGCACTACATTTATGTAATTTCTCCACAGGTTAGGCACATAGGAGTTAAGTTCTTGAAAGTTTAAATCCAAAGAAAAGCCACAGCCAAAAAGAAGATCAGAACATAAGTCTTCTCTGCGTTAAGGCATATCTAGTGTTCAGAAACACCCAAGTCCTCATCCCACAATTTTCCTTCCCTTTCCAATGCAGTTGCCATGATGATCCCCTCTCCACCATTCTGTTCTCTAGCTGGTGAGAAGAACCTTCATTGATGTTCAGACTCACCTTTCCTTATTGCTTCTCTGAGCATATTTTCACTACATACCCTGAGAAATTTTTTTCTTATTTCACACGTATCAGATGTATCAGATAGTAACTCTAACTTATAGAAATCTTTCAAAGGTGTCTCTTATATTGTAATTATTATTATTAGTGGTGGTAGTAATGTTGGTAATAGTAGTGATCTCTACTATTCAGAGCATACTAGAAAAATGTGATGTTTTATGCATAGTGTATAGAAGTTTTTGGGTTAAATTTTTGTTGCTTTGTCAGATAATTGTTCTTTTTATAAAATTAGATTTAGAAGCAAGTGTGATATTTTGCTATAATTTATGGTAGATGAATATGCCTTATTGAAAATTAGACCTGTATGATCTGGAGTCTGTGCCTCTCAGAATTCTATTTACTGTATTTAGTAATTCAAAGAGAGCATATTCCCTTTGTAATTTTCCATGATATTGATGCAAGATGAGGATAACCTTTATTTTCAAAACTGTAATGAATGCTGTCTACTCATACTCACCTTCTGTAGATATCCCTTTAAACTCTTTCAGGCTGATACACTGTAGCCAGCTTTATTTAGCTCCCAAATCTCTGGTGGCAAGTCACTGCAATAATTATAGCAGATCAGATGATCTTTATCTTACTTTTTCTCTGACTTACTTTTTTGTATTGATGAGGTAACTTCTTTCACAGTACAAACAATGCAGGGAGAAAGCTCAGGTCTGTCTCTACAGATTGACCTGAGTATATATGCCCTAACTCCTTGACAACTGATCGAAAGTAGCTTCAATTCACAAATCCCCCCATTCACTAGACATTAATTAAAGGGAAGTATCCTACAAGTCTGAGCATTGTCAAGGTCTAAGTTCTTATTGGGTCCATAGCATCTATGTAATATACTGGTTTAGATTTATACAGGTCTATCTTCAGTCTGTGCCTCGGGTTTTTAACATTTTCTTGAGCTATCTCAGTTCACACTGACTTAATTTAAGGGTACATAAAAGCAATTATGTTTCATTATATCAAAAAACAAAGTAGAAAATTCTTTGTTGGGAGTTGGATAACCCTAAGCTACATATTATATTCTGCAACCTAAGAGGATCTCCATATTTCTTTGGATTAGGTAGAGAGTTACAATAAATATATTTCCTAAGTCCTAGTGTCTTTCTTTTTCTATTCATGTTATTTTATGGAAATGATTGTTTGATATTGTAGCAGGACTTAAGCAAAATCATATTTAAAATATAGCATATCTGAACATTGGAAATATTTTATTCCCAGTCTCAAATATCCTGTCTCCTCTTTTCCAGACTTATTGAACCATCAGATTTTAGTGGAGGCTTGGGAAGAAGGTGCTTTGCAGGGTAAAGAATATATTGCCCAGGCTTTCTTGGGGCTAAGGATGGGCTATAACTATATGATGTTAACACAAGTTAACTGGGTATACTGGCACTTCTTGTAGAAGACAGCTAGCAGGCACTTTTGTCCTTTCCTCTTTCCTTCTGCTAGGAATGGGAAAACTAGATCTGTAGCTACTAGTTTGGACTTTAGCTCACGCGACATATGGTGAGGAGGGCACCTCTAAAGAGTCTGAGTTCCTGATGGAGCCATTGAGTATGCAGTGGCCTGCCTCATTCCAGATTTCTTTTACATGATAGAATTTAACTTTCATTAAATATAAATCACCATTAATTTGTCTATTTTACACATGAACCTACTCCTCACCATTATATCCACCAACCTCTGAAGGTCCAACTCAAGTCCCATATTTCCATTTAACACATTTGTATTAGTATTAGTAGTAGTACTAGTATTAGTAGTAGTAGTATTAGTAGTAACCTATGTAGATTCCGTACTGAACTAATATCTAGCGATGCAGAGTTGAATTATCCAGAAAATCTTCTTTGGGTACTTCCTATTTTATTCCCCAATGACATTCTGTACATCTATGCCAGGCTAGCTCACAAGAATCTCTGGGAGAAGAAACAGAAAATGAAGATGAATTAGGTCTACTTATATGGCTAAACAGTAGGTTAGAGTAGAGGTCAGTAATCTACATTAAATTAAAATAAATAAGATGAGTACCTGTTTTATTTATTTATTATTCATTTATTCATTCATTCCTTAATATATAAGGTACTTATACTTTATATTTTCCTCTATGTACTCCTTTCACTGCATTCACAGATTTTGGTGTGAGATGATTTCTATTCATTGACTTCTAGATTCCTGGCAGTTTTCCTTTTAAATTTTCTCTTTGACAATGTAGTAGTAGTCATCTTTTGATAACTTATTTATATCTATTTAATTAAGTCTAGACAACATTGTCTGTACTATCTCTGCTTTTTAAATTAAGATATGTTTTCTACTTCCAACTACATGATCATTTTTATAAATATTTAATGGACATAAGAACAAGTTAATTCTATGCGCGGAAGATTTTTAAAAATATTTTATTAGTCATATGTGTTGATTTTATTTTTTAGTTTGTCCTTGTCTTATTTTTTAAGCTAATAGAAAAAAACTGTATTATCTAGAACTGCCTCTTTCTCAGAGAGATGGATGAGAATTTCCTACTGCAACTGCATGTTTCTCAAAGTCTTTCATTTCCAATTTTGTCTGCTTTATGTCTTTAGCTGCCCTGTACTTTACTGCATACCAGTTAATGACAATGTATTTTTGCTATCATTTATGACTTTTGTTACGTAAAGTAACAACCTTCTTTCCCCATTAGTGTTTGTATGTATGTATATAAACATATACACACACACTGTACATATTTTATGCATGTTATATGTGTATAATGTATACATATGATATATGCACATATGTAATACACATATTTGTATATGTACATATTATATGTATACATATATGTGTATACATTTCATATATGTAAATCATATATAATATATATTACATATTATATATTGTATAGGCGTATATAGTATATTATATATGTACATATAGACATACATATATAATAGATTATAAACTTGTTACCTTTAATTCCAGCCTAACAAACTTTTTTAATGGGCAAATTCAGTCTTTTCATATTTAGTTTATGACTGATACAGTTGTTTCCATCTTACTCTATGGTTTTTATTTATTTAGAATTATATATTTCTCTTTTCCTTTTGGTCTCTTCTTGCCCATTTTATCAAATTTCTATTTATCAAATTTCTTTTCTCCCCACTCTTTCTCCTTTTTCTCATTTTCGCTGCTTTTAATGGAGTTATGCATTTTTCTATTATTTGAATCAGACATTTATGATTCTATTATTATTTATAAACATAATACCTACAGTTTCTTCCATAAAGAATGTTCTTCCAACTCTCCTAAAGTTTAAGATTTTAGTATAATTTTTCTCCTCCCTTTTCCTTCCATTCCCACAAATCATTAAGTTTTATCTCCCCTTTGTGTCCTATACCCACCCCAAACTCCAAGATTTTGCTAAGATATTACAGATCTCCTCATTCTAAGTTTTTTAGCTTTTAAGAAACTTTACTTAGTAATTAAATTGTATATTACCCAGGAAAACTATACTTACACATTAAATAAATAACTGCTCACCAACATATGCTTTTCTCTATCTTCTCCAAAACCAAAAACCCTCAGATCCAGTTATTTTGTTGGGTGATTAGAGTATTGTCTCAAGTAATTTTATCAGGTGAGTATTAGAACCCTGAGATCACTGCTTGTTTTCGTATCATTGAATATTTGATTGTTCGATATGGAGATAGAGACCCTCCCTCCAACCTTTTTCAGTAAAATCTGATGCTATTCACACTGCTTTCAAGCAGTCAGTGTTGGAGATGAGATTCCTGAGTCAAGCTGACCTTCTGTACCACCCCAGACTTAGCAGTTAAAGTTAAATTTGGCTGTTAGTCACAGAAAATTCCGCCCCCCCCCCGCCAAAGTATGATGTAAACAAAATAGAATTTTATTTCTCTCCCTGGTAGAACCCCAGGGCTATAAAGAGTTCAAGGAAGGTAGGTACAACTTCATGATGTCAGAGATTCAGATTCTTCTGTTTTATTGCTTCTCTGTGCTGGACCTTGTTCCAGAGCAGCTCATAGTCCAACATAGGGGCCAGTGGAATTGTGCAGAAATGAGCAAAATGTAGAGTGCTGCTTCACTATGAGGACATTTCTGCTCGAAGCACGCTGGTGAGAATGTAGATGAATAGATAGCTAGGAAACATTGTCTTTCTCTTGGGCAGCCATGTGCCTGATGAATAATATGGAGCTCAATTACTACAGAAGTAGAATATTAGGGAATGAGCAGGCTCTGCAAATTATAACAGTTTGTTCCTTCTGCCTGGAAATTTTCTCTGTAAACTTCGAAGTCGCAGCCTTAATGTTAGTATACCTGAAGTTTTTTTTCTCATCAATTAGGTATATAACTTGGCAAGCTGTCTCAATAAGTAGAATGTCTTTTTGTGTCTCAGTTCCATTTAGTATTTTTTTAAAGTAGAGAAAAAGGAAATTTTTTCCATAAGTGATTACTTTCATTTTTCTCTATTCTTTTTTAGTTTATCTATTTCCTATATTTTACTGTAGAATTACATTTCTTTTTTAACCTATTTATAATAAACAGTATTTGTTTATGGTAAAATAAATGTTGTAAATAAGAATTCTAAATTAAAATCTTAAAAAAGAAAACATTTTAATTATTCTTTTTTCCATTCCCACTCATTGACTTAATCAGTACTGAATTTTGTGTTTCTATGTGTAATTCTAACAAACATGTTAGTATATATGCACACGCATAATACACATGTGCTCTTTTTATTTGAGGATATTCTCTTCTCTTTTGTTCCTTTTTTATTTAATAATACAGTTTGTATTTTAATCCTTTAATGCTTACTTTCAATTTAATTTTACAATCAGTTTATAACCACGTCGCTGTCATTTGATATTTATATTGTTCCCAGTGTTCTATTGCTATGTATATATACATTTTTCTGCATTTGTATTCATGTAAATTTTAACCAGATAATTGCTAAGTCAAAGTGTGAATGTGTTTCCATTTTTTCCATGTTTCCATTATGTAAACATAATTTACAAAGTTTCCTTTCAAAAAGGAAGCTTCCACCAATTTATCCTTCCAGTCTAGACTAAGAAACTCCAGCAATACAAAGATATTTACCAGCATTTGTGACTGTTGCATCTAGAATTTATTTCAGTGTGAAGGTGGGTTGGAGAATCAGCTATATTTTTTTTATTATTATGGACATATAGTCAGTTGCCCTAACACCATTGATTAAACAATAAATGTCTGGACGCAGATATAGATACAGATATGGCTATTTCACTATTCTTATAAATCAGTATTTCTTGAGGTGTGGTTGCTAGATCTCTAGGGGGACCCTGAGATCTTTATCAGAAGCTTATGTAGAAAGTACTATTTTTTTTTTTTTTACTGTTGCACTTGAAGTGATGGTGCAAAGCAAAGGTGGATAAAACAGGCAGCACCTTAGCGCAAAACAAAGCTATGGCTTTAAATTGTACTATCAGTCTGTATTCTTCCCTACTTAGTTCACTAACATATACACAACAGTGAAAAACAAAAACAAAGGCAATTCCACTAAGAATATCATCAATAAATCAGTAAAAATAATCAAATTTTAAGAGCTTCAAAGTTGAGTACCACATTTTTAATATTCTGTGTGACAAAATAAAGAAATCCCATAAAGCATTTCGGCTGCCTCCTATAGTACACAGTTTTTCTCAAGGCAAAGGACTTGTGTGATTGGGTTTTGTACTGAGTTTGCCACTTTTTTCATGGAATATAAAAGCATAACTGTTAATATAAACTATGGTTATTCTGACTTGGGTATTTGGCAAACATTTTCTTAAAAATCAGCAAAGTTGAACCTCATATTCCAAAGAAAACACCTTAGCCATATTTATTACTAATGCTAACATTCACTTTTAAGAGAAAAATTAGAATTTTGGAAAATCTGCCCACATAAGCATGATGACTTCCGAACACTTAAAGACTTTTTCTGAAGAGATTGGCAGTGAAATTATTAAATATGCTCTTTTTTTGGTATTGTTTGATGAAATGTTTGAATATTTGGAAGATCTGCATAAGTCAGTGAATTCATATTTTCAAATGACTAATGCGTAATGTTACAAAATCACATATGAGTGAGAGATCCATTCAAAGTACAAGATAAACCAATAGATTTTAATGTAACAGAATAGAAAAGGTTCACTGGTATGGTTTTAGAATTTACTCTGCAAACATTAGGAAACTACCATTGTAGAGTTTTGGTGCAGTATCAAAGGATTCTATCCACAATTATCTGAAAAGGCTACGGAAATACTCCTCCCTTTCCAAATAAATATCAGTGTGAGGCCAGATTTTCTTCATTTATTTGAAACAAAACAACTTGTAGCAACAGATTGCATGTAAAAGCTAATATGATTATCTAGTTGGTTCTTTTTCACTAAACCAGATATTAAAGAGATTTGCAGAACTATCAAACAGTTCCATTCTTGTGGCCCCTGGGTGGCTCAGTCGATTGAACATCTGATTCTTGATATTGGCTCAGGTCTTGATCCCAGGGTAGTGGGATCCACCCCTGTGTCAGGCTCCATGCTGAGCTTAGAGCCTGCTTGGGATTCTCCCTCTCTCTCCCTCTGTCCTTCTCCCCAGCTCACATGCTCACTTACTCTCTCTCAAATAAAAATAAATAAGGGGCACTGGGTGACTCAGTCGGTTAAGTGTCCGACTTCGGCTCAGGTCATGATCTCATGGTTCGTGAGTTTGAGCCCTGCGTCATGCTCTGTGCTGACAGCTGAGAGCTTGGAGCCTGCTTCGGATTCTATGTCTCCCTCTCTCTCTAACCTTCCCCCGTTCATACTCTGTCTCTCTCTCTCTCAAAAACAAATAAACATTAAAAAAAATCTTTAAAAAAATATAAATAAATAAATAAAATGTAAAACAGTTCCATTCTTTTTACTCAATTATTTTTTGTTTTGGAAAATACAGTCTTCTGACTAAAAATGTTCCTTGTGATAATATGTCATCAATTTATTAATATAATTTGAAATGAGTTAATACATAGTTTAATATTACCTCAGTTTTAATTTAATACAATATTTATGAATGGATAGAATCAATCTAAATGAACAAAAGTTATTTAAGATCTCCTACAATTTTTAAGAGTATAAAGGCATTTTAAGTCAAACAAGGTTGAAAACTGCTGGTATGCATCATAGTTTTTTTCTCTCCGTTTTTCTCTCCTTTCTGTTTCTGTCACACATACTCTTACTTTCTGTCTCCGATATTGCTGAATGATTTCTACTATTGCACCAGTATAATGCAACTTAATCATTGTATCTTAATAACATTTTTAATTTCTGAAAGTGCTAGGGCATTTCCAAAATTGTTTTTACCCTGAACTTACTTTTTATTATATGAAATATATATTATTCAAGATCAATTTTACTATTAAGATAGTCAAAGAGTTTGGCTTCTCAATCGGAATGTTTTGTTTATCTTAGATTACATCTTGGAGATATCGATTATCTTAGAATTAGCGTCTGTCTATGCAAGGACAAAAATATGCAATTTTTTATTTAATCTTCTTTATTTGTTTACTTGTAGATTTTGAAATTTGAATAAAAGCAGGACCCTAGATATTTCCTTGGAAATACTACTTGTCAAACCAGTGCTCTTGTTACATCTTGTCTTTTTATGAGCATATTAGTAATCAGCTTACAAATTGCTTAAAGTCAGGAGTCTTGCCATTGACTTTTCTGTGTATTCCATACACACAGAAGGTGTTGAATAAATATTTGATATTTATGTTTGTGAATTACTGTTTTTATAAATCTCTAAGTAACATTTTCATTTCATTCACAATTAAGGACAAATGATTATATTCATACTGATCCTTTAATGATGTGGAGAACTTTTTAAAAATACTTTTAACATCATTAGATTATAAATTTTAATTATCATTATATGAAAATACATAGCTAATGGCAGTATTATAGGATTTCAATTTTGAAGACTTGGTCTTTAGTTTCATTTTTGTTTCTTCTTATATATTTAACCAAGGATTTCTGTCAATCATTTCTCAACCTAAAAATAAAAACAAATGAACAAAAATATTCTGTACAGCAGGGACAAGGAGAGAAATAAAACCAAATCGTTTTTATTTCCTATTTTTTATCACTTTACATTACCATCATGTGGCTTTTGTTCAGGTTTTATAAACTAAAATACACAAAATTTGAATTGAATGCCAGTCTTTATTGCTAGCCAAAACTAAGTCTGTTATACACAGCTGTGTTTAAAAGAATGCTATTGTTTATAATGGAATGTTTTAGTTATTCAAAGTGTTTTGGCAGTTTAATAAAAATTCTCTCTTTGAAAAAGTTTGCACATTTTTTGGAAATAATTATTGATATAAAGTGAATTCTATTTATCAAAACAGATAAGTCATTTGTGGACTTATTAAAGCAAAGCCTTAAAAGAAAACAAACAGAACTTTTAACAACCACGTGTGTGTGTGTGTGTGTAGATAGATAGATACATTAGATAGATGGATAGTCTCAATAAGCCATTAGAGTAACATACTTAAATTATCCAAATCAAATAGGAAATTTAAAATTAAATAATGAAGCATGTCTGAAATGAAATTGAGAGCCTACCTGTACTAAATAAATAAAAAGTACCTTAGAGGGTTTGAAAAATATGAAATAAAAGTTTAAATTCTCAACAAAAAGAAACTAATCCATATTGCTAACATATTACATATATTTAACTCCTTTAATGTTTTATTTATATTGTCCTACACACTGATTAGGCTATCCATGAATTCTACGCAATTGAATAAGAATTGCATACATTACATACACTATACAATAATGGCATTGTATTCAAATTTTTAGAATTCAACTGTGCATATAAACTTAAATTTTTTTCCCAATAATTTGCCAGGAATGGCATATAGCATCTCTGAAAGCAAACTCTTCAAATGAGTAATGGCTATTTGATTTTTCTTTGAGAAAACCAACCTAAAGTAACAATCTTTGTTGATGCTTGCTCAGATCAGGTGGACCAAAACAGCAGGAAGTGCCTCTGACAGATTCCAAGACTCAAGTGTCTTCAATGAGACTTTGAGGATTACAAATATTCAGCGACACCAAGGAGGCCGGTATTACTGTAAAGCAGAGAATGGCTTGGGGTCCCCAGCGATAAAGTCAATCAGAGTGGATGTGTACTGTAAGTAACTTACCTAGAAAACTATGATTAAGTCTACTATGGATTTCTGTCTGACAACTTGAGATCTATTTTTTTTTATCTTTACGTCTGTTGAGAAAAACTATGATTCATTCCTCCCAAATATCATTCTGTTAAGTTGAGGATAAAAGTGTATAAGATAATGATAGCTTATTTAATATATTTCCTGAATAAAGAATTTCCATTAGAAACTTTCATAATTTTTTATGGTAAAGTAATACATTTTCATCATTTAATACACAGAATAACAAGAAGACAATAAAATTACTGATGATAATCCCACCCATGATTGTTAGGATGTGAATGTATATACTTCCTATTTTTCTTTATGTATAAGTATATAAATTCATTTTTAATTACATAAAGAAAAGATTATGCTATGCATACTGTAATTTGTTAACTTTACCCCTGTGTGAAGTCAGTTGTTCTTGTTTTTGGAAAGGCACATCATGTAAGCGGTATTTGAATTGGCTTGTGAATGACCAAAATCTCTAGGTAGAGTCTGCTTTCAATCCACCTCTGTTGAAAGTAATCAGTACCTTGGGCAATCCTGTGCCACCCAGAAAGTGTTTGTTGATTTATTTTGGTTGTCAGTCTCGTTTTCCCACTTTTTGCTATTAGCAAATATACTTAAAATATTCTTGGTCTTACCTTCTCCACCAAACATTCAGTTTGTCTTTTTGCACAGGTTTATTCATCATTCCATTGTCTTTTTATGAGAACTTGCATTTTTTAACTCTCTACTAATTAGAATACAAAAGTGTTTTTTCTCCTCAAAGTAATTCAGACATAGTAACAAGTGAGAAGTTCCTGTTTTTCTACCTATCTTTCACTGTATCCCTTTCCTTTGATTTTTGATGTGGAAAAAGTGATGCATCATTAGGAAAGTGACTAGAATTACATATAATTTATTTATTGCACCATTTGCTGGATCTTTAGTTATTCAAGTTACTGGAAAGTACGTAATAGGGCTGCATTTGTGATTCATCTTTCACTCTTGAATGCTTGCTCCCTTCCTGGGAAAGAGGAGAGAGAAGTCCTGTCCCATTCTCTTTGGCATCTCTAGCCCCATCGGCATCCCCTGGCATAATTTAGGTATCTGCATCCTATGTGCATCCATGTGCATCTCAGGGCACACAGGTTGGCCTTTTTCATATACCACCTGACCACAGTATAGCCTCCGGCCCTTCTTCTGATCACATATTAGTTCAGGTGTACAGTTTAGTGATCTAACACTTAACATACATCGCCTGGTGCTGATCACAAGTGCCCTCCTAAATCCCCATCACCTATTTTTACCCATTCCCCACCCATTTCCCTTCTGGTAAACACCAGTTTGTTCTCTATAGTTAAGAGTCTGTTTCTTGGTTTCCCTCTTTTTCTGTTTCTCTCTCTCTCTCACTCTCTCTCTCTCCCTCCTTTTGCTTGTTTTTTTGTTGTTGCTTAAATTCCACATATGAGTGAAATCATATAATATTTGTCTTACTTTGACTTATTTCACTTAGCATAATACTCTCTATCTCCATCCATGTCATTGCAAATGGCAAGATTTCATTAAAAATTACATAGAAACAGCCACTCTAGAAAACAGCATGGATGGTTCATATATAATTTGTAATTAAACTAAATTTAATCTTGTTTACCTAATTACATAATTACATACTTTTATTATATAACTTTCTAGAGTACATACCTGTGCTTTTTGTTCTTATAATTTGGGTCATGATGTTTTAAAACACACAACTTGAATACCTTAAACATGGTTCTAAAATCTAAAAAGTTCTGTAAATTGAATGAGTATATTTTGTTTTGCTTTGTTGGGCATTATTGGTAAAGTTTTTCAGGGAAACCTGATGTGAACTAGTTTGAATGGCAACCTCTGATCCAAAATTAGTCACATAGAAAAACAGAACAGACTTTATGCTTAAAAGCTAATCAATTGCAATGCTTCTTTTGCTGGAATATATATCTTCTGAGAGTCTGAAAACTAGTTAAATGCTTGAAAGAAATTTGTAGAATTAGTTCTACTTAAAGTTGCTGCTTTAAATATACACATTCTTTATGTCTTCTCTCTAGAACCATATGAAAACAATAGTAAAAGAATAAAACAACAATAAACACACACAGTATAGAGAGAATGGGAGAGGAGATGAAGGAAAAACAATTTTGAAGGGAAGGAATCAGATCAGGAAATGGCCACTGCTTTCTTAGCATACTAAAGAAAGCTTAAATCAAAGCCATCAGTTTAAAGGACAGAACTGGTATACTCATGCAGTAGATAGAATTCCTCAAAAACCTCAGCAATTGGAGACACCACTTAGCTCTTCAGTGTGAATGTAATTTAGTCTAGAAACAGAGGAATTGGCTGAAAGTATATACAAGAGTTAATTACCCAGATCTTCCACATTTCACAAAATTCTATGCCTAACAACCACCTTTCCACCAGCTTCCCAGTCAACCCCTACAGAAGACTAGAATTCATTCATCTGTTTGTTTGTTATGTGAAGTGTTGAACCTGAGAGATTTTGAACTAAGAAACCTGGAATCATCAATAGCAGGAGGCAACATACAGTAGTTATATCAGGGTTATTAAGTCAAAGTTTACATATTCAACACAATCCCTTCTCATATTTGGTTCTGAAAATGCCTTCTTGGCAAAATATTGGAGAATTCCTGTCTAGGAAAACAGATTAAGTCTGGAAGAAAGGCTACAGATGCTGACAAGTGGGGGACTTGGTGAAACAGTCCAGCTAATACACTTACAGTGAAGCCTACTATTGATCACAGAACTACCAATAAACTTACTTTAATAACTGATTCTTAAATGGGAATATACCATATACCCCCAAATTTGAGACAGTCTTCTAACAAAAAAAAAAAAAAAAAAGAAATAAACCAAGAAAAAGAAATAGGGAAAAGAATTCAGGAAGCAAGGAGAATTCAGGGGCCAAAACACAAAATAAAACAAAATTATTGATTAATTAGTATTCTCAAAAACAAAAACCCCAAAATATTACAGGTATGTAACAAGAACAGGAAATACAAAAACAAGGAATTTTTCAGAGAACATCATCAAAGAACTCTTGGAATATTAAAAATGGTAACATAGGGTGGCTTTGGTGGCTCATTTGGTTAAGTATCCAACTTCAGCCTGGGTCATGACCTTGCGGTTCATGAGTTTGTGCCACATGTCAGACTGTGCTGACAGCTCAGAACCTGGATCCTGGTTCAGAATCTGTGTTTCCCTCTACCTCTCTGCCCTTGCCCCTGCTCCTGCTCTCTCTGTCTGTCTGTCTCTCTCTCTCAAAGAGAGATTTAATTTTTTTAATTAAAAAATAACAAAAATCAACAGAAGGTATAAAAGATAAATTTGAAATCTTACAGACAGCAAAACAAAATTTAATAATCAAAGGGATGGAACAAGAGAGAGTATGAAAACATGAAAGAATTAGTCCAGCTGATCTAACGTTTGAATGGAAATTCCAAACAGAGAAAATAGAGGTGAAGAAATTATTTTTTAAAAAATCAAGAAAATTCCCGATCATATTTGAACATGTATTTTCAATTACTAGGTATCTAGTACAATGCAATAAATAAGATCCATACCAAAACACATCAATATGGAATTTAGAACACTAGGAGAAAAATGAAGATCTTAAAAGTTTCCAGAGAGTTTTTCATTTTTTTTTCCAAAATGGTCATATGTAATGAATTAGGAATTAATATGGTACACGTCTTAATAGACTCAGGAAGCTAGAATACAACTGAGTGAAGCTTTTGAAATTTGGAAGGAAAATTATTTCCAAACTAGAATTTCCCAACCAGACATTGTTTTTATTTCAAATATCAAAGACGATCCTTTTTAGAAGAAGACATTTTTAGACCCTATAAAATTTCCAATTTTTTCTGCCTTTTTCCCTTTCTCAGGACACTCATTTTATGAATGTAGCACCAAAACTAGGAATTAAATCAAGAAAGAGGAAGAGAAATAGTAGTAATAATAATAATATAATAATAATAATAATAAATAAAAAGGAGATTGTATATAGGAGAATATAGAATGGAATCCCAGGATGATACTGAAGCAAGATACCATGATGATAGCTGTGCGTTGGGTCTCAATGGAAACCAAGAGAGGCTGAAGCTGGAAGAAAGAGGTTTCATGAAGGACATTTTCATGAAACATATGCAACTGGTGGGTTGCCTGGCTTTAGAGAGGAATTTTACACTTTTCATGGAAAGCTTAATAATGTGGTGATGATAGGTGCATACACAATTGAGGAAACAAAATGTGGGCATGATTAACAGAAGACAAAAAAAGTTGTATGAGATGAAATGTAATTGAAATATATTACAAAGTCCAACTGTGAAGAATACTTGCATAATCATGAATAACAGCAGCACTTGACTTAATCAAAAATATGATAGGAGCACCTGGGTCGTTCCGTCGTTTGAGGCTCTGATTTTGGCTCAGGTCATGATCTCGCGGTTCGTGGGTTCAGGACCCACATTGGGTTGTGTGCTGACAGCTCGGAGCCTGGAGCCTGGAACCTGCTTCTGATTCTGTGTCTCCTTCTCTCTCTGCCTCTCCCCTGCTCACACTCTGTCTCTCTCTCAGAAATAAACATTTAAAAAAATTTAAAAAAAAAAGTGTGATATACTGAGGATGGGAGAGGGTTAGTATAAAAGGTTTAGTATAGTTAGTAAAGGCTTCTCTAGAACAGGAAAAAATCAGTAAGACAATATGAAAATTTTTGAAAAAAGCTATGAATAGCAGTAAACATTTAGAAATATTGGAGGCAAAACCAAGACTGGTTAAGTGATGAATTAGAAAAGGTTGCCTCTGGGCATTAGAAATACTTGAGGTTCTGTTTTGTATAATTATTTGGCTTTCTAAATTATGTAAATGTATAATTTGTAATTTTTTTAATCATAAAATATAGATTTGAAGATTTTGCCTTGGAGGTCCTGGTTATTAAGCTCCTGTAAGTCAAAACTAATTTCATTCCAAATTGTATCCGAATATTGTTTTCTTCTTAAACTTAAGACTGGATTTCTATTCAGATTTTCTTGAATTCTGCATAAAAATTGATATACCTTGATATTTGTTGCCAAATAAAATTGGCTGAAAAGATATCTTACAAGTAAAAGATGAGCAATAACAAGGGACATTGGTGCCACATTCTGATTTTCACCCAATACTTGATAGGATAAAACTCAGGTTAATACACTACCATTTATTTGCATGTTGTTTAGGATGAAGCTTAAAAAATAAGTTCTGTCTTCATTCATTCAGCAGATATTTAGGTGGCTATTCAATATATAATTCCATTAAATTTTGTCAGTCTAAATGGGAATTATTGCATAATTTGTGCTTCCATTGAGTTTAAGCTGCTTAAAGAGACAACATGGAATATATAATTAATTTCAGTGGATACAAATATTAAGCAATAAGATAAATAACATAAATTATACTACACAACATGAGTGATGTGTCAGATGACACAGAAAATGTGGTGCTGAAAGTGAGAGTCTTGTGGACTCTTCTCATTAAAGAGTAGGGTCTCCTGGTTTGTGGTTTCTAGCTCCCTGTCGGGCTCTATGCTGACAGCTCGGAGTCTGGAGCCTGCTTTGGATTCTGTGTTTCCCTGTCTCTCTGCCCATCCCCCACTTGTGCTCTGGTCTCTCTCTCTCTCTCAAAAATAAACAAACATTTTAAAAAATTTAAAAAAAAGAAGTAGGGTTTACATTGTAGTTTGAAGGATGAGGGTTGAGAGAAAATCCCTCATGACATTTCCGTGTGTCTTTTGGCAGCTTTCATTCTGAAGCTTTTGTTCTGTTTGTATAGCAAACAGCGTCTAATATTAAAGATGGTGTCTGCTTCTGGGGTAGAGGGCAAATTTGTGTCCTCACCAGGATAATAAAAGTAGTATCTTCCTGAAAGCAAAGATTGGGCAGGTTTGCTAGAGGACCTTTTAAGTTGGGAAGTTTCCTAAGCTCACAATTCCTCAGCTGTGTCCCAGACTTCATGGGCCGCACTCACCTGGGCTGCCCCCAAATTGCCCCCCCCCAGAAATTGATAGAGGAGAAGAACCCATGAAAACATGAGGCTCATATAGCCATCAGAGACATGAGTAATAAAGTCCTTTGTCTCTGACCCAGGAGTCTCATGTCTTCAGTGAGCATCCCTGAAACTGACAGGCTAACATTTTTGAGAAGGGTGGGGTGGGGGACAGAGATAGAGGAAGACACAGAATCTCAAGCAAGCTATAGGTTCTGAGCTGTCAGCACAGAGCTCAACATGGAGCTCGAACTCATGACCTGTGAGATAATGACCTGAGCTAAAGTCCAACACTTAACCAAATGAGCCAGCCAGGTGCCCCTAGATTCTTAAGAGTCTCGACACAGAGTTTAAATGATTGGAGGGGAGGTCCAGAGGTACTGTATAATGAGTGAGCATTTTGATTAAAGGCACAGAAGATAGATTATGAGATTGTATTGGGGGGGAATACTGACTGTAATGGGGGATTAGAGAAGGAATGAGCGGTTAATTTGAAAGATGGACTTCCAGATTGTGTTGAAATCTTTCTGCCAATGTTTTCAGAGCAAATGAATGATTCTCTGCCATGTATGTAGCATCTTAAGAAATTATAACTTTAGGACTTCAGAACTACTGATGCGAGTCAGCATTCTCCTAATACTAACACTGCTTCATTTGCCCTCTCTAAGAAGCAATGACTACTCATTGGGAGCCCCAAGATCCATTTTGGGAGAAATAGAGTATTATAAATATACAATATATATTGTATATTATATAACTATATATTATTAGTATATATTTACATTATATATATAATGTAAATATATACATGTGTATGTGTGCGTGTGTGTGTAAAGGAGGCTCATGGAATTTTGAAGTTCTCATACTCAAATATATTTGTTGCCTTGAGATTCTTGAGGGCATTTAAACAGTTTTCTAAGAATGTGTTCCCCTAATTCTTTCACTTATTCTTAGCCATGACTATATTGCTCACAGGGCAATAGAGGTCATACAACTTTAAAGGTTAGGGTTTGATTAAAGATGATTTTTAATTCAAAAAGAAATTAGATTCAGAGGCATTAGCTTAATAAGTTTTCGTCTGTGCAGACACTGTTCACACATGAGACAAATCTTTTTCAATATCCATTAAACATTTTGTAAGCCTTCTTATTTCTGAAACATATCCCCCGCTTTAATTTCACTTAGGTAGATTGCTGCATTTCATTACACTCAGAGCAAGCAGTGATTGTTTTGGTCCTTGTCTGTTAGATTAATTTATTATATTTTTACCTGAGAAATTAGTGGAAAATTAGGATGATGTGTTACCAATTTATTCCCCAAATACAATTTACTTGGGTTAGAAAGAAAAATTATAAACTAAACAGTTAAAAATTATTGACAATAAGTTGACTGAGTTTATTTTTATTGAACCCATCAACATGACTTCTGGATAACAAAGTTTATAAAAAGAGCTAGAATGACATATGGAAATTCTGGTACTAAGGCAAGCCCTGGAAGAAAACTAATGCCCTAAGTCAATCTCAATAAGCATGATTTTCTCATTCACCACCCCTCCTCCTAAAACATTCACCTTGGAGTTGGAAGGTCTTAATAATGTTCAATGCGGTAATCACAATGTTTATTTAAAATGGATTACAGTCATGGTAATTACCCTATTAATAAATTTCAAGACAGAATTTTGCAATATTGTGTATACTACAGATGAAGAATGCTTGCTTATAGGTTTTTTACTCATGGGACACATGACCAATCTCATCCCATATAGTGTTAGAGTTATTAATATCCTTCATTGAAAATAAGAGATGGGCATATTATAGACACATCTGCCAAGTCAAGGACCATTTCAATCTTGTGCTGATAAGGCTTCATTTTCTGTAATCTTAGGTATGAACAGGCAGATAAAAACATATATTACATACCTTTAAATTCACCTAATTTCTTCTGCTCAATTTGTATATAATGTGTAGTTAGATTTTGTTAATATATTTTTACTAACAAGACTTTTGCTATTTTCTAAGTGCTTCTTCAATTTTTTGTGTAATGTTTGTAGATTTTTTTTAAATTGCATAGGCTTTCCTATAACTTTTAGTATGCAAACTTGTCTCCTCTTTCTTTCTTGTGATCATTTTAAATATTTGAACTAAGTCATTCTGACACCCTGTACCTTTTTTCACAGATCGATTATTTCCACTTAATTTATTATCCTTTGTATGAGGCATTTCTAAATATATTATCTTCTAGTGAACTCTCTTAACATGCTAAATATTATCAGTATTTTTCCAAAAAACTTTAGTAAATCTGATTCACGGTTTTAATACAGATATGAGCTGATCCACATAGTCTAAATTATAATCAAGAAATTTGAATTCTTACTAATAAGATTGTTTGCTTTGGCTTCTTAAAAAATAGGTATAATATTTTACTTTCTTGACTATATTTATCTTGTGGTCAAAGCCTTTTTAAACAGATACTTGAAAATTAACATTCTCTTGACATTATTTGTACAGTTGATCATATTGTAAACCTAAAGTCATAATCATATATTTATTCCTATTTATTTCATTTTATTTTAATCTCTGCATAAGTATTTTAAGATTTTAAAATGTATTTGTTGTAGAATTTCATTTCCTATTTATTCATTTAATTTTTTCATATTTTTCTGTTTTAATTAAAAATATTATTGCTTCTTATATTTCATCTAATTCATTGCTAAAAATATTTCCTGGGGGCAAGACCAAGATCAAACCACTTTAATATGCTACAAACACATTTGTAAATTTCAGGCTATTTCATGACCTGTAGTAGACTCTTGCATCCAATATTTATTTGCTTAATACACATTTAAACACTGTATTCTCAGTTTTGGTTCATCTAGATATGGTCAGGAGACTAGTTTCAGCCAGTGGGATATGAGGAGAAGTGATAGATGTCACACTCAGGTTGAGTGCTTGAAACATCTCACATAATTCTTCACACATTATCTTGATTTTGTACTGTATCTTTGCATACAGAGTCTCTAGTAAAGTGTCTGAGGATCCTGTGGTTTTTGGAGTGACATGAGGGAAGGATGTTGAATCTCAGAATCACCATTTAGAGGAGAGCTACCCAGGAGACCAATTGTGTAGAAACAGTTGAACTGGATTTTTTTTTCTTTTTGAGAGACCACATGAGCATAACCATGTGCACGCACACATGAGCAGAGGAGGGGCAGAGGGAGAGGGAGAGAGAGAGAGAGAGAGAGAATGAGAATCTTAAGTAGGCTCCACACCATCATGGAAATGCTAGCTGAAATCAAAAGTTGAATGCTTGGAGCACCTGGGTGGCTCAGTTGGTTAAGCATTTGACTTCGGCTCAGGTCATGATCTCACAGTTCGTGAGTTCAAGTCCTGCATGGGGTGGGCACGAGTTCCCCTTCTCTCTCTGTCTCTCTCTGTCTCTCTCTCTCTTTCTCTCAATGCCCCTCATGGGATTTTCTCTCCCTTCCCCTCTCACTCTCTCCCTCTCTGCCTCTCACTCACTTGGGCCCTCTCTCAAAAAAATAAAAAGTAAAAAAAGACTATCAGCATTAGAATAAAAAAAAAAAAAAGCATTGGATGCTTATCCAACTGAGCCACCCAGGTGCCCCTGAATTGGAATATTCATAAGAGGAAATTGTTTTGTTTTGTTTTAAGCCACTGAGGTTTTAGAGATATTTGTTATACTTATCCTAACTGCTTTCTTCTTGGTTACTATTTCTATCTATTCTCCATTTCCACAGTGTACTCATGAAGTTATAGAGCATCTTAAAAAATGTATGGGTCATTTTGTTCTCTTTAACACATCTGAATGGTTTAGAAGTACGTACACTTTAACAAAACAACCTTGTGCAAGAGAAGAGATCCATTTATTGATTATATGCACAAAATGGGTACAGGAGGAAAATTACTGATTTCTCAGATTTTAATTATACTATCCCTGACCCCACGGTAGGAGATAACTCCTCATGTGAGACCTCCCCCTCTCAGAACTCTATGTTGTCTTCTGAAGCTGAAGCATTTTTTTTAGATACCTTGCTCCCATTATTTTTGAAACAAACCTTTGTCTCAATGAAAGATTATAACACCAGTATGCTAATTTATTCTGCACATATTCCCAATTTTTATAATATCTCATTCATATTCTATCCATCAAAAAAGTATCCAATTTTTATTTATCTAATGTTGCTACAACTGAAGTATAAAGAAGTGTACTTATTGTTCACCTAAGAAGGCTAGTTTAGTAATTTGGCTCAGTCCAACAATTTTACATTCTGTCTTACAATATATTTTAGACAAATAAGGTTTAATTTAAAGCTAAATATTTGTATAGGCTTTTTTTTTGTTTGCTTGTTTTTTTGTTTTGTTTTTTTAATGAGAAAAGAGGGGTGCCCCGGTAACTCAGTTGGTTAAGCATCTGACTCTTGATTTTGGCTCAGGTCATGATCTCAGGGTCATGGGATCTTGTCCCTGGTCAGGCTCTGTACTGAACATGGAGCCTGCTTAGGATTCTCTTCCTCTCTCTCTCTCTCTCCCCACCACCCTGCCCCCGACCGTTCTGCCCCTCTCCTGCCTGACTCTTTCTAACATAAAATGAAACATTAAAAAAATATTTAAAATAAATAATAAAATAATATTCATCTGTGAAGGATGATTTCTGCAGAGACTGAAATCTGATTTTCTTTTTTATTCTAACCACAAGATTAGATAATAACAGAGATAATTTATTTAAAAAGAGTTCCTTTGGGGCGCCTGGCTGGCTCAGTCAGTTAAGCGTCCAACTTCGGCTCAGGTCATGATCTCATGGTTCGTGGGTTTGAGCCCTGCGTCAGGCTCTGTGCTGAAGACTAGCTCAGAGCCTAGAGCCTGTCTTCGGATTCTGTGTCTCCCTCTCTCTCTGACACTCCCCTGCTCACACTGTCTCTCTTTCTCTCAAAAATAAATAAAAACATTTAAAAAAATTTAAAAAGAGTTCCTACATATATAAAAGTGGAGAATGTAAAAGACCTAAGTCGGTCAGGCAACCGAAACTAAAGACTCTATCTGATCAACCAACACAGTAGATGTTGTTGGTGCCCCTTCCAATATCCTGTTTCCACTCTATACAGGATATAGATATAGGATATAGGATATACAGGATATAGGATATACAGGAGAAATTTCCAAATGTGTGTGCCTGAACTACCTTCCCATAGGTTTTCTTTCATGTTCTCAGCATGCAGAAGTTCTGAGAAATTAATGTCCATCACATGTTCTTCAAAATATTGTTAGTGATAGTTGGTATATAAATACCCCAGCTCCCTTGCTCCTTGGATAGGATGACCCAGAGAGGCTCTGTTTCACTGTCCCAGACTTCCTCAGGAAACTCTGAATTCTAATTGCTCATAGTTGTCATTAGCTTAATAATGTTCTCTATGTTTATTTCCTCACTTTCCAAATAACTTACAGGAGTTTATTGGAACACTTTCAAATGCACTGCTTGCCCTTGAATCTTTGTCTCAGAGTTTGCCTCTGGGGAAACTCAGAAGGCACATTAAGTAGAGAATATTTATTTAACTTGGTATAATGATACATTATTTAGGATGTTAACAAGTAGATTTTAGGTATTTTTGGTGGTTTTTTAAATTTTTATTTATTTATTTTGAGAGAGATAGAGAGAGAAAGAGAGCATCGGGGAGGGGAGAAAGAGAAGGAGAGAGAGAAGCCCAAGAAGGCTCCATGCTGAGCATAGAGCCCAATGAGGGGCTTGAACCTATAATGTGAGTTCATGACCTGAGCCAAAACAAGAGTTGGATGCTCAGCTGACTGAGCCACCTGGGCACCCTGGTAGATTTTATTTTTAAGAGTGAGCAACACATTTGACTTATTTGTATTTTTATAATCTTTATCAGACGTTATTTTGTACAGAGTATTACTATATTGATTACCACATATTTTGACTTACCTAATTTGCAATATAAATTTTTATATAATCACAAAGCATCTTTTTAACAATAATTTCAACATCAATTTCAAATTATAGTTTTTTTATTATTTTGAGAGAAAGAGCGAGCACAAGAAAGGGGCAGACAGAGACAAGGGAAGAGAGAATCCTAAGCAGGCTCCATGCTGTGAATGCATATCCCCACGTGGGGCTGAAACTCATGAACCATGAAATTATGACCTGAGCTCAAATCAAGAATCAGATGCTTAATGGACTGAGCATCTGCCCCTCCCAACTGCCCCTCCCTCAAAGTATAATTTTTTGTTTCATCTCTGGAGAAGAGGAAGTCTTGAATTCATTTTGTATTCTCTTCTAACAGTGAGTATCATGTACAGTTGTCAAATTTAATGGAACAAATTCTATAGCATGTCCTTGGGTCTTTAGAAGACCTGCCTTTTCTTAGCTCCCTATGAACACTGCCTATTTCATACATGGTCACTGATTCTTGTTCAGAGAACATAATGGAAAAGTCGCTTTTAAATCAATGTAGTCCCATCTTTATCAATCTGATTATTATCCATTCATTCCTGGTCAAACATATCCATTTGAGAGATACTCAGTGAGGACTACTGGAATCCTTTCCTCATTCCACAGGCACACAATTAGAATAGCTACCAGCAGCTTTCTCTCAGTTGTTCTGCACCTGTTCCTACTGCCTTTAAGTTGTGATTATTCAACCTGATTCTGAAAATCCCAAATGTTCTGTTAGCCTTCTGGATTGGAGGTCCCAGAAGGCCATTTCCAATTAGAGTCTGTCAGTTTGCAATGTTAATTGAGGACTCACTATTGCAAAACATTCTACTAGAAACTATGCTGAAAAATAAAACAAAAATACGAGGCCTTTGCCATAAAGAAGTTCATAATTAGTTGGAGGCTTGAAAAAACAGACCTAGAAAAGAACTTGGTTAAAAAATAAACTGATGAGTAACAGTAGTATGCATATTAAAAGTACTAAAAGAAAAGTGATACAAAATATGACATTAATTAGAAAGTCCCCCTACTAAATATATTAAAGAATTCAAAAAATTAGATATAACTATTATATCAACATAATTTAATTTCTAGGTTGTTTTATAAAAGCTATCAATCCTTGAGCAAACTTATTAACTGAAAAGTAGCAGTTTTTCACAAAAGTTGATGACTGTTTAGAGAAAAAGAAGTTTCCACCTAAATTTAGTAAAGTTTCTCCTGCATATCTAAAAAATACTAATGATTTTTATCTGTCATAATAAAGTGGTAAATTCATTGTTTAAAGCAAGTAAAAGTCCCTTAAAAAAACAAAAACAAAAACAGACCATTGGCTATGTGAGATTCCTTAGCCAAATTTCAATGTCAGGCTGATGCTACTGAGTCAGCCAGGGAATTGGAGTTGGCATTCACTGTTGTGGTTAGCAGTCCGTTCATGAAGTGTCTGAATCTAGTTTCTTCCCTGGGGCAAAGTCGGCTACTGTCAACTCTGTATTGCATACATATTTCATTTAAAAAAGAAGGAGGAATGATATAATTTGTACAAATAAAGTGAGTTAATAAAATGATTTGAATCTTAAAATTATGTAAGAGGATGGTTAGCTTTATTTACATGTTTTTAAGTCTAGTCTCACTGAGAGGATAAAGTAAAAGTTTGAAGAGTAAATTATTGCTCACTTACATACTTAGCACTTGAGGCCATTATATGACTAATACATCCTCTGAATTTATTCAGAATGTATTATACTATCTAATTTAAATTTAAAACAGGCCCAATAAAACCTAGTAAACTTCGCTTCTGCATTTCTGTTTATAGTATGAGTAAGATGAAATAATTTAAAATATCAATTCTTGACTAGCTTTATAAGAACAATGCACAAAGAGTCTCAGAGAGAGTAAAAAAATCCATTAGATTTTATACAAGATAAGAAGCTCTTTAAAGTAAAATGATTTCTACCTCCAACTTTTAACAAGAGTTTATTTTATTACTTTTTCCCTTTGACAATTGAAGGCATTGGTTCTTGTCATTTTAACCAAAGATATTGGAGAAGACATCTGGCCTTGTCTTGATACTTTATATTTTCATAATCTTAGCTCTGTTTTTTTAACAGAGAGAGAAATTTAATTAACAGTTTTTAGCATCTGAAGTGTACTTGTTGTATGACCGAATACCACATATTCAAGTATCAGAAAAGTAGCCTACTTTCAAGTTCTTAGGTTGAAACTGAAATGAAAACATCTAAACCCTGATAGGGAACAGTGCAGTGTGTTTTTGTTGCCGTTATTGTTTGTTTTTAAATTTTTTTATTCATGGCCACTTGAGTCTGTCTTCAGGCTTAGAATGTAAAAATCCAGGTGTCATGAGATAACTATGACATGCATTCAGGGCATCCAGATGGCTGTGAATAAAGTAAATGAAGGGCTTGTTCATTTTCAAACATTTTCAGGTGTCCATCCCTAAGAGTTATATTCAAAATGTGGAGTGAGCATGCGAAGAGAGGCTTTTAGAAAGAAATCTTTTCTAATTTCAGAATGAGTTAAATTAGCAATAGAGTAACCGATGCCATTTTGTAATCCCACCTCCACTGTGTTATCCCAGTACTTCATCACCTTACACCTGGTTCCTGCAAAAAGCCTCCCAGCAGACTTGTCCTACGGTAATAGTATTCTCCTGGAATTTATTCTGCATATCATTGCCAGATCAGTCTCTTAAATTCCAGGCTCATCATAGTACTTGTCACTGAAAATTCTACATTCATTCTATACTTTTTTACGAATTCAAATCCAATTCCCTGTGCTTGTTTTTTAGTTTTTTTTCTGCTTTGTTGAAATGTAATCCCTCATACCTAAAACCTATGTTCTCCTCCGTCCTACCTCCTCTTCCTCATGCCCCCCATATTCTCACTGGCCCTGCCCTCTCTCTCCTGCTGCCATAAGAGCCTGGACTTACGTCTGCCCCCACACTGTGTTTCTACTGTGTCTTGTCCTGCATCCTCACTTGCTCTGTTTTGTCCGGGTACCCGTTCTTGCCTACACATCAGGGTTCCTTGCTGATTGCTTGAGCTCCTTCTTCATCTCCTCTCCTGGGAATTATAACTGTTTTTAAAAATTCTATGCCTCAAAAATGTAGTGTGATAACCTGCCTCTTTATTTTACATGTCTGCAATATATTTTGTGAAGCTTCAAGGCCATTTTAAGACTCAGGGTTTTTCAGATTTTAGAAAGTTTATTGTGAACATACAGTATTTTTTGTAACATTACCAGTGAGACCTGGGGCACTGCCTCATGATGAAAAACATTAGTATTCTGCATTTCTCTCTATGCTTTGAGTCATGTCAATCATGGAATGGGATAAAGTAACTTAATAAATAGCCTCACATCCTTTGATGACAGCGTTTGTCACCTAAAGAGCTCAGGTCATGTCAGATTTTGCTTTCAAATGGCTTATGGAAGAACTTTCCCTATTGAGAGCTTTATGTACTTCAGAATTGTGTAGATGAAATTATGGAATTGTATACGAGTCTTTGTATATTTATATTAATAGTTATGTACATTGACAGGTATTATATAATGATTTATGCCTATAAATTTTGTTTTTCTAAAGGTCTTGTAAACTTCTGGAAAGCAGGAATCACTTTATGTCATTATTCAATACAACCTGCCCAAATGACCACCTCTGTGCCAAACTTATGGTAGAGTATAAGAAAGAGGTGTTTGTAGAGGGGTAGATTAATTAATGAAGAACACCTGGAGGTAAAATCAAACTGCTTTATATTAATTCTTTCAGAATTTGCATGTAGATTCATCCTTCCTTCCACTTGCAGCTTCTCTTTTATGACCTCTGCATTCTTAGAAATAGCCTATAAATTTCCTCAAAGCAAAGATTCAGGCAAAGAAATGATGGCATGTGTCCATATTTCTACTGGGAAAAAGAGAAATGACTGGTGATCTTTATGGCAATTCACTGAGAGGGCAGTGTGCTATAGTTGGAAAACTTTCTAAGTTAGAATGTAGTATTTCTTTCCTTTTTTTCTCTCTGAGCATGTAGCAGTGTTTTCAATAAGAAGCTGACATCTGGAAAACAGTGCTTTTGAATGGTGCCCTCTGTGGGAATTAAATTCTTCATATGATGTTGTATATAGGGAACCATTCAGTATTCATTTGACAAACAATTCTGAAATGACTTCTGTGTGGCAGATTCTGTGTGATTCAGTGATGAGAATAGAGTGCTGAAACAGAACCAACACAGTTCAGACCATCAGAGAGAGTACCATCCAGAGTTAAGATGCTTGCTATAGTAGCTGAAATCTGAGCTAAGATTGAGGAGCCATGGTCCCATTTCTTTCTCTACTAGCCTTGAGACTTGATAAATTATGACTTTAATAAAGAGACAACATTTCTGGGTCTCAGTTTTTTTTTCTTCTTTCTAAATGAATAGATTGAACTGAAACATCCTTAATTACCATAACAATGTTTAGATTATTTGATTCTGATTTTTTTTTTTTTATTGAAAGGATGCTTTCTTTTGAACCAAAACACATCTTCATGGCCTTGGGCAAATTGCTTAGCTCCTTTTTAAAGGGCTAATGGTGATATCTAAGGATATCTAATCCATATCAGTGTTGTCATTATTTAATCATCACAACTACATTTACTAATATTAGTTAAGTGCCTACTATTCACTTGGCAAAGTGTTAAGCCATTATAAGGATTTTGTTTAATCCTTACAATGGATTAAATAAATTTAAAAATTTATTTAAAAAATAAAAAAATAAATTTAATTATATTTAATTCTTATACCAATAAAGGTTTAGGATGGTGAATGACATGTTAACTCAATAAAGGATATCTACAAGAAACATGTGGGAACAAAAAGAGGCAGTGGAATGTATCATACTGTTTTTATATATCTATGCATAGGTACAAAACACTTCATGGGGCATGTAAAAATAATTTTATAACTATTAATACTATCACTACTCAACTAACAATAATAAAATATAACATTTCATACCATTTCATGTATGCATACTATGTCAGGTACTTCACATGTGTTAATTCATTAAATATGCACATGTGCCATTTCACAGATACTGAAATGGGATATAAGGAAAGCCAAGTGATGTAAGACAGCAGGGATATTTGATACCATTGAGATTCTGAGGGAATAAAGTCAAAAGCTCAGATAGATCACTTGAGGAAAAATGAACTTTCTTCCTTTGTAATCCCAAGGCAGGCAAGAAGGATATAGAAAAAAAGAAACAGATAAAGTAGGTGGGCAGTGGCTGGGAAGCTGAAGGAGTACAGATCTGTTGGCCATTTTGGTCTACTAAAATACAAGGTAACATTTGGTGAGAATGTGGGCCCAGGGTGAGTTAGAGGTCTGAAGAAAATTCTGAATATTCAGAGCAGTTGTGAGAAATGGGAAATTGCACTTATGAGAAGGAGAGAGGCTTGTGAAATAGCACAAAAGGCTCAGTTAGTCTGAGCTGCAGGTACGCAGGCAAGTGGGGAGAGAAAAGAACAGGAAGCCCATGGAGAAGAGGAAACCTCCATGTGTATAATGTCAGAGGTAGAATGCCTTCGTATGATTTTACGATCCAAGTAATCTTGTGAGAGCGTGACTGAGCTGGAGTGAAAGTTCTCATCCTTTCAGTAGAGGGTAATTGGAGAGTATCGAGCTAGTGAAGATGGATCCAGTCCTGAGGTGGATATTGAGGTCCCCGGCTTTGATGGCAGGAGTCATGGTCGAGGGTGAGGTTGTAAAGTAGGTGTAAAAAAGTTCCTCAAGAAGTTGATGGTGTGGACAGGTTAGCAGATGATGGAGTAAGAATAGGAAGAGAGGAAACACCGTGTTTATGAGTCATTAAAAACCAAGCTGGTACATGAATTATGGCAGTAAATTATTACTTTAGTACTTTCAGTAAGCCAAATCTATTCTATAGAAGTTTTAGAAATGCAATATCCTTTTTCTTTTTTTTTTTTTAGTTTATTCATTTATTTTGAAAGAGAGAGAGACCTTACAAGCAGGGAAGAGACAGAGAGAGGGGAAGAGGCAGAGAGAGGGGAAGAGAATCCCAAGCAGGCGCATGTGCGCGCATGCTCGCTCTCTCTCTCCCTCTCTCTCTCTCTCTCTCTATATATATATATATATATATATGCAAATAATTATTATAATATTAAAACTATCACTGATATGTAAACCAAGTAAAGTGAAGCGTAGAGAGAAAATTCAGTAATTAAAAAAAAGTGAGAACAGATACTATCAAAAGTGGAGGAATTAACAAAACAGAGAACAGATGTTTAATATATATCTATTAATATATTTACTTGTAGTTATAATAAATATAAGATAATTATTAAAATATTTCCTTATGTTACATATGTGTATACATATATATACACATGCATATTTCTATATATAATATGAATAAAATATATAGGGCAAGGAATGAAAAGGAAGAAGAAAGAACATGAATGATAGAGAGTGCCTTAGCATACAAGAAAATCACCAATTATCACCACATAGATACTTTAAACTTATTTTTCTCTAAAGTAAAAAAAAAAAAATCAGTTACAAAAAATAATACAGAAAAACATAATTAGAAATATTTGTTGAAGATTTAAAAGCACACCAAGTTAAACAATTGAAAAGGATATTGTGGGGCACCTGGGTGGCTCAGTTGGTGAAGCTTCTGACTCTTGGTTTCAGCTCAGGTCATGATCTTACAGTTTGTAAGTTTGAGCCCCCATCCCCACCAGCCCTGTCAGGCTCTTATGGCCTTCAAACTGATTGGATGAGACCCACCCATATTATGGAGGATGATCTACTTTACTCAGACTCTACTGATTTATTAGTCACGTCTAAAAATACCTTCTAAGGAATCTGTAAACTAATGTTTGACCAAACAACTGGGCATCATAACCTAGCCAAGATGATATATAAAATTAACCACCATGAGTCTCTTCAATTATTTTGACATTTTATTTATTTTTCATTCAGATGTCTAATTAACTCTTTTAACTCTTAAAAAAAAGATAAATTAAAAATTAAAAAACATTAATAAATAATCAGTGTGGTTGAAAACAACCACTGTATTAATTTAGCGTCTTATAAATTTTTCTTCATAATTGTATTAATATGGGGCTAGTTATCATCCTGTCATTTACCACTTTTTTAAAATATGGTAAAGTAGACATCACTAACTGAAGTTTATTTATTTTTAAAACACTAACCATTTGATCTATTTTAAACAAATTTCTGTTTCAATCTTTAGTTTTGGATTAAATCACATACCCTTTCTATGTATAATGTGAAGTGTCATTAAGACAATGCCATATTGTACATAGGAACATATTTATAGCTAGAGATAAAATTATTAGTTCTGAGAAGATTTAAAAAACAGAATTGCAGCATAAGTGGATACCTCTTGATTTCATGACTAATGGTATTATCTTATAAGAAAATTAAGGACAGATGTGTTATCCTAATTAAATAATAGTAAAATCATATCGTCTCTGCTGGAAATCATAGTACTTTTCTCTTGTTATTTCACATTCATCAACAAGATCATTTCTGAAAGACATATAAAAAAATAATAATTGTTGCTTGTCCAACAATATCATGGACAACACATTATTGTTTGTCCATGATATTCCTTTCATCTTAGCCTGAAAAATAATGCAACTGATTTGTATGATGTAGCTATATCATATTAACCCTCCAGTCTGATATTTATGTTTGTTTTCTCTTCACTGTGAGTCTGGATTGGTAATCATAGTAGAATAAATTCTAACTACCATTGGTTATTATTGTCACTTATGTTTATAAGTGCAGTAACAACAGTTTCATAAGACTTTCTTATTTTCCCATAGCTGCTACTTTTTGAGATTGCTTAGCTGATTTCACCGTATCTTACTAACCCTTGAAAAGAAATTATTGGAATCATTCACTATTAAGTCATGGCAATTGTCATGGTGAAAGATTACTTTGGTATACAAATCCTTAAAAAAGTAATACAATCAAAAAATACTTGTGTTAACTATAAAAATTAGGATCTTTAGAATAATACTACTTTCCTAAGAACTTATAGTATAGAATATATGATAATTGGGGGGGTGGCAGTTGTCTGAGTCCACTGAGGCTGCTGTAACAGAATAAAATAGAGGAGGTGGCTTAATCAGCAAACATTGATTTCTCACAGTTCTGGAGACTGGGGAGTCCGAGATAAAGGCACTGGCTGATCTGGTTGGTATGTAGTGAGAACTCTTTTCCTGGTTGGCAGATTACCATCTTTTTGTACTGTCATATGGCAGAGATCAGAGAGTGAGAGCAAGTTCTGATGTCTTTTCAGATAAGGGCACCAGTCCAGTTCATGAGGGGTCCAAGCTCAGGACCTAATTGCCTTCCAAAGCCCCATCCCCTAACACCGTCATGTTGGGGGTTTGTATTTCAACATAAAAACTGAGGCATGGAGCACAAACCTTCAGTTAACAGCAGTAGTGAATCCTTTAAATATGCTTTATAAAAATGCCCAAGTTGTGGATTATGATACATGAACCCAAAGTTGAGAGGATACTCTAAAGTAAAAAAATAATTTTTAATTGTTTTCAATGTGAAGGTCATAAACTTTATTGTGTCTCTAGCTTTTTAATGTTATATGACAATATCTGTGCCTATGGTGTACCTTATATACTATCTAAAGTTATTGCACACTGTAAAGTAGTTGCACAAAGTATAAGCTTGGGTAGCAGTTTTGAAATCTGGTTCCAAAACTTAGAAGCTGTTGAATCTTAAGTAAGGTATTGAAAACCTCTGAACATCAGTTCTCTTATATAATAAATGTGAATAATGATTTCTTTATCTCAAGTTTCTCATGAGGATTAAATAACAAAATGCAAATCAAGTCTTGACCTCTGTCAAGATGTAGTAAGTGATCAATTAATGCTATGCTATAGTATTAACCTAGGGTTATCTCTCTCTGCGTTGACTAGATTAAAAAAAGCTACTATTATTGCTGTTTCATTTTATACTATTATACTATTACTACTACAACTACTTATTATGTCTCTTGTAATATATGTAATGAGTAGTGAATGTTTCACATGATGTGCTTAGTGTTTTACATAAATTTCTCAACTCAAGGGAAAATTGTTTAGTTTAGCAATCTTTCCCTGAAAAGGATTAATGAAAAGCAGAACATATATTTTTTATGAATACAGTATTCTTAGAAATTAAATAGCTCACAAAGTCATTTATAAAAATCTTATTTTAAAAATATTCCTTATAAGCATATATTTAACTTATGTCATATATAAATATAAAACTATATATAATCTAGTTATAGTTATAAAGTCTGAATGTCTGGAATGTAGCAAAAAATAGGATGTATAAGAAACCATCATTAAATTAAAATTAGTCGTGATACTAGAATGTTCAAAAAATCATAATTTGCTGATGTTTCTATTTGTGTAGGTTTTACCTTTATTTTAAATGCATTTTTAACTTATTATTTTCCTTTAGTAGGTATAATTTTTAGATGACTGCTTATGACTGTTTTCTATAGGTCTCATGCAATCATGATATCATCCACAGATTGAAGAAAAAATATAATATACTTAAAAGTCCCTTAGCTGTCTTCATGACTGTTTTCAGTTACAGACTATAGCAGACTTTGAATTCTTGTTGCAACAGCATTTTAAATTCCTATCCGAGATATATAGCAAAAGTCAACGAACTGTTTGAACTTCTCATTCTTATATACTTTTACTTTTTAAATTAGCAATTTACTTTCTGATCTGAATAACAAACGAAACCTTAATATGACGATAATTAAACTTTGTAGATGTAAGTTCCTGTTAATCATTTTCACGTGGTGCAATAAAACGATTTATCAGAAGCACCCTGCAGTGAGATCCAACATAGATTCTACTTCTAGGCCTTAATGTCTTCACATTGTGTTAATAGGTGTTTTCAGAGACTGAAATTTTAAATTAATTTAACGATTTTAAATATGTTCCTAGGGACATAAGAATAGTTCTATTCCCTATTTAAATGATAATATTAATTATCTTTGAACTACTAAGCCATAATTTTGTTGATAGAGGATGCTTTTCATGATGGTTCAATAAATGTAAAAACTATTGCCAACACTGTAGTAGATCTGAAGAATTAAATGCAGTCCCTTAAACTCGAATTATAAGTAATGTGTGCATGAAAAGAATGCACTTTGAAGTGGAGAGAATGAAAACTTTCACACTGCTGGTTTTAACTAGAATGCATACTATCTCTGACTGACCAGTATACTGAAGTCTGTGCTGAAATGCAGGGATCATACTTTAATGACAGGAGAGAAACAGTGAGAGCTTGTGTCTTATGTCAAACACATTCATATCACAATCATTCCAGAATACATAAAGTAAGTCAGAAAGTGATATGTTGTAATAGAAAACACAAGGAATGCATTTGTTTGTCCTGTCTCAGTATTTAACAGCCAGATGGCTATGGGAAAGTATCTTGAAACTCGGGGCGTTTATTGCTAAAAAAAAAGAATATGTATAGCCTTTTAGAGTTGTTGCAAAGAGAGATAGAGAGACAGAGACACAGACAGAGATGCATCTAATTGCAATCCTTTATAACTTAACGACATCTTCATGTGTTGTCCCTTTTTCTGTATATTCAGTTCAGAACTACAGTGTGTGTGTGTGTGTGTGTGTGTGTGTGTGTGTGTGTGTATTCTTGGTTTATTATGGGCTGCTTGCTTTACTTCATCATAACCAAGTGCTTATCTTGAAACTACTTCCTGGAGAAGGCTTAAGGGGCAGTTAACCTAGCCTAATGAGAACTCTTTAGTACTCCCTCTTAGAGAAAGGAATGATCCCAAGATAAGTGATTTTAAATGGCACAAAAACTTCCATGCCTGAACACTGTAAAAAGGCAAAAAAAAAAAAAGACCAAATTTGATAAATTAACTGAAATCCCTCATCAAAAAAAACTGAATAAATTTTATGTATGCAATATATACATATAAAGTAAAGCTACTTTAAAAATACTTTTTGTAAAATCCTTTATTTCTGGTTATTCAGCCAGATAAAAAAGGAATTTAATTAATAATCCACATTCTTCTGAATGAAATTGAACCTGGACCTTCTGAATCTATAATTATTTTATTAAATCAGCTTTGTACCTCAAAAAACTTTAGAAACATTGTTACTGTGTCTAGGGATTCTCTTTCAGTCAAATTTTCAGCTCTATTACCAGAATATAATTTTACTGTCCAAGATACCACATAAAAACTGGAAATACAAATATGATAGTTATCTAGAAAAATTTCTTGTACATTCCTTTTTGGTCAATATGCTAGGCAAGTGATTATTGAGCTACTCATTCTGAAGAGATTTAAATTTTTCTGATCTTTATGTCAGTGGCTAATGAGAAAAGTATTCCATCTAGTTAGTCTAACTAAAATGACCGTTTGATTAATATACCCCTACTAAATTAATGGAAATCTACTGTTTAGAAGCCTATATTCTTACTATAGTCTATTTTTATAGTATGTTTAAAGCAATTTTATAAGAAAATGTGACAAGGTATTAAAATGCCATTTTCAGGTGCTATCTGAAGGAGCCACCAAGATGCACCAAAAGAAAGGTAGGCAGTTTTATTACTCCCTGATCTCTAGCTATGTGGTGAATACATATTTGGGCACATTAAATCATTCTGTCATTCATTGTTTCTTAGAACATAGCAGTAGCTTTCTCCCATATAAGCTTTCTGTATGCTTATATTGGAGATGCAGTATCCTAAGTTAGCCCTTCACATGTATTATCTCATGTAATACTCACAGTTCCCTATGAAGGGGGGAGCATGATAACCACCACTTTCTCATTTTGCCCTACACATTAAGAGATCAAAGATATGCAGGGAGATATATTCTACATCCTCAAAAAGCTAATAGGATGCTGAAAAAGATCAGAATAATGAGGATGGATATGGAGTCACATGGTTAATATCTCTGACTCCAGACAGATGAGTCCAAGTCTTAATTTCACCCTAACTAGCTATGGGACAATAGTTAAGACTCCAGATATTAAGATAGTTGTTAGTAGTATGGTATTTACCAAACAGACTGGTTACAAGTTAGAATCTATATGATAATATGATAAGAAGTTATATTAAGTGTCCAATAATATGAACTATTTCTGCTGTTGGTGTTGCTACTATGTGAGTACTGCCACTATTCTAGTTATTACGGAATATAAACAAGAGTACATTAGGGCTGAAATTTAACTCTGTCAGAGATGGCTGGGGAGCTTTCTAAGGATATTACTTGAGCTAAGTCTTAAAGTATGATTAAGAATGTCACCAAATAATTTAAGAGTCACAAGAGTTGAGATTTTAAACAATTTCGTGATAGGCTCCAGATAGCTCTAGCAAGAGGTTTACATGTAAACTATATTGATTGTACCTATGTTCAAACCCACAGGACTGCTGGTGAGTCCAGGGGAAAGTGTTTATGTGAAACAGTGATTGATTATCCGTCTGTTTTTGCAGATGGCTAGTTGGAGGACACCATTGCTAGAATCAGTAATACGTGGTTGGATTTTTAACTGAAACCCTTAATAGCTAACTGAAAATAATTGAACATATCTTTTTGAATAATTAGTATACACTTGGTTGTTATAGCTAGAATAAACATAATTTTATACAGTGAACTCTGAACGATATATACTGGAGATATAATAATATTAATGTCTATACCCTTTCCCAAAGAATTAGCAGAGTAAATGTTTCTCTTCTGTTCTGGCACAAATTTCTCTTAGTCCTTATCACACTTACCTGCGCTGGTATTGTCATTGCCTTGCCTTATGATTAACAACTAATTGCAGAGCTTTCTCAGTGTTTGTATTTGTGCAGTTTAGATTTAAAGTGAGGAGACCTCATTTATTACATAGCTATAGTGGTTGCTTTCTCCAACATGCTCCGTAAGGTGCAGTTACTCATTATCTAAGATGGTTTTTTTTCATTTACATGAACGGTAGTATTCTGCACCTTTGATTAGCATCTAGGTGCAATTCATTATTAGTGGGAAAATTAAGAAAGAATTATTATTCTTAGTTTGGTAATCTGTTGTTTTCATGGACATAGTCATTTTCTAGTGAAGAGTTTTGGATGAAATAGAAGCAGTTAATAGATACCTTAATCAAATGAAGGTGTTAAATTGCATATGTGACAACCAAAACTTCTGTAAAGATAAAGATGGTACTAAGATAGCCTTTTCTGAAGTAGATACTGTAATCATAATTGGTAGACAAATTTTCTAGCATTTTCTCAAAAAATTTTTTTTAAGATTCAGAAACTAATGGTTTTATTTAAATAGAAAGCAATTTTTGCTCTCTTGTAATGAAATAAATGGTATTAGTTTATCTTTTGAGTCGCTATAAAGGATACTTTAAACTACTTTCATAAAAGAAATATAAGAAAGAACATTATGGTAGGTTTTTAGGGTCTTCATATTGTTTTCAAATTTATGAAGTGCTAATATACATAAAATTCAAGTCCTGAGGGGACACACACACACACACACACACACATATGCACACATAGATAGCTAAATTAACTAAATACATTAGCTAAATTCAGATACTAGAAACAATTCGGGTATTGCAAACATTTCAGAAACCATAAGTAACTTGAAACTTTTAAGAAACATTTTTGACATTTCAGTTGAAAAACTATCCACCTTCCCTAAATCTAATGTAACAGCTGTAGGGCAAATCTCAACCTGATAGATGCATTTTAAAACAGTTGCGTGATTGAGTGCCTCCTGCAAAACTAAGATTGTAAAGGGGGAAAAAAATACCATACTAACTGACCCCCTAACTATATTGTTTCAAACCAGGTAGTGTAATAAGATGTAAAACTCCAATGCACATGCAAGTCTCTTACATTGGATTTTCCACTATATTACTCCAGTGAGTCATAGCTGTATTCTGCTGTGAATGTGAAGAGAAAATTGATTTAGATAGTTCTGTACTCAGACATTTTTCCCCCCACTGGAAAGATTTCTGTTGATAAAATTCTTTTTGTTAAGGAGGGAAAATGAAAAATACCCAATAGTTTCTATGCCATCATGATCCTCTGAACGTTACAAGACTAAATGTTACATAATGTCATACAGATATGGCAATCTCTTGGAGATGCATTCATTTTTTTTAATATATAACCAAAGATAATATTTTAAGGATTGTGTCATTTCTGAGAACTTTGGCCTTACATTCGAGTTGATCTGCTAAGCAACTTATTGCATTTGCTGATATTTAATTATCACCAGATCAGTGGGAAAGACCACCAGGAATGAGTCTAGATATACCAAGTCCATCTCTTACTTGACAAGGTGATTGAAAGCTTGTCTGTACCCTTCACAGACCATGTGTCTGAACTCTGCCTCTCATATTAAGGGTTTAAATATAAATTGAAATGTGGTAGCTATTTTTATGATTTAGCAAATAATTCTGGACTTAAAATTAAATGATACTTGTTTGCCTAATGACACAGGCATGTTTCCAATCATCATTAAACCTGCAAATCAGTGATGGCATTTTTTGTTAAAGAGGTGATTATGAGGAGGAAATGTGGATGGGTTCAGATGATCTTTATGTTATACTAGGAGGAATAGAAATGACAGCTGACTCAATATCAGCAGCTGTGGTTGCCATAAATAGTATTTTTGCCTATTCTTGTGATTCTGGACAGCCATAGGAGAGGTAGTGAGCCAGTTATATTGCGTGACTCTGGGGGCAATAATATCCAATGCTTCCTTGATAAGTCATTCTTGGGGGAATATTTTTACAAAGGAGCAATACGATGGCTTCAAACTTCCCCTGTTCCTTGAGGGGCTACAGTAGCAGCAACTGATAATCCATTGTTGATAAACATTAATATGTATTTGTGAGACAGCTCACACATGTGTGTATGTGTGTGTGAGAGAGAGAGAGAGAGAGAGAGAGAGAGGGAGAGGCAGACAGACACAGAGAGACACAAAGACAGAGAATGTGTGTCACAGAAGGATAGGATGAGATCAGGGTTGCAAACTCAGGGTAGCAGAGCTTCTGACCCTCCCATGTATTTGCCATTAACTGAAAACACCTCAGTCAGGTAAGCTGTCTCTGGCAACACTTGTACAATGTGTTTCCAAGGCCTGCTTAAACTTCCATGAAGATAGAGGCCGGCTGAGGTAGCAGAGCAGCCACAAGCATCAAACCATGGATTTATGCTATTTTTGTCTGAAGTTCAGTATTTTTTGTGAATAAATTGTTTCTCAGTTTGTGATATAGCCTATATCAATTTTGGAATTGGAGTTTTTAATGTTTGTTGCCTTCTGGGGAGAGGATATGAGGACTTGTTGATCTCTTCACTCTGTCATGCTAGAAATTATCTCTGCTAATCATCTTTTTGAATATATTAAGGAAGTTCATTTTTATTCTTTTTTACTTTCCTGATAGAAATGATTTTACATTTCATAGTCCTGTTTATATTCAGTTATTTATTACTGAATAACAAATTACCCTCAAACCTAGTGGCTTAAAATAACATTTACTACTTAACAGTTTATGTGAAGGAATCCCATTGTGGCTCAGCTAGGTCATCATGCTCAGGGTCTCTCAGAAGGCTGTCACCACGTAGTGAGCCAGGACTGCAGTCATCTCAAGGTATAAGTGAGGGAAGGAGATTATCTTCAAAGCTTACTCATGATTATTGGCAAGCTTCACAACCTCACTGGCTGGTACCTAGAAACAAAAGTGCCTTGCCACATGACAGCATGACATGATAACCAGCTTCCCTTAGAGCACGCCAGCTAGAGAACACAAGTGAGCACCCACGAAGAAAGCCACAGAATCTTTGGAACATAATCTTTGACCTGAAATTCTATTATTTTTGCTATATTCTATTTGTTATAAGGGAGTTACTAGGTCTAGCCCCCACTCAAAGGGAGCTTACCTGAGAAAATGCATGTCAGGAGGAGGGAATCATGGGGAGTCATTTCGGAAGCTACTGACCACAAATGGTGACATATAACCAACAGTTGTGGTGAAAAAAGAAATGACAGTTTACCAAGTCATTTTTATAAAATCTCAAGAGGGAAAAAAAATTCTTTTCAGATTATTTTTACCTTTACATGTTCACCTAAAGGGATCAACTTTTTGTAATTTGATGGAGTATTTGGGAATATAAAAAAATTTCAAGATAATAAGAGAACGGACACACATATATCTATATCCTGTTTTACTAACAAAACAAGGCCAGTATAGTTAAAATTCCTTTTGAACCCTTTCTTTCTTTGGGATAATTGCTGCCCTGTCTTTGGAGTTTTATTTTTTTATTTCATTTTTTAAATTTTGGTGTTTTAATTTTTAATATATATATATATACCATATATATTTATATTTTATATGTTTTGTTTTCAATATTTATATCTTTACCATATATATGCATATTTAATAATATATTCTTGTTTTGCTTGTTTTAAAACTTCATATAATTGGTGCCCCTATTCTATATATTCATATGCTCCCAAGAATATATGTTAAAAATTCTTGGAAAGAGCATTCATAACAGCAAAACAAGAAAATGAAAGGAAGCACTTGTGTATCCATTAACAGTAGAATGACCATATAAATTGTAGTATATTCATAAAGTTGAATATTATATATAGTGAAAAAGAATAAACTAGAGTCATAAATTAGCATGGATCCATCTCACAAGTCTTAAATTGAAGATAGAATATTTTTAATCATACCTATTTTCAATCAAATAATTTTTTAAGTCATTCAGTGTTATTCTAATTTACCTGTTTAAAATTTGTGTAAAGGACTTTTTTATTAAATAACTAAAGAAATTATGTTATTGTCTTTTAGTTTACTAACTGAGTGTGTGGAGAAATAAAACAACATTTCTAAAAAATCCCATGCAAATGTCAACTTTTAAAAAATTGTGAATTACAGTCCTTTCTTGTGATTATGCTTATTGTGAATGTTAGGTATAGATAGAATTTATATAGGTCCCTTCAGTTTGAAGTTTGGTGCCTTGGAAACAAATTATTCTTCCATGGTCTTTTTTCATATTTTATTTTGAATGCCTAGAGAGTTGATCAATGTATTTGTGCCCTCATCTCCCTGCCTCATTTTTCTGTCATACAATTGGGAAAATTGCAGCAGCTGTGGCTAACTATTTACATTGAAAATAATAACATGCGTGAATAGGATCTTTCTAACTCTTCATTATTGGCAGCAGAAATAAGTGGGAATATTGGCCCAGCCTCATCATAGAAACAGAGCCACATCCAGAATGACATAAAACAAATAATTATAAACTCATACAAAACAAGAGAATAAATTAACAAAAGAAGGCATTAATAATGACAATCAATAATACATGATAATCTGAGAAATTCCAAGTGGACCCGTAGATAATATTTCTTTTGAGAGGGTTGGTTTCCATTTGTTGAATTATAAATTCTGAGTTCTTTGAGTGACTAGAGGTCCCAATGACAATTAAAAGTCAACTTGTGTTTGAGGCACATTGAGATTCAGTAGAGTATATGGTTAATAGCATGAGCTAGACTGTCTGGATTTGAAATTCAGCTCAGTCACTTAATAGTTATGCAACCTTGAAAAATTTCCTAAATGCTTCCGGTCTTTTCTCTCACTTGTAATCCTCATATGCCTCATGGTATTTCTCTCAGTATTAAGTGAGTTAGTATTTATAAAGCCTGTAGAAAACTAAGTAGCCTATAGTAAGCACCCTATAAATTTTAGCTTTTTTAGTTAGAAGTCAAGAATGTGTGATTTTCCCATTATTTGAAGGTAGTTTATATAGTGCTTTTAATGAAAATAGTTACATTTCTGTAATAATCAATTTCGTACACCTCTTGGATATTAATACCTATGTATCTATAATATCTAGTGCTATTTTTAAATGTGTAGTTAATAATTATAATTAAACAATTTCATCAAAATTTATTGCATTGGACAAATGGCATTTGGTAGACTATAAATGAAACAAAATTTTTGCCATCCATGTTTTGGTGCATTTGTTACATGTTTTCATATACACAAATCATATGTAGTATTTTGTATGTTTTAATAATTACAGGATTATTATGAAACTCTATGTATCTTTTTGCAACTTATTTTTTGATTCCACATAAAGTTTTTGAAGTTGTCTAAGTTAATACATGAAGATTTAGCTTATTTATTGAACTGCAGTATAATATTCTAGTGAATGAATATTGGTGCTAAAACTTTTTTTTTCTAATTTTCTACCAGGAAATAATGCAATATATATGTATATGTCTGTGTCTTCATCTGTAATATTTTTCGTAATGTATTCATTTAGAAGTAGAATTGGGGTGACTGGGTGGCTCAGTCGGTTAAGCATCCCACTTTGGCTCAGGTCATGATCTCACGGTTCAGGGGTTTGAGCCCTGTATCCGTCTTGGTGCTGACAGCTCAGAGCCTTCTTTGGATTCTGTGTCTCCCTATCTGCCCCTCCCCCACTCACACTCTGTCTCTCTCTCAAAAACAAATAAACATTAATTTTTTAAAAAAGAAGTGGAATTACTAGGTCTCACTCTTGAAGTGCTTTTTCAGCTTTACTCAGTATTGCCAAAATGCTCTTCAAAGTGGTTGTGTCAAATTTAATAAGATGTATTAGTTTTTGTTTCCCATGTCTTTGTCAACAGTTGGTATTTTTTGTTTTCTAATTTTTTGTCATTTTTCTTCTTTTTGAAAATTAAAAGGATCAAAATATCCATAATGGCATAATTTTTATTTGATATTTTTAATTACTAGTAAGGACACACATATTTTTCATATTTATTAGCATTCAGGCCTTCTTTTTCTGTAAATCAGCCTTCCATACAATTTCCTAATTATTTTTTAGGCTGTTTATTTGTTGTTGTTATTATTGCTGTTCAAGAAGCATCTAATAATCTCTTGATGTTGCTTATTTTATATATGTCACAAGTATCTTTATTCACTCTGTGACCCTTCTTCATCTTTGGATTTATAGAGTTAAAATATTCTTTATAAAGTGAACTTAACTGTTCTTTTTTTGAGAGTTTATGAACTTTGTTAAAAGATATTTTAAAAGATATTGAAAGCTAAAAAGATATTTTTAATTAAAAGATATTTTAAAAGTAGCTTTCTCTACCCTGACCTCATAAAATGTTATTCTATATGTTTTCTAAAAGCTTTAAAATTTTTGTTTTTATTTTTAGAGCTTTAATATTAAAAATATATATTTTGTATGATGTCAGGTGAAGATTTGTAGTGATTATTTAGGGCCACATAATTAAAGAGACTCACAAAATTCTACAATGTATATTCAAATAAAGTTTTAATAGTTGTAGAAAATATGACACAGTAGGATAAAGCATGCACAGCCTACCATGAAGAGATGGAAAACATTTGAGTGCCTCCCCTCAAGGTATTTCCTTGATTGTGCAAGATGAACTTCTCTTCAGATTATGAACCAGCCAAGGTATGCGCCTGGTATCTTAGTCAAATGGTGTGGCCAGTTAGACCAGTTGAAAATCATCACTTTACATAATCCTGAACAATGTAAACAAACTCATTCATAGTGCTTCAAGGAGAATTTCAAACTTTATTTTATTGTATTTTATTGTGATAAGAGCACTTAACTTGAGATTTGGGCTCTTAATTTGTTAAGTGTACAATATAGTATTGTTAACTATAGTGACAATGTTGTATAGCATGTCTCTAACTGATTTGATTAGCAACTCCCATTTTCTCTTACCCTCACCCCCTAGCAACTGTCATTTTGCTCTTTGATACTATGCTTTGATTATCTTAACATACCTCACCGAAGTGAAATTATGCAGTATTTCTCGTTCTGTGACTGGCTTGTTTTACTTATGTGAACTGTGTATGTCCTCAGTGTTCATCCACGTTGTCACATGGCAAGATGTTATTCTTTTTTAAGGCTGAATAATATTCAATTTTATATATGTACCATATTTTCTGTATCAACAGATGACTGTTGATAGAATTTAACTTATATCCACATAGGCTGTTGTGAATAATTCTGCATGCACTGAACACTGAAGGGCTAATATTTTTTGAAATCCTAATTTCAATTCTTTTAGATGAATATTGAGGGAGAGAGAGAGAGAGAGAGAATCTCCATCACAGAATGGTGTGTAACCATAGGTTAGCCTTTCTCTCCTTCAGCTTCACTATGTGTAAAATGGGAGTATTAATAATATCCAGTTCATAAAGTGTTTTGTAGATTAGTTAGGATAATGTATGTACTGTGCTTAACAACACTAACTGGCATATAAATCTTCATTGTTTTCCTAAAAAAACTACTCTGTATTTTAAAGTAATGACACACTTTATTAATGCTTTTGCCTTATTTTACTGATATTAGTAGTGCTTCCGTAATATTACTTTGGTTAATACTTATTTTTTCTCATCACCTTTTTAACTCAAATAGTTTGTAGTATTATATTAATATTATATTTATGTATATCTTCTATAAAGATCATATCATTAGATATTTTGAAAGGCATATTCTTGTCTTACTATCAAGTTACATTAGTGTGATTAGCATATTGGACAAATTTCTAGGATATTAATTCATTTCTGTTTTATAGAGTTTTTACTTCCCTTTATTTATTTCATACCCTTTATTTGGTTGTTATAGTTTTACTTATTCTTTTAATGTAGTTTAAATCACAATTCTATTTTTATATTTTAATGTCTGAACCTAATTTTTGGCATGCATATTCAACCTTCTACATTAAACATTAATCGGTATCTCTCTTCTTTTCATAATGTATGGGCTTTAGATATCTTTAACTCTGCAGTTGAGTCTTTTTTGTGCTACAGGTCCATTGATAGAATTTAAAAATTTTGTATAGGGTGCTTAGTCCTGAGAATAAAACATAGAACATCATGTTCTAATTTTCATAAAACATGTCTTTTACTCTCAGAATGGTCTAATTAATGGTATAAAATTTTTAATGTTTATTTATTTTCTGAGAGAGAGAGAGACAGAGTATGGGCAGGGAAGGGGCAGAGAGAGAGAAGGGAGATCCAAAGCAAGCTCCAGGCTCCGAGCTGTCAGCACAGAGCCAGGCATGGGCCTCTAACGAATGAACCATGAGATCGTGACCTGAGCTGAAGTCCGATGCTTAACTGACTGAACCACCTAGGTGCCCCGAATTAATGGCATTTAAAAATATGTTAGTGTTTATTTTATTTTTGAGAGAGAGAGACAGCACAAGGGGGGGAGGAACAGAGAGAGGGAAACACAGAATCTGAAGCAGCCTCCAGGTTCTGAGCTGTCAGCACAGAGCCTGACTTGGCTCAAACCTGAACCCAGGAACTGTGAGATCATGATCTGAGCCTAAGTCTGATGCATGCTCAACCGACTGAGGCACCCAAGTGACCCTAATTAATGGTATTTTTAAAGAACTAGGAGGATACTTTCATAGAATGATAATTGTTCTGCAAAGCTCATATTGATATTAATTAACTAAACTTCTTTTGAAAATGCAAATTTTTCTAGTCTTATGTATGAGAAAATATTGCAGCAACTTGGGAGGGAGAGAGAGAAGCAGAAGGACAGGCCGAAGCAGAGGCAGAGGGAAAGAGGGAAAGGAGAGAGAATGGAGAGCTACATCTGCACCACATGGCTGTTTAGTAAAGTAACCCAAATTTATACCATTATATGGGCTGATTTCTAATTAACCACATGGACAAAAAATGTTCTAAAATATCCCAATAGAGGTCTAATTTGCAGCTGTTTGATTGTTTCCCCCTACTATTATCTGCAAAGCAATTATGCATGAATAAAGACTTCTTGACTAGCTTTCAAGGAAATATTGACCACTAATACATTTTAATTAAGGGATATTGAAGCAGAAGAATTTAAATTAACAAAATAAACAATGTTAAAACAGGGTGAAGTTTCAACAGTAAGCAATTCTAAAACCTACTAATAAATGTTTCTCTTTCACATTTATAAATATATATGCATGTCTGTGTATACACATACCTTTAAAATTTATTTCTACAGGATATGTATAATAGTTGTTTATACATATAGTATCTTTGCCATAAATCAAATAAGGGTGTTTAAGTCATCATTTGTTGGGAAGGGGCATTATCTTGGAAGGTTTGATCATGGAATTGATGTCTGAAACCTTAAAAACGTAGGAGTTTGGGATTCAAAACGGGGATGAAGATTCATGGGTAGAGGGAGCCATATAAGTCGTAGAGGCAGGAGAATGTATGGAAGTCAGTATAGCCTCATACGTCCAGGTCTGGTAGACTTAGAGTAGAATTCTAATGATGAACTATTTTGGAGACGTCATTTAAGATCGAAGACTCTGGTAAATTCTAATGATAATAGTTTTTATATTAAAATTATAGTTTGGAGATTTGATATGCTTGTGTGTGTAGGTTTTTGTGCATTACTAGCCCAAAGTAAGTGATCCATAAATATGCTATCAGCTATTATTATTGTTATTATTATTACTATTACAAAGTTTGCTGTAATTATTACTGTTACCCATTTAAGACATTAGAATTATTATGTTTTTTAGACACTAGAATTATTTACTATGTATTTATTTTTAATTAATTTATTTATTTAGAGAGAAAGAGAGAGAGTGGCAGGGAAGAGGCAGAGAGGGAGGGAAAGAGAGAGAATCCCAAGCAGGCTTCACACTGTCAGTGCAGAGCCCAAGTGGGGCTCGAACTCGTGAACTGTGAGATCATGACCTGAGCCAAAATCAAGAGTTGGAAGCTTAACCAACTGAGCCACCCAAGCACCCCTAGACACAAGAATTATTTAAACATATCATGACTAAAAAAATAGAGTAGTAAGAATTAGGATAAGAGGAAGAGATAATCTGAGGCAGATTATGACCCATTTTATAAACTTCATCAAACATTTAAACATTATTTTGGAGCATTAGGGAACTATGGAAGTAGTGTACAGTTTGGAATATAGAATGCTCTCCTGTGAGGAATGAATGCAGGGACATGAGAAGTGAAACTGGAGGGAGAAATATAAGTTAGAGATGATGTTTGCCTAAATGTGGTAGATGCAGTAGAGATTGAGAAGATAAAATTTGAGATATGCTTAGGGTGTAGACCTTACTGAGCTTAGAAATTTATTAAATTCAGCAGTTGGAGATGAATCAAGGATGGTGAAGATATCTTGAATGTGATAAATTAGATATATAATGATTTTATTCCCAGGAATAATAAACACAGAAGGATTAGCTCATGTGAAGGGGGAAGATAATGAGTCCAGTTTTGCACATGCGTAGATATGTGCAGAATACCAAGACTAGGTGACTTACACCCCAGAATCTTATTATCTCACAGTTCTGGAGGCTGGAATTCTAAGATTCAAGGTGCTGGCAAGGTTGGTTTCTGGTCAGGCCTCCCTCCATGCCCTGCAGATGTCCACTTTCTCACTCTGTCCTCACATGGTCTGTCCTCTGTGTGTGTACTCAGGATATCTCTTCCTCTGCTTGTAAAAACGTTAGTCCTATTGGATTATAGCCCCACTCGATTACAGCCCCACTCTTAGGACCTCATTTAATCTTAATCACTTCCTTAAAGGCCCTAACTCCAAATACAGTCACATTGGAGACTAGGGTTTCACCATATGAATTTTGGGGGAACAAACTTCAGTTCATACTAGTTACAGTATCAAAATAACTTGAAAATTCGAATAAGCTGTATAGATTAAAACTACGTCAATCACAACAACTAATCATAAGAAAATAATCTTTTAAGAGAGCTCTTTTTAAAGAGATAAGAACTATCCTGATGTCGCAGATAAACAGAAGAATCAAAATATTATGAGGAGTGCCTCTCCCCCAATGAGATATATTTGGTATAATTCCTGGCATAGATTAAGGTGTTAAATTTGTGTTTTGAATGAATATTGAATGAAAAAGTGACTAATTGATTAGTTTGCGAAAAATGTAGAAAGGTGGACAATTAGAGGTTTATATAATGGAACTAAAAAATAAGTTAGTTGTAATATCTTAACATAAATATGATGAGAAAAATTCAAACAGGTTAGATGGTTTTTACAATGTCATACAATTACTTAATAGAGAAAAAATGCGTCTGGAACTTAGTCCTTCTAATTACCACACAAAGGGAAGAAGCAAAGGGAATCGATATCCACTTATTAAATAAGAAAGAAAATTAGATAAAGTAAAAATTTAAATTGAATTTCAGCTAAAATGGATTTTTATGTATAAATCTGAAATGAGAAGTAAGCTACTGTTTGTATAAAACCACGGGTACCTGGCTGGCTTAGTTGGTTAAGTATCCAACTTCAACTCAGGTCATGATCTCACAGTTTGTGGGTTTGAAGCGCTTTGTTGGACTCTGTGCTGACAGCCTAGAGCCTGGAGCCTGCTTCAGATTCTGTGTCTCCCTCTCTCTCTGCCCCTCCATGCTCGCACTCTGTCTCTCTCTCCCAAAAATAAACAGACATTAAAAAATTTTTTTAAAAAATACACAAGTCAGGATTATCTTAATATGTTTATGATTAAGTAAAAAGCCAAGTGAAGTTAATTTAAGGAATGAAGAATAGAATAAGATAATCACATTGTAAAGAGAGATGTCTAGTTTGTTTTTTATTTAAATGTTTAAAATATTTTGGGGACAACTATATTTTTTTTCATAACTCTTAGTTTAAAACCCTTTACATACCTTTATATTCCCATAGGACCTACAGTGCTGTACTTTTTTTTAAATTAAAGATGATATATATCAGCAGTAGCCTGTTAGAATATAAAATAAAAAAATACATGTGATTTTATAAAGAAAACCCCAAACCTTTAATGATGTGTAAATGAGACTGGATTTAGTGTAGATATATATTATGAGTATGGTTTAGGTGTTCAAGTAGTATGGAGAGGTTTGCTCTTCCCCCATAGAAAATAGTTTATTTGACATAATAAACAGATAAAAATAAAAGAAAATGTTATGAAAACAAAATGAGAATATTTAGCCTCAGATATTATTAAGCTACAGTACAGAAGTAAGTAGAGGAAAAACAGTAAAAATTTCAAATGATGGTAACCCATAAAATGAACCATACATGAAAATATTGATGTTTTAAATTAAATATTAAAACTTTTTGACTTCTCTTGATTTGGCTACCCCACATAACTGTACACCTGTAATTATTACTTACTTGCTTATTTTGTTTAAGATTTATCTTCCCCATGAGAACAGTCACTGTGCTGGGTCGTCATTATTTCACCATGGTCTAACAAAAGCCCAGTCCTAGTAGATGCTTAATTAAAATTGTTTACAAAGCAAATTAACATTATAATATATAGACTTGTAGTCATCATTTACCAAAGGCCTTGGTAGCTCTTCATTGCTTATAGGACCAATACTCATATGTGTTACTTTAACAACTTTGAACATCTTGTAGTTTCCTGAATGTACCCTGTTCTCTTATTCCTCCAAGTGCTTGCTATTTACTATGCCTGGAACAGGTTAGCCTCTATTCACTTTTCCAACCTCAGCTCGAGCTTTTTCTTTGTGTTCCCTCTTCAGGCAGGGTTTTTTGCTATTTTCACCTAGGTCCCTGCATAAATTTGGATAGGTCGTGTAATTACGTATGTATAATATAGCTGTTCCTGCTAGTTCTCATAGCACTTGCCACATGAAAATGTTTATTTTTCAATATATTCTGCTTCATTGGATGGTGAGGTCTTCCAAGATAGAAATTTTCTTAGTTATTTTATATTTCTGTACTTCATTCAATACTTGGTATACAGAGGATAGACATGGAATACTTTTATAAGAGTAAATGAATTAACTGAACAATGCATTTTGTAAAATTTCTTTGAGAATAGAGAAAAGATATTCCCTAAAATCCCAAAGTTAGAAACAGAAGACAATATAATCAAAGCTTTACTGGCATAGTTCCAGGCTTAAATATTCACTATGAATAGTGAAAAAAGTTTGATGTCAGTCTGGTGGCTCCCGACCAAGTAGAGATACTTTTGAATGGTCTTTATTTATGAAAGGAAATAATAGCTCTAAAGAAGGCCTGGAAATTTGATGCATTGCCAAATGTACATTTCCTATGTTAAAGCTGCAAATAATATTACCCTGTTAGTTACTTTAAAATGCCATAGTGGTTTTGTAATGAATATTAACACTATTTAATGTTTTTAAGTCTTCTTTCAATCAAAATGGAGCTGTTGTGGACTGTTTTTGGATTACAAAGTGTGTAACACCACTCCCCTCAATGTGTGTTTCTTAAGCAATGTATCTCTGAGATGCATTCCAAGGGGAATCTTCTTGGTGACACTATTAGCTGTAGAGCAGAATTGGTTATAATGATATGCTAAACATTTCTATTAACTCCTCTTCCTAAACAATTCACAAACAGAAAATTAGTAAAGTAGGTCTTAAAAATATATTTAAGTATTATAAGTTGACATAAAATTTCTGAAAGAAAATAGATTCTGAGATAACTAGAGCACTATCTGAAATAAATATTGTCACTTTAGAAATTTTATCCCTTTGAACAATAGGAGATCACCTACTTTACTTTGTATTATTTGTAAATAATGAACACTGGAAGAGAATTCTAGAGAAGTGATAATAACTTTCCATGTAAACTGATGTTTGCCTTAGACCAAGAACATAAGATACTACTTAAACTTTTTTCCATTTAAACACAAGGATTTCCTCAATTATTTCAATAAAAACAACATAATGTTATTTGATATACTTTATTATTTTCATGTATTTTTTCTAATGAATGAAATTAAAGGGATTTATAACATATCCATTGTGCTTTGGGCCATAGTATTTTGAAATACAGAAAAATAATTTTGTACTCTTACCATTCTTTTATTGCACATTTCATATTTAAACATCTAGTATTTTTTCACAATCTCTTGAGAGATTATGACTTTAAGATTATGAAAACCATATTATTTATAATAATGAGAATTTCTCTAATTTATGATTTTTAAGAAATTGTTTTAATTAACTATGCAAGGGTTTTGAGTCAATGGCTTATGAAAAGTATATGACTTTAGATTTTTATATGAATATTTAAATTAAGCTACAAATATTAAACCAATATGTAATGTGTCAAATATCACATTTTTTGATATTTCAACTTAAATATACATGAAGAGCCTCAAAGCAAAACATTTTTAGGGTCATTACAGTTTAAAAATCATATCTTTTCATTCTCCTTTCGTCTAGAAGGATAAAAATCAACAGAACAAAATCTATTTTGAAATCAATCTGTAGAGATATGCATCTTATATAGACTTGTCAGAAATTTTTATAAGAAACTTTAGAATGTTTTATCCATTTACCATCTTAAACAATGTGATAACTGTGTCTAATTGTATTGAACAAATTCATAATGCATTGAAGTCCTAATGAAGCATAAAGTATGTAGGATTTTTCCCTCTGAAGAAAATGGTGCTCCAGTTTTTCATTCTTACAGAAAGAGCTAGTTTAGTAGACTTGTTCTTGAATCATTGTTTGCCATCTTTGTCAAACCACTCAACATCTCTGAGAAACTATGAGTAGTTTCCCACCCGTAAACTGGCAATGATTGTGCCTCCCTTGAAGCACTCATGTAATAAATGGATGAAATATCAAATGCCTCTACAGTGCCTGGCACATGGTAGGTTCTGATAAGTGATAGCAAATAATTTAGTATTATTTGTATGGTTTATGATTTCTTTTCTCACTGTCAGTCTTTTTAAATACCATTTCATATGGCTGTTGCTGTCATTTTTCTTCTTCCAATTTACTTTTTGTTAACTTAGGATTTAGCAATTAAACCAAGAGGCAGTTATTATTGTATCTAAACCTAGGTGTTGAGTTCAAGGACAAAGTAGAGGTGCTGCACCCTATGAGTGCATTTCTTTCTGTTTTGTCAAACACCCCCTTTGTCTTTATGTATATACATTAGGGTTCGAGTAATTGACAGTAATTATCCTGATCAACTCAGGATAATTGAAGAGTTATTATATTTGTGTAATATTTGGTCTTTATTTGATAATACACTGTATTGCCTTGACCTGACTGTGAATGTGGAGAATAATGTGAATGTGGAGAAGAGGGGAGGGCAGTTCTATAACAATATATATAATTCATTTCTTTTAATTTCTGGATGACTTTACTATTTAATATATTTGATTTATAATTACTAATATTTCATAGAAAGTAATCATTTAAAAGTCCTTCAATCAAGAAAGAATCTGCTTAAGTTGATATCCAAAGTTATAGAAATGTTCAGATTCAATAAACTATAGAAAATATAGAATATTATAATTATTTCCATTTCATCCTGTCAAGTAGAAAGACTCATGTTTTATTAGTAAACATAAGGTGTATTAGTTCTTAAATAATATTGTTTCCCTTTTTTCTTAATTAGATCCATAGGTTCACATCTTAGTAATAAACTTTTTGTTCATATATCTAAGTAATAGTTTATTTCAATGTTAGTAACCTTTGGAACTCCTTAGTAAAAACTTTTGGTTACCAATGAATATGAATCTTTCTATTAACATTTATGGGAATATGAAGGCAATATAATAAATTTTTAAAAATTCTAGATACACTTTAATTGTAACTATATAAATATCTGTACGTGTTTTAGGAGCAAAGAATGGAAGAAAATATTCCGAAAGGAAACTAGTTGTTAGATTCAAGTTGTGAGTTACTCTTGGTCATATTGTTGAATGCCTAGCCTGAGTTTCAATATATGCAGCATGGCTAATTTGAAATATGTAAATAAAGCAAACCAGATTGTAAATTGTTTCCTGTCATCCAACTACCCATTTGGAAGGAGAATTTTAATACCAAGACAGTCTTTCTAAATAAATACATAAAGTTAATTAATTAGTTAGCCAATTAATTCTCCTTTCATATGTTTTTGAATGAGCCAAAAATCAGACTTATTAGTTTTCTAACTAATAAGACAATAAAAGACTAGTGTTAAGTCTCATCTTATTTTAGTTATAGCCGTAAACATCAGTCAGGTCCTAATGTTGCTAAGGTTTAAGACCTGAAATACTTTAGGGGAATCAGTTCTCAGTCAAAGGGAAACTGTTCTTAGGTACATATAACTTTCACTGAATTAGTGTCTTGAAGGCAGAATTTCTTCCATTAGCTTTATTAGCATTTTATTACTTTGCTATGAAATTCTAGCTTCTTGAATTTAATGTATAAATATAATTTAAGGTGAATTAATTTGAGTTTGAGGCAATTTCTCAAAATTGAACTTGGTTGATAGCTTAATATTAGACTATAAAACTTAGCACACACATTTATTAAACTTATATTCTTTTCTAGAACTCAGTACATACTATTTAGTTGCAGTATATTCTGAACTATATACCATAATGTTTTTTTAAAAATCCTTTTTAGTAATAATTTTAAATAATAATTTATCAATTACCAAATGAGAAAGCATGCAGTTTTGGGAAAAGAGGTCAAGCAAAAGAAAAACATAGTTTATACCAGTTGAGTGGAATACTAAACTTAAAAGCCTTTAAAAATTTTTGTATTAATTTGTTAGCATTTTACCCAAATTATGATAAGGAAAGGATGAAAAATTATATGGAGTAGAGAAGCTATTAAGTGTTAAATGGAAACTTAATTATAGTTCAAGATGTTGAAGTTTTATGATGGGATTTTTCTCTAACAGAAATAATGGGCGGGCTACAAGACTTTCTTTACAAGCCTGGAACATCCCCCACAACGTGGATGCATACATAAGCTGAACAGTTTCATTCTCAGACTCTTGCCTTTGTCCACTTTACCTTTGTAAGCAGAATCAGGGCCCTGATTTCCACTCCAAAACAATATGATAAAATATTCTTTAAAAGGAAAAAAAGATGGGGCACCTGGGTGGCTCAGTCAGTCAAGCATGTGACTTTGGCTCAGGTCATGATCTCAAGGTTTATGAGTTTGAGCCCCCCGTTGAGCTCTGTGCTGACAGCTCAGAGCCTGGAGCCTGCTTCAGATTCTGTGTGTGTCTCTCTCTCTGCCCCTCGCCAGCTCGTGCTCACTTGCGCTCGCTCACTCTCTCTCTCTCTCAAAAATAGATAAATATTTTAAAAATATGAAAAAAGGGAAAAATAAGAAATGTGTTTTCTTTTGATAAACAAATGAAAAAGAAAACCCTCTATTTTTGGTAACTTGAGGCCTTTCCTTCTGTATCTGATGATGTCACTCAGTGTTGAAAGTGAAAATTTTAACTTCCAGATTTTTTCCCAAAAAGTTACAAAAAGTTTAATTTTCTTGAATAGCTGACTTTATTATTGTTTCCTTGCTAGGAATTATTTATAAACTAGTATAACTAGTACATAAACTAGTATGTACATTTCATCTAATTGAAATATGCATTAAAAATAGATAACAACCATCCTGGAAATGCAATTAAGTTATTCCCTTGGGATATTACCAAGGCAGCAGTCACCCATTGTTTCACAACTGGTCTACCATTATAAGGTTTTACTGAATTTTGAATATAAATAAAATACATGCATTTAGAGTAAACTCCCATTTTGTCCATCTGTGGCACTCATTTGTTAAGCAGGAAATCTAAATCTTTTTCTAGGATGCATCTTACAAAGTATTTTCAATAACTCCCTGAGATGCATACATGTGTGGTTAGAAAATGTTTTAGCACCTCTAATCTGATGTCCCAGAGATGTATAACTTAATTACAGCACCGCCTGTAGTTTATAAATTCCTCAGTTCTGCTAATCTTGCCCTCTTTTGGTTTCAACTATTTTGTCTCTTGTGAGAAGAAATTCCCACTGCCATGGATTTTCTTCTCCCCGTCAACCTCCAGTGCTCTTCTTCCTCTCTTTTCAGCCCAAAAGTCTTCCCTGCCTTTCACAATCACGTGGCTGAGAGGTGCTTCCCACAGCAGAGCACATATAAAGAGAAGATTTAGGTGAAGACAGAGGTTAAGTAACTTGCCTCAAATTGTAATAGTAAAGGAAAAACAGAGATCTGGGTGATTACCCAGTTCTCTTTGTAACCAGTAAGTTAAATGGATTCTGATTCAACTTTAATTAGAACTGGTTTCATCCAGTTACTTTTTAAATAGGTATCAGCTTCAGAAATAATGGTGGATTCTCACAAGTCGAGCATGCCAGTGGTGACTGGTCAAGGTCTACATGTGAGAGTATTGCTAATTTTTCCCAATTTTTTGAAAGCTAAGTCCATACTGTTAGATGATGACAGATAAAAGCAGACTCCAATGTACTGGGTACCTGCTAGATTGCCAGATATATTCTAGACACAAATTGTCTTTTCTGCCTGTGTGGAGCCTCTGTTGATTAGTTTTTAAATTAATAATTAGAATGAGGAGCCTTTTGGTATTAGTGGGAGGTACAAAGCCCATTGTTTTGCTTTGTTTGTTGTTTGTTTCCTTTTGTACCATCAGGTCAGCACTGGACTTGTGTGTAAAACATTCTTGACCTCAGGTTAGGGTTTTCTCAAGCTGGTCATAATTTTGCTTTTGCTTTTTTTTTTTTTTAATAATGATATGTTTCAAGTTTTTTGTTTTGTTTTGTTTTCCTTCAAGCTTTGTCAGCTAGACCAGCAGGTACAGGTTCCTTTCAGTTGTTTCTTGTGTTGAGGTGTCTTTATTCTATTCTAATGTAACCCATTGTTATACAATATCCTACTAAAGATATCTTGCCCAATACGAGAAGACGTTGATGCTTGTATTATGAGTGAAATGACTGATGTTAAAAGAAGTAAATACAATGTGTATACTATGAGAAGATGAACAAATGAATAGATATCTAGAAATAGATATTTTTGGAACAATGAAATAAGTATACTGTATATGTATTAGCTATTACTATTACATCTTTCTAAAAAGTTTCTGAAGATAGATTAAAATAGTAAACAGGGCTGTTTATGAAACTAAAGAAATCAAAACTTAGAGCAGAAGGTATATGTTGACCTACAAAAATGGAGCTGTCTTGGGGTGCTTGGGTGGCTCAGTCGATTAAGCGTCGGGCTCTTAATTTCGGCTCAAGTCATGATATCAAGGTTTGTGAGATCAAGCCCTGCATTGGGCTCTGCATAGATAGGGAAGAGTCTGCTTGGGATTCTTTCTCTTTCTCTTTGCCCCTCCTCCCCCGCCAAAAAATAAATAAACAAACCTTTTTTTTTTTTTTAATGAAGGTGTCTTGATATTAACCACCAATGCTATTCTTATATATTAAATCAAGTAGAACAAAAATGTGTGATTTTAGTCTGTCTTATCAGTAAAATAGGGGCTAAGGTTAGGGGGAAAAAAGTTTATTAGAAGGCTAGAAAGCTCCGTGTCAGGGCTCATAATTGCAAGAGTAACAGAATGCTACTTTGTACTGTGTCTCTACCACTTTCGGCAGAGAATTAAAGGCTGATAGCAGTTTACAAGTTGCCAAGTACCTCTTGACCAGCATGGATGGTACCAGGATGACCATCCATGCTGACAGTGGAAACCACTTTCCACGTCAGTTTTAAAAGCAGTTGAGTTTGGGACCCAGGGATGGAAGACAGGGGTTTTATTTTATTTTATTTATTTATTTTTATTGTGCTTGCTTCATGGTTCTTCCAGGTGCATAAGAAGGTTATGCTTCTTTCTTTTCTCCAGCCAAGTGAGGAAGACTTCTGTCCTAAGATCTGTAGACTTTCTCCATCTGCATAAGACAGGGTTCCCTTTTTCCTCTCCACTCTTCCTTCAGTCATCATCATGTCTATACCCTGAAAGAACTAGCCCCTGTGGCTATATGAGTAGAAGGGAAGAGTAAAAGAACAAAGTATACTAAGGGAGAAAGGGGGCTGAGTAAGCCCCCCAATATCTGTTATTCCCTCCTGGGCTTTCAGGATATCAGGCCTGAACTAGTACACAACTGGAGGGAATGGAGAAAACATTAGAGTATTCACATTTTTTTTTTAATTATTGATCTGGACATTTTAATTATGGGACTGTTCCTGTGAATTACTACAGAGAACTGGAAAAGCTGTGAATATGCCCCAAATTTCATCCAATAGCAGGAAAATAAATAGCCTATCACATAGGCTTTAAGGGCCAGTAGAAGAAAGAATAAAGTTGATTCATGGCTACCTCCTGTTAAACACTGTTAATTCAATAGACCGTTGCATACAATCAGGAGAGTTCAATTCTGACTAACTTTAACTAACTAACTAAATGAATGAATGAATACATAAATAAAATTACATTTTGTAGGTTTATTTTCAGTCTGCGGAAAGAAGACTGAATGATGCTAAAAAACACAGAGGATCCCATCCCCCAATCCCTCTATGAACCAGGGCTGCCATTTCTGTGGCTGCAGTGCACTGAATTTCATATGTCCTGCTGTTGCCCATTCAACACAAGATGCAGGCACTAGCACAGTTACCCCTACTGCCCAAGAAACTCAATAGTGTTGCTACTACCTCTATCATATGCCAATGAAATGGATCCTCCGTGGTTCCTACTTCTTTGTATTAATAACTCCCAATTCAGAGCTTATGGTGGATGCATCCAACTGGAAGGACCTATGTCATGTGCCCATACTCTAGCTACAAAGAGGTTTGGAGAGAAATTATTTAAGATTTCATTTTGTGTGTATGTGGGAGGTGGGAAATACGCAAATTGTAAGGTTGGAGTTCAAATGATAGACGCTGTGTTTGATGAAACCCAACAATTTACCCATTTAAAAAAAATATTTAAAGATCCCAAATCTGAACACCATAATATAAGAAACTCAATGTCTGAGGTCTTTAACCTAACCAGTAGAATAAAAGTACAGTAAATATTACCAAAAAAAGGTCTGTTAAAGGAATAAAAAACTGTCTCCTTATCTGAAAATGCATAAGCACATTACCAATAGATGTTTAAAAAGCATTTAATACGTTTTAACATCTCTTCCTAATTTTAAAACAAATCTCTAAATAAGTAGAAAAACCACTCAAATCAAGAATATTCAGTTTAAATTTTACCTAAATGACAAAAAGAGAAAACTAAAATAATTTCAGTTAAAATTAGGATCTAAATACGAAGCTTTTTGCAGTTTAAAAAAATTAATGCTTATTTATTTTTGAGAGAGAAAGAGACAGATCATGAACATGGGAGAGGCAGAGAAAGAGTGTGACACAGAATCTGAAGCAGGCTCTAGGCTCTGAGCTGTCAGCACAGAGCCTGATGCGGGGCTCAAACTCTTGAACCACTAGATTATGACCTGAGCTGAAGTCAGACGCTTAACTAACTGAGACACATCCAGGTGCCCCTTTATGCATTTTTTTTTTAGATTGCTTTCTTTTAGATTTTTTTAGAAACTGCAAGAAGAGAGAACTACAGGTAAATATCTGTGATGAACATAGATAAAATTCCTAAACAAAATACAAGCAAACTGAATCCAATACATTAAAAAAAAATCACCATGATTAAGAGGGATGCAAGGATGGTTAAATATTTGCAAATTAATCAGTATGATATATCACATCAAAAAGAAAGTACAAGAAACATATGATCATATCAGGACACTTGGGTGGCTGTCGGTTAAGAGTCTGACTTTGGCTCAGGTCATGATCTCGATGTTCATGAGTTCAAGCTCTGCATCGGGCTCTGTGCTGACAGCTTGGAGCCTGCAGCCTGCTTTGGATTTTGTGTTTCCCTCTCTCTCTGCCCCTCCCTCCCTCACACTCCATCTCTTTCTTTCAAAAAATAAGTAAGCATTTAAAAAATTAAAAAATAAGAAATATGTGATCATATCAATCAATGCCAAAAACATTTCGACAAGGTACAACATACATTAATGATAAAAACACTCAACAAAGTTGGTTTAGAGGGAACATACTTCAACATAATAAAGGCCACATATGAAAAACCTACAACTAACCTCATACTCTATGTTGAAAAACTTAGTACTTTCTCCCTAAGATCACAAACAAAACAAAGTAGTCCAATCTCACCAGGGTTTTTTTTAATGTTGATTTATTTATTTTGAAAGAAAGAGAGGGAGTGGGGGAGAGGCAGAGAGAGAGGGAGGGAGAGAGAGAATCCCAAGCAGGCTCCACCCTGTTAGTGTAGAGCCCAACACAGCTGGAACTCACAAACTGTGAGATCATGACCGGAGATGAAATCGAGAGTCAAGAGTCAGACGCTTAATCGACTGAGCCACCCAGGCACCCCCCCGCCCCAGTCTCACTAGTTTTATTCAATATAGTACTGTAAATACTAGCCACAGCATTTAGATAAGAAAAAGGAATAAAAGGCATCTAAATTGGCAAGGAAGAAGTTAAACTTCCACTATTTTCCAATGGTATGTTACTCTCTATAAAAAATCCTAAAGTCTCCACAAAAAACCCAGAACTGATAAATGAATTCAGTAAGGTAGCAGGATAAAAAAATCAGTGTATAGAAATCCATTGAATTTTTATACACTAATAATGAATCAACAGAAAGAAATATTAAGAAGCAAAGACATTTACAATTACACCAAAAGTAATAAAATAGCTGGGAATGAACTTAACCGAGGAAATGAAAGACCTGTACTCTGAAAACTATAAAACATTGGTGAAAAAAGTTGAATATGACACAAATGAAAGGTATCCCATGCTCATGGATTGGAAGAACAAATATTGTTAAAATGTCTGTCCTACCCAAAGCAATCTACAGATTTAATGCAATCTTTATCAAAATACCAACAGCATTTTTCATAGAACTAGAACAAGTAATTCTAAAATTTGTATGGTATCACAGAAGACCCTGAACAGCCAAAACAATCTTGAAAAAGAAAAAGCCAGAGGTATAAAAATTCCAGATTTCAAGTTATATAAACAGAGTTGTAGTAATCAAAACAGTATGTACTTGAACAGAAATAGACACATAGATCAAATGAAACAGGATTGAAAGCTTAGAAACAAACCCACAATTATATGTTAAATTAATCTTTGACAAAGGAGGCAGGAATATGCAATGGGAAAAAGACTATCTCTTCAACAAATGGTGTTAGGAAAACTGGACAGCTACATGCAAAAGAATGAAGCTGGACCACTTTCTTACACTATACACAAAAACTCAAAACGGATTAAAGATCTAAATGTGAGACTTAAAACCATAAAAATCCTAGCAGAGATCTCCGGCAGTAATTTCTCTGACATTGACCATAGCAACATTTTTTTTTTAAATCTATGTCTTCTTAGTCAAGGGAGAGAAAAGCAAAAATATACTATTAGGACCAAATCAAAATAAAACTTCTGCACAGTGAAGAAACAATAAACAAAACTAAAAGGCAACCTACTAAATGTGAGAAGACATTTGCAAATGACATATTTAAGAAAGGATAAGCATCCAAAATATATAAAGAAGTGATACAACTCAACATCCCCAAAAAACAAATATTCCAATTAAAAATGAGCAGAAGACATGAGCAGACATTTTCCAAAGAAGGAATACAGATGGTCAAAAGGCACATGAAAAGATCCTCAACATCACTCATCATCATGGAAATGCAATTCAAAACTACAATGAGATATCACCTCACACCCATCAGAGTAGCTAAAATAAAAAAACACAGGAAACAAGTATTGGCAAGGATGTGGAGAAAAAGGAACCACCATTCACTGTTGGTAGGAATGCAAACTGGTGCAGCTACTCTGGAAAATAGTATTAAGATTCCTCAAAAATTTAAAAATAGAACTACCTTACACTCCAGTAATTATACTGCTGGGTATTTACCCAAAAAATACAGAAACACTAATTCAAAGGGATACATACACTTCTGTGTTTATTGCTGCATTGGTTACAATAGCCAAAATACGGAAGCAGCTAACATGTCCATGAATCGATAAATGAATAAAGAAGATGTTATTAATATAACATATACACAATGTGTATTCCATACAAACAATAGAATATTATTCAGCCATTAAAAAGTGATTGTGCCATTTGAAACAACATGGATGCAGCTACAGAGTGTAAATGCTAAGTGAAATAAGTGAGCCAAAGATGCATAGCATATGGTTTCACTCATATGTGGAATTTAAGAAATAAAACAAATTAACAAAGGCAAAAGAGAGAGACAAACCAAGAAACAGGCTTTAAACTATAGAGAGCAAATTAGTGGTTACCACAGGGGAGGTAGAGATGGGTGAAATAGGTGATTAAAGAGTACACTTAATCATGATGAACATTGAGCAATGTCCAGAATTGTTGAATTACTATATTGTAAATCTGAAACTAATGTAACACTGTATGTTAACTATACTGGAATTAAAATTAAAAAGCTTAATAAAAGTTAAAAAATTTAGAAGATGCAATTTATTTGTAAGTAGATATGTAAGAACAAAATTTCAGATAATAATGAGTCTAAATCTTATAGATAGCTTCACTCTTACAATAAAAGTCCCATTTTGAGAACTTGGTGTCAAGTATTCATTTTTTGTCATTTTTCTTTTATGGGCTATCAGATAAATTAGTCATTATATGGAAAAAAAAACATATAGGTAAAGATAAGAAACTTTTCTAGTCATCAGTACTTCCACATAATTTCTCATTGATTTATCAAACAGAGCTTTTTTATTGATATCTACAGAAAGTGCTACAAATCATTGACATTGATGCTTTATTTATAATAAAGTACCTTGTGCTTGATTATTGATTTTTCTAACAGTTATTTACTAAGTTTCTCTTTTGTGTAATTTCAAGGCAACCTAATTTTATTCAGGTTAGTTAGCATTATTTTTATGTACATTCATCCTGTAACTATAATAGTAACATAAATTCTTACCCATAAAGTGAGAAATAATATTCTTGACTAGGTTTAGTGCCTTCAAGAGTATTGAGTGGTTATTTTCCTTGAGAAAACACATTCGGATTTTTTTACGCATAGGATTTTTAAGATTTCTAGAACTTCCCAGAGGGGAAGATGACATCCAGTACGGTATTTAGTATGTCTGCCATCTGGGTTTTTAGATTCATTTGGTTTAATTCAAAGATTAAAGACAGAAAATTTGGACCAAATGGTGGAATAAAGCCCTGTGGAAAACATGCCTCTGCTGTGATTATTTTTGAGATTAATTGGTTCTTTAACTTGTAACTATACCCCATGACTTCAGGGGCATTTAATAACTCATTAACCATGGGCATGTAGATTAATTGTGCCAGTGCATTCTGGGAGATGAGTTAACTCTTTTATGTAACTAGAGTACCCCAGTTTAAGTGGAGAGTAGACTAAACAAATGCTCCCATGATTTAGTGACTCTTACTTCAAACAGATTATTATATCAAATTATATTAGATATCTAATTATACTAGATAATTATATATTATCTAATATATAACCAATAATTTTGAATTTTTTAAGGAGAAAATCTATGCCTTCAAAAAATAGGGAGGGTGTAAAAAACGATTACAAATTTTCTAATCTAAAATATTGGAAGCTTGAATAAATACTTCTTAAAAACAGGGACACACTATTGATAAATCTTAAATGATGTTGAGTCGTAAAAATCTATATAATTATATCATTAAAATAGTTCAAATATTGACCATTTTCTTTTTTTTAAATTTTTTAATATTTATTTATTTTTGAGAGACAGACAGAGCATGAGTGGGGGAGGAGCAGAAACAGAGGGGAGACACAGAATCCAAAGTGGGCTCCAGGCTCCGAGCTATGAGCTCAGAGCCTGAGGCGGGGCTTGAACTCATGAACTGCGATATCGTGACCTGAGCCGAAGTCGGCGCTCAACCAAACTGAACCACCCAGGCGCCCCTCAAATATTGACCATTTTCATAAAGCTTCCTATTGTTCTTATTTTTTTCCTTATAAATTCCTGGCTCTTCCCTATTTGGACTTAAATATATATCTCTCAGCTTCAAGGAAAACAAAACAATGAAAACAGAGCAGGACTCGTATGATCAAGTGCTATCTTGTAGCTACTCCTCTAACTCTTGTGAGAGGCAAGTTCCTTGAAAGGATTATATCTGTGAAACCCTCCATAGTTTTACTGGCTTTCACTGCTTTAAAGCACAGGAAAATGACTATCAATTCTATTACTCCTCTGACACAACTATGATAAAGGTTACCTGTAACCTATTTCTTGCCAAATTTAAAGTCACTTTTCAGTTCTATTTTTACGTTGATTTCTTTTCACCATTTATTCTGGTTTCCAACTCTTCCATGGCAGTGGAATGATGTTTTTTAAATTTATTTTGTTTCCCATTGATTTGTCTCCACCTGCCTCATCACTTTTTCTTCAGTTTTTTTCTAATGTTTTCCTTCTTTTTTTCCTCCATTTGGTGTTGCCCACGCTCTCTCCTTGAACCTTCCCTCTCTTCATTCTGCATACTTCTTGAATGGTCTCATCCTTCACACAGCATATTGATGACTCGCAAATCCATATCTGTAACCTGGACTTCTTATTCTTCTTAATGTATAGTCTCTGTGCCTTGTAACTAGGAGAGCACCTATTGGTGCTTGACATTTGACATGATTTAAACAGAAACAGCTGCTTCATCTTCCATAATCTCCTGACTTGCCGCCTCTGGCCAGAAACAGATTTACTTAGAATTTTATATTTCTGTTAGTGTACTTTCTACCCAGCTGCTCAAGCAAAGTCCTTCTTTGACTCTCTCCTTTCTCTCAGTTCTGTATTTAATCAGTCACCCAGTTCAGTTCATGCAAGTTTCTAGGATTAAGAAAGGTAACTTATATCCCCATATATATTTTTGTTTCTTAAAATGAATTCATTTTGGCAGTTCCTGGTATGTTTAATTAGCCAAAGAGAAAATTTCTAGAAAAGTATTTCAGTTAGACAGTGGTAGCTCTTCTGTTTATGGGGAAAAACTAATTTTCCTCAGATGAACTTTATTTTATGTATGAATAGTCTTGCTAAAGAGTAATCTTCTTTACATTAATACATTATATCATTATAGTCAGATTTAAAAAAATAATGTTTATTCTTTGAGAGAGCTAGATAGACCATGAGTGGGGGAGGGGCAGAGAGAGAGAGGGAGACACAGAATCCAAAGAAGGCTCCAGGCTGCAAGCTGTCAGCACAAAGCCCAATGTAGGGCTTGAACTCACGAACCACGAGATCATGACCTGAGCTGAAGCCAGACTGTCAACTGACTGAGCCACACAGGCACCCCGATACCTTAGATCATTATAGAATACTTATGTCCATTATGTCAGGTGTCGGAATACAAAAATGACTAAGATATGGATCTTATATGTACATAGGGATATATATATTTTATAGAAAACCAAGTTAGTTATGTTATTAAAATATATTTGAAGCAAATATTCATATATCAAATCATATATCAGTGATTTGTATTATTTCATAAATGAGAAGAGTTTTGGCCTCTCAGATAAAAAAATTATATTCTCTTCACTTCAAATAATATTTTGCATTTGTTAATATTATCTTTACATGTTTGAATTTCACATACTCAACCTATAAATTTAAAAGAAATTTAGTTTAAAGAGAATAAATAAGTGCAGTTGAAATATGAGCCATAACAGAAAATAGTACAGTGTGGTTTTGCAGTATCATCAAAGCCATTTAGTATGAAAACTGAATATTAAATAAATATAGAGGGAGATCTTATGTTACTTTATATATAAAGACTGAAGAAAATTAGAAATGATAACTTCAATGTCTTTGGATAAGACATATAGCAAGTACTCCTTCTGAATCCTGGGTATGTTGAAAGTTGTTGACTTTCAAGTTAATCTCTTATATCAAATTATCCTCAGATGGAGTAAGCTACCTAACCCAAGGCTAAGCCCTCTCACTAGGGAAGCCCTAACCCAGTGACTGACCATATGGTCTGAACTTCCAATCACATGTTGGGTTTTGTCTGATCTACCAACACTGAGCCATAAAATAGTTCAGACCCATCAGTAGTTCATCATAAAATGCAAGTAGTAAATTCAGGATGAGGCAAGGCCAGGGCCAAGGGCCCAAGTTAGCTGTACAGGGAGGTGCCCCCATGGCATCTATCAATGTTCTACCGTCTCCTCTTTCTCAGTCCATCTCTGACCACATAGAGGGTCACTTATAAGTTGATGGTGAAGAAAACAGGCTAAGCTTTTATGATAGGTCAGCTCAGTATATGTATGCAAGTCAAACACTGAACTGCTACTTCACTAGAGCCCCACTCTGGGATGTCCCTTATAGACAGGAATGAGGGAACATTTTCTCATTGGGTAGAACTTTGGTTTGGGTGGTGTATTTGGTCAACCACTTAGTGTGGAAAGAGTCTGTTTGAGTCTGTTGATGGACCTATGGGAGTGGATATTATTGAGGATCAAAAAGTACTCACCTCAGAAGAAACACAAAACAATGAAGTAGACACAATTGTGAAGACAGTTGTTAACAGCCAGCTTTGTCACTGGCCACTCATAGGGTAGCACAACAGGCTCATGAATAGAATTCCCATAATGACAGGAATAGAGATTATGCATGAGCTTGAAACATGGGTCCTCATCCATGAAGGCAGATCTATCTACTGCCACTATTAAATATCTAACCTGGCAGCAACAGGGACCAACACTAGACACAGTAAAAGGACTGTCCTTCAAAATTCCAACCAGTCCCCTGGTGGCAAGTTGGTTACATTAGACCTGGTTACCTGAAAGTGACTGAACTTAACATGTAATCTAGGTGTGAATGTTTATATTGACCTCAGTCAGCAACCATATTCAAGCCATATTCAAGGGCTTTTAGAATGTTTTATTCATAACACAGGATCCTACATTACCACTCATGGGACTAGAAGCACATTTTGCAGCAGTGAAGATATAGCAATGGGAACATTACCATGGGATTCCTTGATCATATATTCTTTATTATCTAAAAATACCAACTTACTAAAGTAATAGAATGGCCTTTGGAGGGGGCAGCTGAGTCTCAGAGAGATAATGGCTGCTAAGGAAGGGGTGCTATTCTCCAAGATACAGTATGCATTTATAAATCGATGATTATTATCTAATACTTTTTTCTATAGAATACATAGATTCAAAACCAAGAAGTGACCCCACTTACTACCATCACATTCAGTGATTCACTTGGGGAATTGTTTCCCTTCCAACTCTGGGTTCTGCCAGTTTAGAAGTCCTAGTTCTCAGAAAAGGAAAAGCTTTTATTAAGTAATGCACCAAGAGCCCCATTAATCTTTAAGCCATGGCTACTACTCATTTACTTTAGTCTTCCTATGTCAGGAAGCAGGAGATAAGAGGAGTTACCATCCTGGAAGGAATAACTGGCCCATATGATCAGCTGGAGGTAGAGCTGTTGTTACACAGTGAGACAGTAAATAATATGTTTGATGCCCCGTTGATCCACTGAATCATTTCTTGGTATTTTCTTGACCAATTTTGGTGGTAAACATCACTAATGTGCATCAGTAGTGGCTTGAGAAGGACGTGGTGACCTGATGCACAAAATCGTTAGTAATGAAGGGCTGGTAACCTCAGTAAGGTAAGCTACTTATACAAAAAGATGTACTAGCCCAGGATGAGAGCAATTTAGAATGGTAATAGTAGAAAGAGATGATGAATATCATCTCACCACAGTTTCTTTTGACAGTTTTCTCAGAAAAGGTGACTAACCAGCATCCTGGAGTAGCTTTTCCCAGATAGAGTGAATTACCATACCTAGAAAGTGGAGCTGAGCAGATGCTATAGTGCAGCAGCCAGATCCCTTCCTCGTTACTGAAGGACTCATTCCTCCAACTGCTGAGAGTTTTAGCAGCCGATGGCTATCGGCTAACCCTTCTTTAGAAATACCCTGGGTGCAGTTGGTTAGGTGTCAGTCTCTTGATTTTGGCTTAGGTCATGATCTCTAAGTTGTGAGATCAAGCCCTGAGCCCCACCCCAGGCTCCACGCTGAGGGTGGAGCCTGCTTAGGATTCTCTCTCTCCTTCTCTCTCTGCCCCTTCCCTGCTTCAAGCCCCCCCCCAAAATAAATAAACTATAAATAAGTAAATAAATAAATACATAAATAATTCTAAACCAAATAGAGCTATCCCTCCTAAGGTCACGCCCTCTAGGTGGGAGTAGTACCGAGGCAAGGACTGGTTGAAGAGGAGGCGGTGGGTATATAAAGCTTAACTCCTTTGCCTTAGGGCAGGACAACTCTGAGAAGACCTCACAGCTCCATCACTTCTCTACAGCTGTTGAGACCTTTGTTGCAGCTGCACTGTAGCTCAACTCTCCTCCCCAACAATCCTAAGTCTTCACTCAAGTGTTGATCTAGAAGGTACTTCTCAATACACTTCCTGCACACATGCCTCTGTTTTAGAGTCTTTTCCAAGAAACCTGTCCTACAACAAATACACATATTCAGTATACATTCAGTAAGACTATATACAGTATATATTAAACACATATACTGTTTTAAGTGATCTATATGTACATATATATTAAACTATATATTATGTAAGTATATTTATATGTGTATATAAACATACCTCCCCATACATACATATAAAATATATTTTTTAGGAATGCTATTATTTGACTTTTCTAGAAGATATTTTGTCTTTGTCATGTTTGCTTTTAAATAAAAAAATCATTTAGGGGCTTTGTGAAGTAGAAATCCCTAAATATGGGAGAATCCAACAGATACTTCTGCCAATACAATGTTCAGTACACCATTGTCACAGGATTGGATTCTCAGAAAGCCAGTGACCCAAAACTTACATAGATCAGAGAAGAGTGTATTTAAATGTTTATTCAGGTTTGGTCTATTACTGACTGAGCCTATTGACACCATCCCCTAACAAGAAAAGAGCTAGGGATACGTCAATAAATGCTTGTTGGAGAGTACAATATTATTAACTATTTGGAGGCCAAGGAGAGTCATGATTGTTGCATTGATTACCATCCACTTGTTTTGTCCCTGAACTTTCTGGCTTCATGATTTTGTTTTTACAACATAACACAGCTCATATCTCCTAAAAATGAGACTAGGACAAAAACAAATTATGTTTTGTCTAAGAAGACAAAATCAGTTGTTTACAATTCATTCACAGTACTTTTTTTTTTAAGTCACTAAGGCTGAATTCAGATAATCAGTCTCCTCTAAGGATTTGATTTGTATGTGAAGGACTAATCACCAAGTAAGCAAATATTTGATAGATTTTTGACACCTGTAAACATTTCACGATAATGATGCTGGTATCCCTAAGTACGCTGACTATTAAAACCAGATAGCATGCATCCTTGCACAGCTAATAGAATGAATTTATACTGAAAGTTCCTTAAATTTTACCAAAAAGCAGCAGTTGTTCTGTAAATTTATACTACTAAAATTAGAAGCCTTTGAGGTAGCTGTGAAAAGATTCTAATGTTGGGAAAAAAACTTCAGAATGTTGCAAAACTAGAAATTTAAGTAGGGCTGTCAAGCAATGCACACTTGGAAAACCTTTTTAAAAACTGGGAAAATTTGAGGATTCTGTTCTTTGATTCCTTAGGGCAGCTATTACTTCACTACTTTTGTTGACTATTATTTTAATGCATCACAAAGAATCTTTTTTAAAGAAAAATGCCTTTTAACTATTCTGGGTGGTATATGTTCACATGCCTTACTATTCTTATGTTTATATAATATTGTAGCTTCTCTTCAGTGTTCACATGAAAGTACTTGTCATGTAGAAAAAATTGATAGTCTCAATAAATGGCAAAATGACATTTTTATGTATTTAAAATGAGAGTTGTGTGCATTGTGAATTGATAAGGTAAAGGTAAGAAAACAATGTAGAATTAATGGAAGTCTAAATGAAACCGAATAATAATAATAGTAATAATAAATAGCTAATTTTTGGGGGCACCTGGATGGCTCAGTCGACTAAGCATCTGACTTTTGCTCAAGTCATGATCTTGGACTCCATGAGTTCGAGCCCCACATTGGGCTCTTTGCTGACAGCTTAGAGCCAGGACCCTGCTCCTCCCCCACTCACACACTGTCTGTCTTTCTGTCTGTCTGTCTCTCTCAAAAATGAATAAATGTTAAAACAAAATTTAAAAAACTAAAAAATAAATAGCTAACTTTTATTGAGCTTTACTGTGTGCTAAGACTTTAAGGACTAGCTCATTTAATTCTCCAACAACTTTAATTATATAGTACCATTATTATTCCCATTTTATTAATACAGAATTTTAAGACCACAAAGGTTAAGTAATCTTTCATGTACAAAGCCACAAAGGGCAAAGTTGGGTGAAGTTAATATTTAAAGACAGCAAATGTTTGCATCACACTTAATAAGTATATGCTATGTTAATATTATTAGAATGTGGAACCAAGAGCTTGTTCTTGTATTTTTTCCCTCTTTTTTGTTGTTGAGGTATAATTGACATAAAGCATCATATGAGTTTCAGGTATACAACATGATAATTAGATATTTGTGCATATTGCAAAATCATCACCAAAATAAGTTTAGGTAGCATCTGTCACTATGCGTGAGGTGCAGATAATTTTTTTCTGTGATGACGACTTTTAAGATCTATTCTCTTAGCAACTTTCAAACATACAATACAGTTATTATTTTAAAGCAAGTTTACTTTTTAATTTCTTCTTCTCTTAATGAAAGAAACTGGGATATTGTAGATAAGGGGTTGGCAATCTATGGCAAGCTGTGGCCCATGAACCAAAGCTATCTGAGGCACCTGCATTTGTAAATAATTTTATTGGGACTCAGCAACATTAATCATCTATTCATTTAATTAGCTGTCTTTGACTGCCTTCACACTCTGATGGTAGGGTTGGGTGGCTGAGAGAAACACTCTATGAACCCAAGTTCATACGGAGATTGTATGAATCCACATCCATACAAAGCCCAAGATATTTATATACTTTTTTCCAGAAAATGTTTACTAAACACTGTGGTATATCCCATCTTTAGGATGCATATAAGATGGCAAAAATTTAGTCTCAGTATCCAGTAGTAGGAATACTAATGCCTTTCAACAGTACCTTCTATTTGCACATTTCAAATTAGCAAATATAATCTGGGAAATAAAATCTGAGATGAAGGAAAAACTTAACCTAGTTTAAGATTATATTTTCTCACTATAAAGATGATAATAATTTATAAACATAATTCTTTGATTGCTTTAAATATATGTTATAAATGTTTAGAAAAAAAGTAGTTAAGGGAAAGAGCAATTGAGCCACTTGATATTTCCGTTTCCCTATGTTTCATTGTTTTGGCTAAGCTCTTGAATTGGAGAGTTTTGGATTCTGATCTCTCATGGAGCTCTGTTTTATGCAGCTGTTAGAAAAGTGTTGGAAATATGCAAAGCCATGTACTATCTTAACAAGTAGAGATCTTAAAAAAAAAGCTCTACTTGTTTTTACTGCCTATCATTGGAATTTTATCTACACAATTTCAATAAACTAAATGAAAATATTGAGTCTAGTGATAAGCAATTAAATTTGATTATGAAAATGCACCTTCGGTTAGGTTTCATATGTGTAATAGTTACTATAAAAGCCATATAACTCATAACATTGTCACTTGGTTCTTTTTATTTATTTATTTATTTTTTAGATTTGGATGACCCAGTAGTAACTGTTCATCAAAGTATAGGTGAAGCTAAAGAACAATTTTACTATGAGAGAACAGTATTCCTCCGGTGTGTTGCCAGTTCCAACCCACCTGTTCGGTACAGCTGGAGACGTGGTCAGGAGGTGTTACTACAAGGATCTGATAAAGGAGTTGAGATTTACGAACCCTTCTTTACCCAGGTAGGAATTAAGGTATTTATACCTTATAATGTTAAAATGTTTTCCTCATTCAGGTAGCATGTAGTATTATATCTATTTGAAAAGAGTCTTTCCAAATCTGGCCTTGTGAAATATAATATGTTCTTGGGCTCCTGGGTAGCTCACTTGGTTAAGCGTTTGACTTCATCTCAGGTCATGGTCTCACGGTTTGTGGGTTCTAGTCCTGCATTGGGCTCTGTGCTGACAACTCAGAGCCTGGAGCCTGCTTCGGATTCTGTGTCTCCTTTTCTCTCTGCCCCTCCCCTGCTTATGCTCTGACTCTTTCTGTCTCTCAGTAATGAATAAACCTTAAAAAAATTTTAAAATATACATTATTGCCTGAAAGATAACTCATATAACAAAAGAAAATTTGTTAATTTCTTATGTGATAGTTAATTTAAAATGTTAACTATTGAAAAAAAAACAAGTTAATGTATAAGAACTTGTATTCCTCTATCCATAGGTTTACCTAGGTTTCAATTATAAAGTACATAATTATACATTTGATGACTGCTTTTATTTTTGTTGAAAATATTTCTTAAAAGGAGAGATTTTGATTTTCCTATTTGCAATGGTAAATACTTTTAAGGGAATAAAGAAATGTACTTGAAATTCACTTAACATTGGTTTTAGGAAAAAAATCTCTGATTTTTTTCGTTCATTTTGGGTTTTGACTTAGTTTAATAATAGAGTCTTAAGTTGTAAAAACTAAAATTTCTAGTGAGTCCTTTACTTACTTAATAAAAAGAAAAATTGAATTAATTTCACATAGAATGAATGTAATATGAAATATTCTATATTATATCAAGTGGAAATTTAGTAATTCTTGAAGAAGACACTGAAATTTGTAAGAATATTTGAGTGCTGTTATTATAAAGTTTTTTCTGGTGACTAGAAAGGAACACAAACCTAATTAACAAAGAGAAATAATTTTAATTAAAAAATGTCTATGGAAAATATTCAAAATAATTGTGACCATGAATAATAAAAAATTATATAGGTAACAAGATAAATAGGGATTTGACCATTTTATATGTAGCTTTGAGATATCATGTGACCATAACTATACATATTCTACATATTAAAAATACGTTTCACTTCCTAACTCTCTATAATAAAAGGTCATCCTGAGTTTATAAATTTCTGAGCATCTCATTTTTCATCATTAAATATATTTCCTTATTAAACCATTTCCTTAGTAAACCATTTACTTCTAATATCTGAGTCCTGACCTCTTTCAGTTCATATAATTGCCAAAGTTTAGATATTAACTGTGGAAGATGCGTAATTGTACAAAAACATCTGAACACATTGTGCATACTTATATATTGCTACTTGAAGGTATAGAACAGCTGGGAGTTGCCAAGATATAAACTTCTCAAAATCACTGTTGCACATGTGTTATTACTGAAACTACCATGATACAGTGTTGAAGCCTGTTTTGATTTGACCCTCTCCTGACTTAGGCCATTATAATATCAATTGTTTTCTGCCAAAAGGGAAGATCATAATTTCCCCATTTATTCAGCACTACTTTAATTCAGTGTTCAGTTTTACTTAAATCATTTTTTTCTTAGAAAATTAACAAAATATTTGTTAGCAGTATTTAGTTGCTTGGGTGGCCCTAAAGTTTAGAAATCAGATAAATGATCATCTACCACTTTTATTTTTATTTTTCTATTGTCAGTTTTTTTAGAATATGTACATTGTGTTTTTTTAAGGTTTTATTTTAATTTAAGTTAGTTAACATACAGTGTAATATTAGTTTCAAGTGTACAATATAGAGATTCAATACTTCCATACATCACCCCATGCTCATCACAAGTCCCTCCTTAATCCCCATCACCTATTTCACCCCTCCCCCCCACCTCTCTGATAACCATCTGTTTGTTCTTTATAATTAAGAGTCTGTTTCTTGATATCTCTCTTTCTCTCTCTCTCTTATTTTTTCCCTATTGCTTATTTGTTTTGTTTCTTAAATTCCACACAAGTGAAATCATATGTTATTTATCTTTCTTGGACTGACTTATTTCGCTTAGCATTATACTCTAGCTCCATCCATGTCATTTCAAATGACAAGATTTCATTCTTTTTTATTCTTTTATTATTTATTCAGCATATATCACATTATATATATATATTCCATTGGGTACATATATATTAATATTGGTGCATATTAATGCACCAACAGTGCATGAGTGTTCCTTTTTCTTCACATGCTCACCAACACCTGTTGTTTTTTGTGTTTTAGATTTTAGCCATTCTGATGGGTGTGAGACAATTATGGTTTTGATTTGCTTTTCCCTGATGATAAGCATCTTTTCATGTGTCTGTTGGCCATCTGTGTATCTTCTTTGGAGAAATGCCTGTTTCTCTTTTCTGCCAGTTTTTAATTGGATTGTTTTTTGGGTGTTGAATTTTATATGTTCTTTATATATTTTGCATACTAACCCTTCTTCAGTTATGTCGTTTGCAGATATCTCCTCCTGTTTCATAGGTTGCCTAGAATGTGTACGTTGTTAATATTTAGAAAACATGTTTTCCTCCAGATTCTTGTGAAAAATGATAACATTTACAAATATAGAGGCCTTACTGTATAGCTATTTCTACCTGTAGGTGGCTCTGATCTCTTGCACGTGAACACATGGGCACTGTCCATGTTTTGAAAAAAATAATTATACTTTCAAAATAATTAGGAATTTGTTTTAAAGTTATTAAACAAGCACAATCAAACTTTTCATTCTTTTGAATCTGTTGCCAGTTTCTATGTTACTGGCTCTAAAAAACCATCTTATGAGAACTCTCAGACTAATAGCTAGCGATTCCTCCTTTTAATAATGACTTTTATTTTCTCTTCTTTTTTTTCTTCCTCCATTCATTTATAAGAAAACGACTTTTTAATTTGAACATTTCACTGATACTTCCTTGGATGTGGATATCAGCCTTTACTCTATGACACAGGTTCTCTAAGGTGGCTGTGCTCATAACTCTGCTGCTTAAACTATCTGAATCTGTTCTCTTAAAAAGTATTTAACACACAAAGTTTTCTTGCAAATTCTGTGGCATGGATTTGCCTGCTATAGTTGATAATTGGCCAATAACATGCATTTTAGCTCCTATTTAAAGACGCCCTTTCTGCCTTTGCTTACTTGACTGTGTTGCTTATCTCTCCTTCTGAAGTAGCTAATATGTATTTGTATCTTCCAAAAAATTCATGTTGGAGCACAAGGAATACTTCAATATTTCTCTGTTACATATGTACTTAACATGTTAATATCAAACGTTTTGTAGGCCAAACTGATAGAAACTCTCGAACAGCAGCACATGGAAAATTTAGTTCTTACAGCCATAGAGAGTGTGGGCTTTCTCATAGATAAAATGTTATCAATGGTTTTACTTGATTCTCCATGTAATATACTGCACATAGGCCTAATGTATATGCGTCCAACTATATCACACAACTTCCATGATCTCTCTTGTGGAATATTGGAATGTCAGTATAACTGGCTGCCATGCTTTATTACTCCAAACATCTGACTGATCATTTAAAAATATAAATATAAAATATTTTTTTCTGCTTGATCCCTCCCAGGGGCTTCCAAATATTTTGAATAAATTCAAATAATATATTGTGGCCTAGATCATGTTTGACTTTGCTCTGCCTTCTTCCGTCTTACTTAATCTATACTTCATTCACTGTTCCGGTTACACCATCCCTAGAGGCCAACCTTGTCTATGCCTGGGGTCTCCATTTTATTAATTCTTCCTTATATTTACTTAGATAATGTGGCAGAGGTCTTCGTAACACTGAAGACTTATCACTTTAGAAAGCCTTTCCTGACAGATCTTTCTGAAGTAACATTCGTTCCCTTCCACAGTTGCACTTTTCAATATCCAGTTTTATTTTATGTTTTATTTTTCTCATAGCACTGAATCCATCAAATTATCCCATTTGTGTGTTTGGGCATAAACTCCCTAATTATAGAGTCTTTATCTTTTCAACAGCTCAAACAGAGCTTGATGCATGGAAGATTCTCAATAAATATGTGTTAAATGTTAAGCCAGTACTTCTATGGAGATGTCTGGATTTCTAGGAATGGTATAAATAAAACTGAGTCCAAGTTACCAGTGACTCTTGAGTCACTCTCTGAAATTCCATCCCTTTTTACCCACTAAAGAAGGCTTAGTGAAATGTGAATGAGAATGATGTTATAATTAAATCTAAATGTATTTAGTTTCCAAACTGTTGATAATTTTTCTAGTTACAGTTTTAATTGATTTCTAGTCTAATTTCACTATATCAGAAACCATACTCTGACTCATTTTAACCTTTAGAAATTAATTGAGACTTGCAGTATGCTAAGCCTATGGTCTACTTTCATAAATGATCTATGTGCACCCACATACAAGAACGTGCACTTCGCAATTACTGTGTTTCAAGTTGGTCACATTTGTTAATTGTGTGTTCAGATTTCCTTTATTTTTTCTGTCTGCTCTTTTAAAAACTATTTATAGAGGTTAATGTCTATTAATATGGCTGTAGATTTATCTATTTTCAATTTTTGCATTATATATATATTGGAGGTATATTATTACTACATACAGATATAGAATTATTATAACTTCCTGGTGGATTATATGAGTATATTATCTTCCTGATATTATATTTTCCTGGTGGATCATTGTTAAGAGTGTCCATTTTTACCTCTAAAAATGCTTCTTGACTTAAAGCCTGTTGTGTCTGGTATTAATTTAACTACACAAGCTTTCTTTTAAACTTTTTATTTAAATTCCAGTTAGTTAACATACAGTGTAATATTAGTTTCCCATGTGCAATATGGTGATGCAGTACTTCCATACATCCCCCAGGCCTCATCCCAGCAAGTGCACTCCTTCATCTCATCACCTATTTCACCCATCCCCACCCAACTCCCTTCTGGTAATCATCTGTTCTCTCTAGTTAAGAGTCTGTTTTTTGGTTTGCCTTCTTCTTGGTTAGTGTTTGGTTTATTTTTGGGAATGGAGGGGGAAATGGTAAATATTCACCTCTTTTACTTACAAATTTTATGTGTCTTTATATTTATAATATGTCACTTGTAATCAGGACATAGGTTTCATTGTTTTAAGCTGGTGAGACACATATTATTTTTTACTATATTCAATCCTTTTTCTTCCTACACAATCCATTATTTTATTTGTCTTGCTTTCTTTTGAATTTGTCATATATTTTTAATTATTACATTTACTCCTTTATTCAACTAAGTGTTTTAAATTATCTTAATATCTTTTTTGGTTGCCTCCTTAAAAATTACACCTTGCATCCTTATTACTTTATCACTTCCTCAGTAATGAAAGAAACTTAGAATAGTTTAACAATATTTACCATTTTTGTATTTCATGTCATTTTTGTCTAGTATTTTAATTCTATGAATATTTTAAAAACGAGATATTATTATTTTGTTCTTTGGAGCAATCCTTGTTCACTTATATTCACCAACTTTTTTTTCAATTTTGAGTTAATTTTTGTTTATGGTGTGAGGGAATGTTTGAGGTTCATTTTTTGTGGATGGATATACATGGGTTCTAGCACCATTTATTAAAAAGATCATTCAACACTGAATTTCTTTGGCACTTAAATTGAAAATCAATTGGCCCTGTGTATTAGGGTCTATTTCTGAACTATTAATTCTGTTTTATTGATTTATATGTCTGTCTTTATGCCAATACCACACTGTCTTAATTACTCTGACTTTATAATAAGTCTTGAAATCAGAAAGAATAAATCTTCCAACTGTGTCCATCTTTATCAAAATTGATTCTGATGTTTTGGCTTTGTATTGCCATTTAAATTTTAGGATCATCTTGTCAGTTTCTACAAAAAGTCTGATAAGAGTTTGAATAAAGTTGTGTTGAATCTATAGATCATTTTGAGGAGACTGCTATTCAATGGTGGGTGACTGATATTGGCAATATATTATAATCAAGCAAAGAAAAACTCGATCTGCCTCATTTAAAAAATGTTTATTTAGAGAGAGAGAGAGAGTTAGTGTGAGTGGCAGAGAGAGAAGGAGACAGAATCCAGTGCAGGCTCCAGGCTCTGTGCTGTCAGCACAGCAGGACTTGAACCCAATGGTGAGATCATGACTTGAGACAAGTTAGATTCTTAATGGACTGAGCTACCTCGGCACCCCAGTCCACCTCATTTTTATTTTAGTGCTTTGTCATGTGTAAATTTGATTTATAAATAATCTGAGATCATATGTAAAATTTTTCAGCCAATTTTATTTAGAATCATCAACTTTTGAGATAGAGCTTTTGAGTCTCTTTATATATATGTATATTTATCATAAGTGCATAGGAAGCTGGCCATTTATTTAAAAAATTCTGGAGAGTTTCCTTCAAAGAAATTATGTCTCAGGGGCCAGGTATAGATAGCCACCTTTAAATTCCAGGGTACCTTTTTAATGGGCATAGTAAGTTTACTTTTGTGCAGGAATCACAAATGCACATGTTTATGGAGACTAATCTGGTAACATATATAAGTAAGTCTTCCAGGTAGTGTGAAAATAAAAACTGGTGAAGCTTGCTATGTGTCCCCACATTGAGAAAAAAATTATACTACCTGTTGCCAGAATTCTGTATTTGGGCCACTGGCCACCCTTTTGAAGCTCAGGCTCAAGTTCAAGTTTCTTCAGGAGGGATGAGGTGGTGTATATGATATTATTTCTAGTCTCATATAGAGAGTTACAGAGTAACCAGGGTTTCTCTAAAAGTTATGTTGAATGAAGAAATTATAATTAATACATCGAGAATTACAGGACTGGGATTTTTATAATACAGAGGAACATGATATAAGGCACATTTTTGCCCATGAATCTCCTTAATGGTAGACAACGTCCTCATTTGTATCTTCTAACTATCTTGGAAATTTGGAAGGACTGTGAATTATGGTTGACCAGCAGTAGAAAGCAGCAAAATAAACTTAGCTTGTGGTATTCATTTTTTTAATGATAAAATATAACTTTTATGTAAGTTCTAACTTACAAAATTATCATTATCTCGTTGTTTTTCTCTACATTAGAAGATCAACCCACACATTTCTAAGTAATTATCCAGAATTGTGTTATTGAGTTCAAGGCATCACTTGTTTAGGATACATATCAAATTTGCTCTGGATTTAAAATTAATTTTGTATTATGTCCTTGAAATCTTTCCCGAGATGTATTTACCTTCCTATAATGGCTTTAGTATTTGTAATGAGATAGGAATAGTGTTTAATTTTCCATTGCTTATTGTGCTAGTGTTTTTATGTGTGCTAGTGTTTTTATGTGTGCATAGATAGGTAGATAGATAGGTATGTAATTCTTAGGTGTTATTGATTTCTTGGATGGTTGTTTCCCATCAGCTACCATGTATACTTCATGATGAAAAAAATTTTCATATTAGCATTGTTTGTATTGGAGTAATTCAATAATATTTTAATTTACTTTCATAGATTCTATGGCCATGTGGCTTCATAATGTAAATAAGATCCAGTTATTTTTTCAAATTTTTTGATGTTTATTTATTTTTGAGAGAGAGACAGACAGACAGAGAGACAGACAGAGCGTGAGCAGGGGAGGGGCAGAAAGAGAGGGAGATACAGAATCCGAAGGAGGCTGCAGGTTCTGAGCTGTCAGCACAGAGCCCATTGTGGGGCTTGAACCTACCAACCATGAGATCATGACCTGAGCCAAAGTGGGATGCTTAACTGACTGAGCCATCCAGGTGCCCCAAGATACAGTTATTTTAACTAAGATCTACTATCTGCATCTGCTAGACACATAGAGGTTACTGGGCATGGCTCCTCCTCTGCTAACTTTGTGCATAGGTATGGGAAGAACTTAAGGTAAATAATGATTATTATACAAAGTAAAAATTGTTCTTAAAATAGAGACATACAATAATACCATGGACAGAGCATTTAAGATGGAAAACAATAGTACCTATAATAATATGGAAGGAAGACAATATCTCCAAGATTGTCTGTGTTTCTGGTTGACTGGAACAATAATTGGTATAGTTGGGGAACAGGTAGACTGTAAAGCTGGAACAGTATACTGGGACTATATTGTGGAAGAATTCACAGTACAGATCATAGTCTGCTTATTTTTTAACATTAGATAATTATTTTTTTAGGATATTATGTCTTGCTATTCAATAATGGTGTCTTGTTTATATTAAATAGAATTTCCCCATCATATTAAGTTAAAAGCTATATCATTTTGACTCAAATATTTACTTTACCATCCTGTTGAGGGAGAAAATCTTATTTATACCTTTTTATATAGCTCATGTTTCTGAGGTGAAATTGTCCTGAGTTCCTAAATCTGATAGAATTTATAAGAGTATAATGTAATAAGTTTAAGAGGAATAATTATACGTTTATACTTCCACTCAACACTGAAGGTGTAAGCTAACATACATTGTTGTGAATTCATAAGTTCATAATAAATTAGTCATTGTAGATGGAAAAATGAGTGTAAATAAAAAGATTTTAATTTTTTACTGATATCTGACAAAAATGTATCTTTAAAATTTCTAATTTCTTTTAAAAGAAAATGTTTCTTTACTAGAAATGGTGCTTGATGTTATTGGTATTATTTCATTACACAATGCCAACATTGGTAAGGGCTACTGACTAATGTATAGAATGCCTTCCCTTTTTAATTTAATTACAAAAGGTAGTTTTAAAAGCCTAAATATAGACATTGAAAATAATTTAGTCAATGTTAAAGGAACATGTACTTAAATTTTATCAACTGCACATACTTTTGCTATTTTTCTAGAACTTTCATAAAGATGTTCATGACATCATCTTGTGTATTGTAATTACACCATCTAATTACAAGACTGAACATATTTACATCAATTACATAATTAGTTATAATTAGGCTAATTAGACTAATTATACAATTAGACAATAATCAACTGAAAATTCCTTTTTACAAATCATAGAAATTCACATGCAAATAGCCTTCTATCAACACAGAATATTAAATTTATATGAGCAACAAAATAAAATTAGTGTTATGTGATAAAAACAGAAGTAGTAGTCTAAACCATTCTAAATATATATATTCAAGTGAATACATACATGCCATTTGATAGCAACATATATGCGCACATTTGTTGATATCCTGTTTTGTTATACATTGTGCTACATATTTTTTAAGTATTATGGAAGCTGTTTATTGAGGGGAACAGGGTCATCCTGAATGCCTTTATCATTTCCTGAATATAGTGAATTAATTAAGTAGGTAAGGTTCAAATTCTTCCATAACTCTCTATGTTATTTTCTGTATTCAGTCAATAGGATTTGTCTGTATTAGCCCTTCTCACTCTTTGCCATGCTGCATATTCTTACATATTAGCCTAGATGGCTGTCCTGTAGGTTCACATATTTTGGTACCTTGTTTTCTGACTATTAGAAATAAAATATTTTAGCTCATCCAGAATAATTCTCAAATCCCATGAGAGCTGAATCCTTGGGATCATGGGTCTAGAGTTCACAGTGAAAGTTATTCTTTTGTGTTTTTTTGTCTTTTCTTCTATTGTACCCATTTTGCTGCTCTGTTCTGCATAAGAATTAACTAGAATATGCTGTGTGCAAACCATTTTAGTTACTGAGCATGGGAATCATCTCAAAGGGAAACGTGAATTCTCTTTTTAAGCCTTAACAGTATTACTTCCCAATTTATATTCTTACTTTTGGATAATATAAGCAGCAGGCACATTCCTGACCACAAAAACTTAGGTATATAAAATATTTCAAGAATACATCCACTGCAATAAGTGACTTCTATATTTTAATGGCCAGAGCTTCATTGCTGTTGGCCCAGATGTATCTGATTGTTTTACATATTTCCTTCCCTTGTGACTTATTTTCCATTTCCATTTTCTTATTCAGAACTGACTGTACAATTCTATCAATGGCCTCTAACTCAGCTTCATAAATCTACCTTTCAGCTTTCCCTAATATTAATTTTTTTATTCCTAGTACTATTCCAGCCAATATGATTTAAAAAAAAATGTTTACTGGAAACTTATATGCAAGAGAGTAAGTTGGCTTTATTTTTTTCTAGTCAACAATGTGTACTGAATTGACAGCATGAACTGCACAAATGGCAAAGGTAGAACTTACAGTGAAATTATCTCATATAATGGAAAAGTAAGATTGATACAAATATATATGATACACCATATGATCACAAGGGTAAACAGCTGATGCCCATATAGCCATTGTGTTTTTCACTTTTAGTAGAATATTTACTAGATTGCCTGAGTTATTCAGCGGTTTATTATAAGATAGGCTTTGTGTTAGATGATTTTGCCCAACTGTAGGCTAATGTAAGAGTTCTGAGAATGTTTAAGGTAGATTAGGCTAAGCCATGATGTTTGGTATGTTAGGTATATTAAAGCATTTTCAACTTATAATATTTTCAATTTACGATGAGTTTATTGTTCCTCTTGTAGCAGCATAAGATCAAGAAACCAAATTTCCAAGCAGATCACTCCCTCTTTGGTTGTAGTAAATTTTAAGTCAAGAAACTAGCTATTTCTTAATATATAATAGACAGCAAGTACTGTATATCTATTCTAGTAGTCGAGGTGAAAATACTTAAATGTAGAAAAGTTAGAAAGAATCAGTAGCTAATTGATTATTTAATGTTTATTTACTTTTGAGAGAGAGAAAGGGAGACAGAGAAATAGGAGAGGAAGGACAGAGAAAGGGAGACACAGAATCTGAAGCAGGCTCCAGGCTCTGAGCTGTCAGTACAGAGCCCGATGAAAGGCTCAGACTCACAGACCATGAGATCATGACCTGAGCCCAAGTTGGATGCTTAACCAACTGAGCCACCCAAGTGCCCCTAACTGATTATTAATATAACAAGTTTTATAGAAAGGGTAGAGAAATGAGAAAATAATAAGGATGATACAAGAAACACCGCAGCAACATAACCAAAGGACCACGCACTTAATGAAGAAGAATGAAATTTAGTATGTCTAGATTTTATATTTTTCTCTTTTATTTTAAAAATCATTATGATTCGAGGGGCACCTGGGTGGCTCAGTCGGTTGAGCGTCCAACTTCATCTCAGGTCATGATCTCACAGTTCGTGGGTTTGAGCCCCAGCTGTGCTGCCAGCTCAGAGCCTGGAGCCTGCTTCAGATTCTGTGTCTCTTTCTCTCTCTGCCCCTTCCTTGTTAACGCTCTGTCTCTCTCTCTGTCTCTCAAAAATAGATTTTAAAAATGTAAAAAAAAAAAAAATTAAAAATCATTATGATTCAAGGTTCCTGGCTGGCTCAGTCAGTTAAGCATGGGACTCTTGATTTCAGCTCAGGTCAGGACATTAGGGTCGTGAGATAGAGCCTGGTGTCAAGCCTTGCATTGGGTTCCATGTTGAGCATGGAGCCTGCTTGGGATATATTCTCTCTCTCTCTGTCTCTCTCTCTCCTTTTGCCCCTCCTCTGCTTGTGATCATACACACACATGAACTCTCTCAAAATAAATAAATATTAAAAAATCATTATGATTATATATTATGACCACATTCTTCCTAAGGATATGATGGTTGGAAAAGACCAAACTTTAAGTGCATTCTGTTAATGAATAAATATTTATTAAGCAATGGATATGAAAGGTTTCTTACTAGTATTGTCAGACAGTATGCCCCTGTCCCAGGGGCCTTACGATTCAGTTAAGGAATATAAGTAATGATAACTAAGAAGCAAACACTAAACAGTGATTTATAAATAGATGTCTTGGTATAAAAATGCAATAAAAGATCTAAATGAAGATAATTTACTTCTAACTGAGAAGGTCAGAAAAGACTATTGGGCATGTACACATTGTTTTGAACTGCACATCAGTTAAGATGGGAGCAGAAAAAGATGCATATCAGAGTGTAGGAGTGTTTTCTTAAAAGATGGCAGAGTTGGGGGGCACCTGGGTGCCTCAGTTGGTTGAGCGTTCTGACTTCAGCTCAGGTCATGATTTCATGGTTCATTGGCTTGAGCCCCAGGTTGGGCTCTGTGCTGCCATCTTGGGCCCTTCTTTGGATTCTGTGTCTTCCTCTCTCTCTGCCCCTCCCCTGCTTGTGCTCTGTCTCTGTCTCTCAAAAATAAACATTAAAAAAAGATGGCAGAGTTGGATATTATAAAGAGTTCAAAATCATGATGAAAGTAATTTGATGGGAATGTAGAATTTGAAGAAGAGGAAAATTTTTCATAGACTGCATAGGGTCTCAAAAAAGAAACCAAATGTTTTTTGAAATGGTGTTTCAGTGGAGAGCGTGTTAGGATATTTTAGCATGGACATGGCATGATGAAGACAGGTCTGATGGCAGCTACAGAATGATTAGAATAAAGGAGAGCTGCAGTTCTCCATTACCCCAAGTGCATTACACCAGCCAAAATGAGCCCTCAAGCAATATTTGTTAAATCAATGATAAATAAGGGTCTAAAGCAAATATTTTGCCAATAGGATTGGAAAGGAAAGGTCATTTTGTGAAAAGAAAATTAAAGAATAAAGCTCCTAATGTCATTGGATACAAGGTAATGAGAAACAGTAAAATGTGAATGATGACATGACTTCTGAGTCTGGATTATTGGAGAATGATGGCGGCTTGAATTAAATATAACATATGAAGAAAAAATTCATATGAGGTAGTGCAGCCAGTATAATGGAGTGTACTCGTGAACTGACTAACTTTAATATGACATTGTGTGCCCTACTGATGGAAATTGTCATCAAGCAGTTATCAGAGAACAAGAGATGAGGTTAGAAGTCAGAGGCAAAAGCATCCAAGAGGAAGAAAATTAAAAAAAAAAATACATTAGCAAAGTATGATGTGGTTTCTTTTTGAAGGGAGGTGAGTAATGCAGGAAAAATAGGAATCAACAGGTGACATAAATAAACAAATAAATAAGAATGATCAAGGAGAATTAGAAAATCATGATAGATTATTTTAAGAGATCCAGAGGAAAAATTCAAGTGCAAGATCATAATTGTTAAGAAACACTGCAGGTAAAAGGACAGGAAAAAATTAGAAAAGTTAGATTTATTAGTTACATTGCTATTGATTATTTTTTTTCAAATACATTTTGCTTAGAGATTTATCAGGAGTCTGTACATCGATACTAATTGAAACAGTGATTCTAATTAGTACATTAGAAGATTGCAGACTAAAATTTGCACAACAGATAGAAAATAAAATGGAAAACAAACAAGAAGTGACTAAAATATGATATGGTAATTACCTACACAGAGGGGCTGTCAAAGTAGCAAAGGTAATCTAAAGTGTTAGAAAAAATCAGAGAAATATAGAAGCAAAAAAAAAAGGTTTATTGAATTGTAACAAAAGAGTGTTATTAATGACATTAGTAAGTATGGTTTCATTGGAGTGTTGAAATATTATTTTTAAAATATGGATTAAAAATAATTTGTCAGTGGAAATAGAAACAAGTACTGGCAGAATATAATTAACTCCATGTGAATAGAGAGACTTTATCACTAAATATACATCTAAATGCCACTGTTTCCCCTTTGTATATATTTGAGAATCATTATTACTGTAAGATTGCTTTTAGAATATTGACTATATTTATTAACACCTATTGAATTCATATTGGGTTCTAAGCAGATTCTGGAGAATTAAATATGTGCAAAGTGAATCCTTGAGTGGTGAAATACAGGTAGTTATAGCACTTTTAATTGAAAAAGTATTTATTTACAAAGTGTCTCTTCTATGCTAATCCTGTGCTAGGTGCTTGGAACATAATGCTGAGATCAGGACAGACATAATCCCTGTCCCCTAGGTGCTTACTGGCAAGGGGATGAGTCTAGCAGAAAATAAATTCATTACTGAAATAAAAGGAAAGATCATACTGTATTATGGAGAGAAAGATAGAAACATCTCACAGAAAGGGATTTCTCCTCTTTCAGACATGAGGAAAGGCTTACCTGTGGATGTGAAGAGTATTGGGATCTAAGAGTGAGATGAAATTGATTAGGCATAGAGAGATGAAGAGCAAAGCATGTGCAAAGGTTCTGTGGTAGAAGGAAGGTTGTATGCAAGGCACTAAGAGAATGAGATGAGACTGGAAAGGAGTGTGCAGGCCATATAGGGTTGGCCATCATGTTAATAACTATAGTGTTCACTTTAAGAATGATAGTTAAGTCATTGATGTGATTTAAACAGAGAAATGATATGATCAGATTTTCATATTTAAAAAAATTGTGGAGGCATCTGGCTGGTTCCGACTTAAGCAGGGAAATGATATGATAAGATTTTCATATTTTAAAAAAATCCTGTGGGCGCTTGGCAGGCTCAGTCAGTAGAGCATCCAACTCTTGATCTCAAGGTCATGAGTTTAGGCCCCACATTGGGCATGCAACCTATTTTTAAAAAATGATGGTTATAAGTTATTATGCTTACTTGTGTTCTTAAACTATACTAAGTATAATCAGGAATTTCTTAGCAGAATGTAGGGTTTAGAGCATTACATTTAAAAATAAATAAAAAGAATGGTCAAGATTGAACATGTTTCAAAGTCAATAAAAAGATCTGAGAGGGAGATACTGAATATATGAATACAAAGCAACTGAAAGTCTATGATTCTTGTTGTTAAAGAAGAAAGAGTAAATTTAGAAGATTAGAGCTGAAGTTCAGTTTTAGCATATGTTGAGTTTTAGGTGTCTGTGAGACATCAAAATGGACATATTGAGGTAAAATATTGGTCTCTGTGTCTGAAACTTAAGGGAGAATTCTGGAATAGAGATACAGAATTTAGGAGAGGGGCAGGAAGGTATGGCTTATAGTGGAAAGGATTAGGTTACCAGAGGAATTTTGTAACTCAGAATTAACTGTGAAACAGAGTTCCAGGGAATCCGAAAGTTAAGCATTGAGAGGAGAAAGAAAAGTGGAGAAATCCAAGCAATAGCAGTCACATAGGTTAAAGGAGTAAGATATATCACCTTATTCAAAAATTATCTGAGGAGGGGCCAAGATGGCAGGGCAGCATGGAAGTGCTCTGCTTCTCTGTCCCTGAAATGCAGCTATATCAGCACCAAACCTTTTTTGCACACCTAGAAAATTGATCCAAGGACAAACACAAAAATCTGGATAACTCTAGCCACAGAACTTGGCAGGTACATGGCTCAAAGAGGTGAACTGGGGGAGATAGAAGCTGAAGAGGGTAGAGAGCTGTATTTGCAGAGAGAGCGCAGAGAGTGGGGGAGAGTACAGGACCCCCCCAAAAATAAAGTAGCTGGAGAGAAAGACAGAGTGGAAGCACACACAAGTGACTGAACAAGAAAGGGAGAAAGGAGAAAGGATAGGGTTTCCATGCCATTAAGACTATATTAGCAGGGAAGAGCAGAGTTGGAAATTCTGCAGCTCAATACCTGGCAGTGCTCTGGTGGGGTTGACAAATCCCCAGGAGCAGGTAGTGAGGTCTGCAGGGTCTATGGGACACACGGGGAGAAGAGATTCCCCTACTAGAAGGGCATTTGGAAGAGGCCGCAGGGTCTCCCTACAGGCAAAGGTCCCTGTGGACCCCAGAGAAAATTATTGCTGATATGGGAACAAAGAGGCTAAGGTACAGTGAAACCTGGCACCGGTTGTGTGTTGTAATTTACCATAATCTCTGAACCTCTGTCACTATGTGATTGCAAAAACTTACTTTGTGTTAAGCCGGCACTCAGCACAATCTCTGAGCCTCTGCAGCTGTGTGATTGCAGTGAACATTCCTGGGGACAGGACAGTGTCCGGCCATTGCTCAGCAAGACACTCCCCCAAGAGAGTCCAAGCAGATCCCATTCACAGGGCCCTCAGAAGCAGGGGGTTTGGAAACAGCCCCATCTGAGATAAAATTTGGGAGGGAAGTGCTGCCTGGCAGGCTGACAGCTTGGATGCAAACAGTGTAGAGGTGGGGAGTGGACAGAAGCTATAGACATGCTTAGTTTACAGACTATAAAGTGCTTCATAGTTTGACTTCTAGGGGAAACTGGGTGTAATTTGATTTGGATTTCATTCTGTTCGCTGTTCCATCTATTCATTTTTTTCTTATTCTTGGATACAGAAAGTGAAAAAAATATTTTTTATTTTCCATTTTTATAAAAAATATTTTTAATTTTTATACTATATTTTAATTGATTTTTTGTAAATTTTCTTAGTCTATTTTACTTTCATTTCATTTTATTCTATATTATTCCATATAATTTTTAAAAATCTTAAACATTTTCTTAGTTTTCTTTCTTTTTTAAATATTCTTCTCTTTCCTTTTTTTTAGTATATCAATCTTCGTTCAATGACCAGACTAACACACACCTAGGATCTAGCTTCCTTTATTTGATTACTTCTGTTGCTTTTAATTTTTTCATTTAAAATTTTTATTTTATTAATTCTTATTTTTCCTCTGAAATGACAAAATGAAGGAATTCACTGCAAGAAAAAAGAAGAAGAAGAAGAAGAAGAACAAGAAGAAGAGGAGGAGTAGGAGGAGGAGGAGAAGGAAATGACAGCCAAAGAATAATCAACACAGATATAAGTCAGATGTCAGAACCAGATTTTAGAATCATGATAATAAAAATACTAGCTGGTGTTGAAAAAAAGCATAGATCCCTTTCTTCAGAGATAAAGGAAGTAAAATCTAGTCAGGACAAAATTAAAAATGCTATAACTGAGGTGTAATCTTGAATGGATGCCACAGTGGCAAGGATAGATAAAGCAGAGCAGTGAATCAGAGATATGGAAGACAAACTGATGGAGAATAATGAAGCAGAGAAAAAGAGGGAAACTAAGGCAAAAGAGCACAATATAAGAATTAGAGAACTAAGTGACTCATTAGAAAGGAATAACATCCAAATCATAGGAGCCCCAGAAGATGAAGAGAGAAAAAGGGGTTTATGTGAACATATCATAGTAGAAAAATTTCCTAACCTGGGGAAAAACACAGACATCAAAATCCAGGAAGCACAGAGAGCTTCCATTAGATTCAACAAAAAGCAAACATCAACAGTGGTAGTCAAATTCACAAAATACGCAGACAAGGAAAGAATCATGAAAGCAGCAAGGGGAAGAAAAAAAAGTCTTTAACATATAAGGGAAGACAGATCAGGTTCACACAGACTTGTCCACAGAAATTCAGCAGGCCAGAAAGGAGTGGCAGAATATATTCAACGTGCTGAATTGGAAAAATTTGCAGCCAAGAATTTGTGATCCTGCAAGGCTTTCATTCAAAATAGAAGGAGAGATAGTTTCCCAGACAAACAAAAACTAAAGGAGTTCGTGACCACTAAACCAGCCCTGCACAAAATTTTAAGGAGGACTCTCTGAGGGCAGAAAAGACAAAACAAAACAAGAAAGACCAAAAGCAACAAAGACTAGAAAGAACCAGAGAACAACAGCAGAAACTCCAACTCTACAGACAATAAAATGGCAGTAAGTTCATATCTTTCAGCACTCACTCTAAATGTCTATGGGCTAAATGCTCCAACCAAAAGACATAGGGTACCAGAATGGATAAGAAAACAAAATTCACATATATGCTATTTACAAGAGACCCATTTTAGAGCTAAAGACACCTTCATATTAAAAGTAAGGGGATAGAGAACCATCTATCATGTTAATTATCACTAAAAGAAAGCCAGAGTAGCCATACTTATATCAGACAATCTAGATTTTAAAATAAAGACTGTAACAAGAGATGAATAAGGGCATTATATCATAATTAAGGGGTCTGTCCACCAAGAAGATCTAACAATTGTAAACAGTTATGCTCCCAATATGGAAGTACCTAAATATATAAATGAATTAATCACAAACATAAACTCATTGATGATAATGCCATCATAGTAGGGGACTTCAACACCCCACTTACAGCGATGGACAGATAAACAGAAAATCAACAAAGAAACAATGGCTTTGAATGACACACTGAACTGGATGGACATAACAGATATATTCAGAACATTTCATCCTAAAGCAGCAGAATACACATTCTTCTCCAATGCAAATGGAACATTCTCCAGAATAGATCACATACTGGGAACAAATCAGCTCTCAACAAGTACAAAAAGATCGAGATATTACCGTGCATATTTTCACACCAGAACGCTATGAAACTAGAAATCAACCACAAGAAAAATTTGGAAAGGCAACAAATACTTGGAGACTAAAGAACATCATACTAAAAAATGAATGTGTTCACCAAGAAATTAAAGAGGAAATTAAAAAGTACATGGAAGGCAGTGAAAATTATAGCTCCACAGACCAAAATCTCTGGGATGCAGCAAAAGTGGTCATAAGAGGGAAGTATACAGCAATCCAGGCTTTCCTAAAGAAGGAAGAAAGGTCCCAGCTACACAACCTAACCTGGAAAAAGAGCAGCAAGTAAAATCCAAAACCAGCAGATGATGGGAAATGATAAATATTAGAGCAGAAACTCTAAAACAATGAACACTGCAGAAATACAAACAATAATAAGGTAATGTTATTAGCAATTATATGCCAATAAATTGGGCAATCTGGAAGAAATGGGAAATTTTCTAGAAACATAAACTAACAAAACTTAAATAGGAAGAAATAGAAAATTTGAACAAGACCCATAACCAGTAACGAAAATGAATTAGTAATCAAACATCTCCCCAAAACCAGGAATCCAGGTCCAGATGGTTTTCTAGGGGAATTCTACCAAACATTTAAAGAAGAGTTAACACCTATTCTTTTGAAGCTGTTCCAAAAAATAGAAATGGAAGGAAAACTTGAAAACTCATTCTATGAGGCCAGCATCACCTTGATTCCAAAACCAAAGACCCCATGAAAAAGGAGTACTATAAACCAATTTCCCTGATGAACATGGATGCAAAAATGCTCAAAAAGATGGTAGCCAACTGGACCCAACAATACATTAAAAATATTCACCACAATTAAGTGGGATTTGTACCTGGGATGCAGGGCTGGCTTAGTATCCATAAGTTGATCAGTGTGATACATCATAAATGAAAGGACAAGAACCACATGATCCTCTCAATAGATGCAAAGAAAGTGTTTGACAAAATACAGCATCTTTTCTTGATAATAACCCTTAAAAAAGTAGGAATAGAAGGATCATACCTCAAGATCATAAAAGCAATATATGAAAGACCCACTGCTAATATCATCCTTAGTTGGGAAAAACTGAAAGCTTTCCCCCTAAGGTTAGGAACACGACAGGGATGTCTACTCTCAACACTGTTATTCAACATAGCATCAGAAGTGTTAGCCTTAGCAATCAGACAACACAAAGAAATAAAAGGGATCCAAATCAGCAAGGAGGAAGTTAAAAAAGCACTCTTTGCAGATGACATGATACTTTATGTGGAAAACCCAGAAGATTCCACAAAATGCTGGAAATGATCCATGAATTCAGCAAAGTCGCAAGATATAAAATTAATACACAGAAATTGGTTGCATTCCTATACACCAATAATGAAGAAACAGAGAAATCAAAGAATTGGTCCCATTTACAATTTCACCAGAACCCATAAAATACCTAGGAATAAACCTAACCAAAGAGGTGAAAAATCTGTATGCTGAAAAGTATAGAAAGCTTATGAAAGAAATTGGAGACCAAAAAAAAAAAAAAAAGGAAAAATATTCCATGCTAATATATTGCAGGAACAAATACTGTTAAAATGTTGATACTACCCAAAGCATTCTACATATTCAGTGCAATCCCTATCAAAATAACACCAACATCTTCACAGAGCTAGAAAAAAACAATCCTAAAATTTGTTTGGAACCAGAAAAGACTCCGAATAGCCAAAGCAATCCTGAAAAAGAAAACCAATGCTGGAGGCATCACAATCCCGGAAAGTATGGTACTGTCACAAAAACAGACATTTAGATCAGTGGAGCAGAATAGAGAACCCAGAAATGGACTGAGAAATGTATGGCCAACTAATCTTTGACAAAGCAGAAAAGAATATCCAATGGAATACAGACAATCTCTTCAGCAAATGGTGTTCTGAAACTTGTACAGTGATATACAGAAGAATGAACCTGGTCCACTTTCTTATACCATATGCAAAAATAAACTGGATAAAATGGATAAAAGACCTAATTGTAAGATAGGAAACCATCAAAATCCTATAGGAGAAAGTAGGCAAAAACCTCTTTGACCACGGCCACATCAACTTCTTACTCAACATGTCTCCAGAGGCAAGGGAAGCAAAAGCAAAAATGCACTATTGGGACCTTGTCAAGATAAAAAGCTCCTGCACAGCAAACAAAACAATCAGCAAAATTAAAAGGCAACCAATGGAATGGGAGAAGATATTTGCAAATGATATATCAGATAAAGGGTTAGTATACAAAATCTATAAAGAGCTTATCAAACTCAACACCCAAAAAACAAATAATCCAGTGAAGAAATTGGCAGAAGCCATGAATAGACCCTTCTCTAAAAAAGATCCAGATTTCTAACAGACACATGAAAAAATGCTCAACATCAGTCATCGTCAGGGAAATACAAATCAAAACCACCGTGAGATAGCATCTCACACCAGTCAGAACAGTTAAAGCCTATGTGTGAGCAAGCTTTTTTTTGCAAATAAGTAGGCAGTGCTTATATGTCTTGTCACTAAGTATCCCTGAAGAGTATATGAAAGTATTCTGAAAAGTATATGAAGGTATTGCTATTCTTAGGATTTGAGTGATGTTACACATTGTTACGTGTAGATGTTATCTGGAAAAAAATAACATTTTGAAAATAACTATTACAATATGATTTCACTGGGATAGTTTGCCATTCCATAATTCAGTTACTTATGAGAGGAACTATTTTGAGAAGATGCATTAATGACCTTAGAATGTAACAAAAATCTCAAGAGACCTATTTTAAATTGGGCAGTAGTTTTTTTTTTCTTTAATTTTTATTGTTGTTAGTTTGCTCTTTTACCCTTCGACTAATTTCAATGTTTTACATGGTCTTTCCTGGCTCATCAAGAGTTTGTCTGGCTTGCCTGATTTGAATCTATCTATAATTTTGCAGATTTACCTGGAACATCTAGACCTTGAACTCCTAAACATAAAATAGCAAGAGCAATAATGATTTAGAAATATTCATGAATGCTCCTTTAAGGCAGCTCTGTATCTGTCTTCTATCATTGATACATATACACAGAATATTTATGTTTATAAATTTAATTGCCTGTCATTAGATTGATTTCAATAACTTTGTTCTACCAATAGTTTTTCATTTATTAGCTCTTCTTCAGAATCCTTTTCTTTCAAAACGTTTCATGTTGAAGTCTATATAGATTGCAGTATTTATTGAATAAACTCCATTATTAAGTACACTGTTCTGATCTTTGCATAATAATTTGCATAACCACCACCAAAAATAGATTTCTCCCCCTAGGAAGCTAGTTTGCAAAGAAAATGCTATGAATTTTCATTGTAGTCTGTTAGTTTTTATCTCCAGGCACATTACAGTATTATATTTAAATGCATATTTTTTTATTTTTGTTGTTTGTTTTTGTTTTTGTTTAAGGACATTTTCCTTCAAAATAAGACAATCTGCTACATTTTGATAATAATATGATTTAATACAATATAACTCCACGATTCATCCATTCATTCATTCATTCATTTTTCTAATGACCTTTTCTACATTTTCAGGGCGAAACCAAGATCTTAAAACTAAAGAATCTTCGACCTCAGGACTATGCTAATTATAGCTGCATTGCGTCAGTGAGGAATGTATGTAATATTCCTGATAAGATGGTGTCGTTTAGACTTTCCAACAAAACAGGTATGGAGCTATCTCTCAGTGTCTTATGTCTGTTATCCACAATTAATGTTTAAAAAGGCTCTAACTTTCTTGCAGACCAAATTATTTCTATAGCATAAGTAGGCACAAGGCACATTTTCCCCCCAGAAGTCTGTGATATCTGAAAAGCTTTTATTAAATGCACACTTTAAAATGCAATATGTTCCCATGTTGTTTGTTTATATTGCATCAAAATTATAGTTCCTTAAGATATTGTATTCATAAATGTCACAAGCATGCCCATATCCTGTTCAAAACATTCTGAGAAATACTAGATTCTTCATATAAAAATTTATGATCTAAATTGATAAAAGTGTTTTGTAATTCCAAAGCTAAGTGAAAGAATCTCTCTCTTACTCTGTTTCAAGTCAAGAAAGTTAATTGGTAATTTCAGGTAGGTGTTTTTAGGAAAGTATTTTTGTAGAATATGTCAAAACATTAGCAGGATTGTAACTTAAGTCAGCCTATGTTTAGTAATATAGACCTCAGAATAACTGCAAACATGTTAAGAAGGAATTGTTAAATGAAAGAGCAAAGAGAGAGGGTGGGAATGGACTGTCTTTTCTACGAATGGTTACAATCACCTCAATCAATTAGAATTTGAACTGGTATTGCGAAACTTCCAGTGGCAATTAATATAAATTTTGACTTTTAAATAATGCTATTAAAATATGGAGTTTTAAAAGGACTTTTCTCATTAACAAAGAACCAGGAAAAGTATGGGTTTGTAGTGCATGGGTATAGGTTTTGATTTTACCACTTATTAGCTCTTGGATTTTGTTGAACAAATCACTTCACACTTCTTTGTCTCAGTTTCCTCATAAATTCTTAATGTTGTAAGGCAGAATTAATGAGTTAACATAAAGCACATGGAACACTTTGTCACTTTTTCTAACAAAGAGATAGTCAGTATCCCCATCCAGCTCATTTGGTGAGAAGATTAAACCTGGGACTTTATTGGAAGGTGGAAAAAACATGTGCTCAAACATTGAATCCATCAGCATGTTCCGCTGAGTTGTTAAAATTTTGAAAGGTCATTTTTAAAACGTATTCATTCATTTATTCATCAGAAATGTGTTGGATTCCTATTGTGGGTCAGCAATAATAGGCATAGGAATATTGACTAAGAGGTAAACTGCCTTAAACTGGAGAAATGCTTTCTTGAGCAGCAGGTAAAAGTCATTTGTGGAAGGTAAAAGAACAGTGTACGAGATGAAAATAAACTTTATTAAAAAGGATGAGAAATAGTTGAGGCAAACTACGTAGCAGAAAAAAAATAGAAATATAAAATCTTAGCAGACCTAAGACTTATAAAAGTTAATAATCTCATTTCACTTAAAAAAGACAAAATAGGATATTGAGAAATAAATAACAGAGATTTACATATAAGAACTGGGTGTGATTATGTTATTGTTCTTGGCATGAAATACTTTGTGAATTATTATAACTAATTTTGTTTTCTTAGTTTTCTTAATGTATTTTTAAAATACACATGACCCAGAGAGAAAAAATTAGAAATAAAATGGAAGTGGATCCTATGGGATGGGGAAACATTGCAGTAAGGACAAATAGTAGGTATATTATTACATATGTTACAGCCTTGCCCCTGACAGTGTTTTATTGCTTTTAAAGGTATTTCTTGTTTATTATCTCGGTTTATCTTTATAACAACTGGAATGTAAGCAGGTAGATGTTTTGTTTTCTTTTTATCATATCTTTATCATTTGACTCGTAACATACTAGCCTGTAGTGATTAAAGTATCCTTACTGGGTTTTGAGAATGAACTAAATCAACATAAAAATTCTTTAAAGACTAAGAGGTACAATAAAATTACTAGTTAACATTTTTTTCTACTTCAGGAATGTACATTTTTATCATTTCCCAATGTTCCACAGCTACTAACGACAGGGGACAAAATTTATCCCGAAGTTCGAAGAGTCATTTTAAATAGGAGAATGACTAGCTATTCGAAATTTTTGTGGAGCTAGACAAAATGAACTTAAATCTCAGCGAGAGTTTTATTAGTAAAAAATAAGTACTTCTTATCCTAAAGCTGAATGTAGAAGATTGCCATGAGAGGTGATAGACTTTCCAAAAGACTTTAAAAGCAGCTGGGTGACTTTGTTTCTGAGGTGATTTTTAACAACTGCAGCTGAGAAAACAAAGATTTGATTCCCTGTCCAATGGAGAGCCCAGGAAGTCTGTAATATAGATGTTTTGTTTAACTCTTCAGTTTTCTGTTCCATTCTTTATTTTTCAGATGGAAGTGTTACATATCTAGACTGAACTAACACAATAACTTATTATTCTCTTTTATAAATTATCTCACAAAAATTTTAGATTGATGTTCACTGCAAAATGAGCATCAGAGTTATGGTAAATATTTGGGTTTAAAAATACAAGGGTAGTGCCTTATTTGACTCTTCAATAACTATAATCGGGCATGTCATGCGCCTGGTGTTTTACATATTCAAACCAGGTTTCTTCTGCATTTTTCCCATCTGGTTTGCTCTAAGTTGAAAGAGTTGGTGCGTTTCAAATAGGTGAAATCATTGAGGTGGCTCTCAAATTGCACCAAGAATAAATTAAGCTTTCAGCATCTTCATGCAAACAGGTCAATAAACAGACAAGTGCATACAGGCCAGTTCATTGCTAACACTGGAAGATCAGGAGTCACCATTGCCATAATCGATGTGAGAGACAGGTGCTCTTTATGGTTTCAGTCTTGTGAATCTTTAAATGACAAAAGTTCCCATATTTTTAACTCTTAGTTTACAAAATGTCAAGGAAACTATTTAAAGTAATGTGGGGGAGAATATCCTATTACAAATATTGTAATATGTGTGATTGCTCTTGTCTGTTAATATGTTAATGAAAAAGTTACTTTGGAAATAATTTTTGTAATGGATCAAATAATTAACTATTAAATGTATTTTTGGTACAAAAAATTTTATTTTAACATCGCAGGGGAACTTGTGTGATCAGTGTATTGATCTGATTTGCACAATGCCCAAATGACATAGCGTATGACGATGGAAACAGTCTGCTATGGATAACGTTTTCAAAAAGGTTTTGTAGCAGAACAGTTGCATCATGGAGTATAGTTTTCTGGGCCCTTTCTGTACCTGCTGAATTACACTTTCTGGGGAATGACCTGCAATGTCATTTAAACAAGTAGAAATGATTGCTTTGGAAAATAAAAACTGTCTATATTATTAGAGTGTTTTCTATTAACCCAGTCTATTTTGTGAATAGGAACTTTTGTTAATAAAAGTCAGGTGTTTTTTTTTTTTTTTAGAACTGCTTAGTAATGCCATATTTAGGTGTCATTTTAAAAGGCAACTTACCAACGACATGTTTCCTTAAATTTTCTACTATGAATTAGCATTATAGTAGAGCTTATAATTGAATATCATTGGACCATGGAGTGTCCAATCATTTGTTATCCCTTGTTGGTTACTTGTCATGCTATGAAAAATCTCCTATCATAGAGATGTCATTCTTTATACCTAATCTAGCTGTCTTAGAACTTATGATGACAATTCATAGAATTTTATAAAACATGAAGCTTTTAGGCTTATGTATTTCTTGTCATAATATTGTAGGAGGGTCCCAAGTTGTTTTCCTGCTCCTGTTTGGAAAAAAGATTAGCTCTTGATTGGTAAATTCTCACTATAGCTGTATTTTTCTTAGCTCATTAAAACAAACCTGTTAAAATTTGTAATTTAGAATACTAATAAGTATAGGTATATATTTTAAATTATCATAATTATGGTAACTTTGAATATAAAATATTAAAATTTCTCAGATTATGTATATTTATGACATGAGGGCACATAAGAATTATGATAAAGCAAATTTATTTTAATATATTTCAGGCACTTATATGTTGATGTCTCATGATTTGAAAGGCAAATAAGAATTAAGTAGGTTACTTATATTAAGATGAAAAACATATTTTGTACCTGCCTGAGAGGTTATGATGTAGTCTATAAAGAAATGGGACAGGTGGGGCTAATTTTACTTAATTATATAGGTCCTTTGATTTAGTCTGCTCACACTTAGCATTTATAAAAATTACCTAATTAAGATGTCTTCCTGAAATGTGCGTCACATTCAGGAACCAAGTCATCACAAAAGTCATTACTGGCTAAATAAATGGGGAAACCTATACCCTTTTCTCCTTGTCCTCTCTCTCACCCTTCTATCTCTTTTTCTTCTTCTTTTTCTTCTTTTTCCTCCCTTTAGTCTGTCTTAATAAATTACCATGAGAAAAGATAGAGAATTTAGGAGACATCTCTGTTTCTTATGCTAGATAACTGTTATCTATTCTTATGTTATATAACCCACAGGGAAGGTGTAAAATAACTGCCTAGCAATTGCAATAAACTTCAGTATAAAACTTTTTGTACATTGTGATCTATTTATGGTAGTTTTATGTTCATGGGACCTTAACTAATTTACCTAGGTGTTGTGAGAAATAAAATAATATTTCATTTATAGGAATTTATAGGAATAGCTGTAGATATGAAATAAAAATATGTAAACACTTCCTGTTGTAAAATGATATGCCCTTTTTCATAGATCGCCCATTTAAGTGCAAAGGAAGGGGTAGTAGACATCTTGTTGTACACGTGAGTGCTAACTTCATGCATTTTTCTTAGCCATATAGATATTTGAGTATCTTGCCTTTCGGTGATCTCTCCTGCATCTGTACAATCAGTAGCATTATTTATTAAAACTTAAATATGGCATTTCAGGGGCACCTGGGTGGTTCAGTTGGTGAAGTGTCCAACTTCTGCTTAGTCATGATTTTGTAGTTTGTGGGTTTGGGCTGCTTGGGCTCTGTGCTGACAGCTCAGAGCATGGAGCCTGCTTCAGATTCTGTGTCTCCCTCTCTTTCTGCTCCTCCCCTGCTCATGCTCTGTCTCTCTCTCACTCAAAAATAAATAAACATTTAAAAATTAAAATAAGTAAGTAAATAAATACATAAATAAGGATTTCACCAACAGTAGTAACTTTTTAACAAAAGTCTAAGTTTGTGAGAAATACATAGTGCGAATACGATGACTTCCTTGTACTAATTTGTTTGGGCTGCCATAACAGAATGCCATAGACTGGGTGGCTTAAACAACAGAAATTTATGTGTTCACAATCTAGAGGCTGGAAGTCTAAGATTAAGGTGCTGTCAGAGTTCATTTTTGGTAAAACCTCTCTTTCCTGGCTTATAGATAGCTGTCTTCCCCCTTATGGTCTTTTCTCTGTGGTTCACAGAGGGAGGGCATGAATGAGCTAGAGCCCTGGAGTCTCTCCGTCCTCTCATAAGGACATAGCAGATTACAGTCCCACCTTTATGACCTCATTTAATCTTAATTACATCCTAAAGGCCCTATCCCCAATACGGTCACATTGGGGGTTAAGGCTTGAACATATTGAATTTAGGGGCAAACATTTCAGTCCATAACACTTTGAAATGACTGAAAGGTAGCCTTTAAATTTAGGATTCCTTTACTTTTAAAATTTCAGATATAATTTTATAATCTATGTTAAATCCAAGTAAGAAAATGAATCTACCATTTAAAGAAAAAAGCCTTTCTTCAATAGTATCTCAAAGAGGGAACTCTAATAACAGTGTTTGTGGCCCTATAGTTTTACCTCTGGAGATAAAGTAAGGAAGCAACCATAAAAGGTAAATAAAAATCTAGTGAGGGCAGAAATTGCTTTTGTAATAGTTTATCAGGAATTTTTAAAAGTGTGGTCAAAATATTGAAATAGGATCACAAATGATAAACAGTGAACCCATGCATTTTTTTCTGATTTATTTTTGTGATGGAGAAGTTAGTATATGCAACAGAAAATGAAACAGAAGGAAAAAAACAGAAAAAAGCTAAAAATCATCATTTCAATATTCTGAAATATTGGGAATATGAATGCCTTAATGGATTTTTTATCATAGATAATTCAGAGTTTCTGAACAACAGTATTTACTACTAGATACACCAACAGAACACACAATGTTGATATTCCATCATTAGAGAACGAGGTGTTTCCTATAACTCTTTTGCATGAATTTCGAAATTTAAAAATCTTAGCTTCAAATTCTGGTTTTCTGAACTTGTAGATGTTACTTAGCTTCTTTAAACTTATCTTTTCCCTACCTAAAATGTGGATAACACAGAGTTCCACATTATTTAGTTTTGTAGGCTCTAAATGCTATTAAATGAAAAATTTAAAAAAAAATCTGGCACAGTATTAATATACTGTGTAATAAATATAATATATACTAGCTATAATTGGGTTGTTAACCTTTCTTATTAATAGAAAGAAGGATTAAAATGACACCATCAGTAATCATGATGAGATGGTGATAAGAATCTTAGACTTTTTGCTAGGATATGGCATACAGCTTCAACTATTGATGACCAATCTTGATAAAAAGTTCAAAATCTTTTTCTTAATTACTTGTATCTGTGGGTGAATTACATAATATTTCTTAAAAAAATCTATAGAAATTAATACATATATGGTATATTTCTATGTAAACTACTGACAAAAGTGTTTAACAGAAATCAAAGTATTATTTTGTGAAATTAATAATGGTACGTAAGGTAAATTGAAAAAGCTTTCAATTGTGTTGATATGCAGCAGATTCTTAATCTGAGTGCTTGTCTTTTCCTAAGGTAATCAAACTTTATATGACTTATTCTCACTAATGTAGCTTCAGAAATGTGAAAATACAGGTGTTCAGTAAGCAGTGAATCTGGGGATAGAAGTAGTGTCATTATGGGGTTTCAACTTTGGTCTTCCTGATACTGTTTCCAGAGCAACAAGGTGACCCAGATTTCCCAAAATCCTATTACCATAGTAACAAGACGTTTGCATGTTGCTGAGATCTCCCTACACCTGTGCATTTTGTTGTCCTAGCAATGCATTTTTCGAGTTTGTTATATCCAAAGTTATTCTTGGATTATGAGTTCTTATATAAAATATTCCTCAGAAGCCATCAGCTCTCCCAGAAGGCATCAGAACCCAGACACAGTAGATATCTAAACATAGAACAAAATTAAAAAAACACTGTTAATCAGGGGTGCCTGGGTTGCCCAGTTGGTTAAACATCCAACTCTTCATTTTGGTTCAGGTCATGATCTTGCAGTTCGGGGTTCGAGCCTCACTGTCAGTGCAGAGCCTGCTTGGGATTCTCTCTCTCTCCCTCTCTCTCTGCCTCTACTCTACTCATGCTCGCTTGCTCTCTCTCTCTCTCTCACTCTCTCTCAAAAATAAGTAAACATTAAAAAACCACTCTTAGTCAAATGAAACACTATCATTCATTGACAAGGATGTAAATTATTGACATGCTGTCTCACAAATTAACACAAAAACTTTAGAGCATATCAAATAGTTTGTGTTTTAGCAAACATCTAGAATAATTCATTGATAAGATTTTTCTAACTTTAATAGTTACTATTCTTCATATGTTAGAATGTAATTAAATTGAACAATTTAAAAATTACTCATGAGAATACAAAAGTTCAAGTCATGTGTTTTATAATATTTCTTTTAGCAAGTTGAGTGAAGATAAGCTAAAATAAAGTAAGGATTTTTATATCCCTGAGAATAATTCATTTTTTTTAAATTTTAACTTGCTTCTAGATTAAGGATTTGAAGGCCATAACTTAGTACTTTTTAAGATTCTCTTGTTCTAGTGAAACTAGTCAAAATTGTGCTATTATAGATACTAATTAAATTGGTAGAAATGCATTTTAGACTTCTTTCATGGTTTTTGAGTTTGCCACTCATAACTTTTGATACAGAATAACTCCATGATCATTTGGTGAAAAATTTGAATTTGTAGATTATTGGCTGTCAGGATGAAGGTAAAATAATTTCCATTAGTTCATGTACCTAATCCTATTATTTATTCACCCTGATCCTAGAATTGATTATATCAAATGATCATCTTTAAGGTTACCAACCATCCCAGTTTGTCCTAGACTCAGTGAAAGTCCCAATCCTGGAAAACCCTTTAATCCCAGGCAAACCTGTATGTTTGATTATCCAGTGATCTAATTCCACATGCCGCCTACTTCCATATAGGATACTAGTCTTAATGACAATTGTTAATGCTGCTGCATATACAGCTGTAAGCCACTTTTTTGTAAAGAAGCATCAGTGAGAAAACCTGGGTGTGGATCCTGGCTCTCCCCATTCTACGGCACTGTGACCAATTCCGTCAACTCTTTGAACATGCTTTTCTGTCAAGTCATATTGATAATGTGCTCTGAGGTGGGTTTCAGATTGATGAGAACACAACATTCACTCTAAAATTTCATTTTTATTGGGGCACCTGGGTGGCTTAGTCATTTAAGCGTCCGACTTCGGCTCAGGTCATGATCTCACGGTTCGTGGGTTTGAGCCCTGCGTCAGGCTCTGTGCTGACAGGTAGCTCAGAGCCTGGAGCCTGTCTTCGGATTCTGTGTCTCCCTCTCTCTCTGACCCTCCCTTGCTCACACAGTCTCTCTCTCAAAAATAAATAAAACATTTAAAAATTAAAATTCCATTTTTATTTAGCAAGGTAACATCAACAACAAGGTAATCTTGAGCCCCACAGTCTATCAAGAAAAGTTCAGGCTCACACAATTTAGGGATATTAATACCTCACTGTGCCTGTTGTCCTTTTCTATAGGGGGCTTACAACTACTATTCGGGAAAAAGTGAAGCTACTAAATAATCTCCAAACCTAATGCAGTGATTCTAGAGAATCTTTGCAAATATTGTGCTTTCAATATTTCTTATACAAAATTTAAAGAATTCACCAGCAGGGAGGCTTTAATGTCCCTCAAGAGAGGATGCATCCCTTGTTACTGTTCTCCCTCAAGCTCTAAAACATTTCAAAGTATCAATTTTGTTTTTATTTCATTATACATACTGGGAAGATTAAATGAGATTAGCCACATTACTCATAGTTTTTAAGTCTCTGTGGTGTTGCCAAATTGTAGCCTTTTACTATCATAGAGTCGCTTTTACTATCACAGAGTCATGTGAGCCACCACAGTAGCCATAATTTAAAATATTCATATTGGTTCATGCAGACTTCTAATTACATTTAAGAGAGAGGGAGGGAGGGAGAGAGAGAGAGAGAGAGAGAGAGAGAGAGAGAGCGAGCTCACCTATAGTAGTTGATACATGAGGCATAGGGTATATGGTATATTGTTGCAGGGACTGGAAGATGAGAGGAGATTAGTAAATGGGAAATAACAGGCAATCTGAGTTAACATCAATCTTTTGATTATAAGTCCAGACATAACATGCACTTTTGGTTTGCTATGGTGGCAGTTATTTACAAAGGTTCACAAACATTTCAGCTGTTCCCTCAATTTCCATTTTCTGCAAAGTCTGTTTTAAGAGCTACTTTTTTTTCCCACTAGCAATGTACTCCTGTTGATTTACTTTTTACTATTCTATTTGGATAGAAAATAGGTATGTCCAATTGTTTAATAATATGCTTTAGTTTACATTTTGAATAGCATTTCTTTCTGTCAGCTTTTAGTCACTCTGCTTTAGTTGCTATATTGAACTACTTGAGCATTTTATTGACGGCAACTTTCAATCACATACTATCCAGTGAACATGCAGTAAAGTCAGCAGTTTTGTTTTCTGATAGACACATTGTGTAATAGGAATTCATTGATGATAGCCTTGGCCTCTTGGTTTATTAATGGCACCTTGTATCCTGATTTGACAAGAATGGATACTATCAAGAATCCACGTATATAGTTTTAACAGAAAAAGATGTGTCACTTGTATGAAGCTACTCTCTTTAAGTTTTTACTTTGCTTTGGCATTACAACTTTGTACTAAGCCAAGCAAGAGGCAGGATTATAAGTCAGCCAAGGAAAGCAAAATCCAGCAATCATAGTTTGCTTTGTTCTACTGAAAAGGCTTTAGTTCCAAATATATTTCCAAAGTGAAGAGAAAACAAGTTAGGCACAACAGGAAATAAATGAACAAAACTTTTGGGAAAATAAGCAGTGTAATATGGTTCTTGTTAAATTTCTCTGGAATTAAATCTACTAAGGCACTTGCTTAAAGGGAACATAAAGGGGAATGGGAGGATAACCCCCTATTCTTATATCTTTCTAATTCTCTTTGAGTTGATCAGAATTATATAATAACTCAAGTCCTGCCTTGTTGCATATTATCTTTCAAATTTAGCTCAACGTGATAAAAATTGTAGTGTTCATGTCTTTTTCATTTTGGAACCATAAGTAAAAAGCAATCTTATGTGAAACCATAAAGTATTATGACACTATGTACTATACAAAAATATGATACTACATTTCAAGGAACCTGAAAATTCACTGAATGTGCAGTGTCTGCATGCACATCATTTTGTGTGTAAAGCAAAATGTTAAATATGAATGTAGGTTGAGAAAACATTATTATATGTACACAGACCCACGTTCAATGTAATATGGATTTAATTCTTAAGTTGCTGAAGAGTTAAATAGGCAAATCAATACATATCAATATTACGAACTTGAAAAAAACAAAAAATAATTTGACATTGAAAACACATGGTCTTCATATCCTCTATAATGTTATTTCCACAGCTCATACTAAAATGGGAACATGTGGATTTACTAAAATCTATAGTGAACATATCAGAACTAAAATGTAAAAGCTGTATTTCCAGTAGCTTTGAGAAAGAAAATATTGGCAGGACATCTTGTACATACATTTCTTATGTGTAGAGAAGAATTGAATTCAGAGGTGATTCAGTCAGTGCTTTATCTCCCATATTAAAATCGTATTAAAAAGGTTTTATTGGCTTTTAATCTTTCCTTAAGCAATATTCCATTTTGTGCAGCTTATTTAGTTCTTCTGCACATGCTACATTATTTCTTATTCAAAAAATAAATACCTCCCTTATCATGTAGCAGCATTGTCCTAGAACATGGCAGCAATATATTTAAATATTCTCTGAATGTCTGAAATCCCAAGATAAGAAGTGTAGCGAGTTAAATGGTGAGACTTGAATTGACTCTTGTTGGAATTAGATCTGTAATGACAGTGTTAAGCAGCAGCGACTGTTTACAGAATGTCAACATGATACTGCAGTGACACCTACTACAAGGTCTATAGTTTAAAATTGTCATTTTCTCCAGTGTAAACCACAATGTACATGGCTTTGCAATTCAGTCTAGTCAAATGTCTCCTAATCACACACAACACTTGAAATAAAATTTCTCTGTTTCAGCACATTTACTTATTTATTTATTTTACAAATTATGCTCTGATTCTTTTTCTGCCTTCCTTTTTCCTATTTTATTTAATTAATTTGGGGAAGGAATATCAATATACACATCATAGTACCAAAAATACTTACTCTCTCTGTACTTGAAACATCGCCTAAAACCACATTTATTCCTTTATAAAACAAAATCGACACAAATGTAGGGTTTCCCAGGGAAGGTCTTAATTTGCACACACGTCCATGGAGACTAGAGCAGAAATCCCAGCTGCGAGGTTGGTAACAGGTACGTTCTCAAGCTGAGGAACTCATGACACTATACTTATCTGGGTTGTGACCCAGTTCAGGCAATCAAGATTATATTCTATTTTGTAAAAGTGCTTCTGAAATCCAAAGTAAATAACCATTTATAATGCTTAAGTGTGTTCAGTGTGAATGCATGTGATTTGCTTGATTTGATTTTTTTATCAGGCTTTGGTTTACTACTGTATTCAGCAAAATATGATAACTTTTGTCTTTCACAATGTATTATTTTATAGCAAACTTTAGAAGCATCAGCAAAAATGTTTCTTTCTCTCTCTGCATCTTATTACTAACATATAAATATATGGATATATTACTTCTTTTCTGGCATTTTAAAATTATGCCTTCCTAATCCAGCATTTTGGGGACAATAGTTGAAATAGCTTGGTTTATCTTTGTGACCACACTTACTATTCTATGTGATAATACACTTGTTTCTCTTTCTCTTTTCTTGCTGGCAGAATGCCACTTACCACTGTTCTCCATTGTTCTATCTCAAGAAGACTTTGTTTAAGTTCTTCCTTCTTACCTCTTGAAATCTGAGTATTTAAATAACTGACTCCACTGTAGCTATTTATAAGTTAGGAGTAAACATATGCTGGGCATGGTCTAAGAGCCAAAAACACTTCAGAATTCAGGCCTTTTAATTCTGACTTAGGTGGTTCACAAGTCCTTTTTGCCTTGTATTCTGAATGGTAGACATTTCTGGAAGTCTGACTAGCAAACCACATTTATTTTTCCCCCTTCCTAGATTTTTTGTAATGTAGTAATGGATGACACTAACGCTACCTTTTCCTTCTGTTAGAGAGGCAGCACTAAGTCCTCCTCTGGCATAAATATCAGGAATGAAGTTAGAACCTGGAAATTATCAACTTTGTTTATTTCACTCTGGAATTTATCTCCAATGAATTATATTCATCTTAGGTCAAACTGCCTAAATTAGAATCCCAATTCCAGCAGTCACTACCTATGTGACCTTGGGCAAGTTATCGAAACTATTTCTCAGATTGGTAATAACTAAAATGGATAATAATAGTACGTTTCATGCAATTAAGTGAGTCAGTATATGTAAAAGTTTTTAAGAATGTCTGGCACATATTAAAGGTTATAATTTTCTCCATCTAATCTTTGCGAGATCTTGGAGCCAATTTAGTCATTGGAATAACCTGAATAAGATGTGTCATAAGATTAGAAGAGTATATGCCCAGGTGTTTTCCTAGCCAAGATAGAAATCTGGTCTAGGTGGTCCCTTAGGAATTGTTTATCAGAATTCCCTGGATATTTAGAGGGTAAACAGAGACCGAGCAGAGTTAAATCTATTCAACATTAATTTTTTTAAGATTAGCTATGAACCAATCTTAGTCAAAATGGCTATAGAATAAAGTTATAGAATCATAAAAGGATTCAAAATAGAACACTATAATGCAGTGTTCCCAGGCTGGGTTATAAAAAGAGAAAATTAATCTTTATCAGTTCAGTAAGAGAGTAATCAATAAGAGAGTACCTTTTTGCATGGATCCCTCTCTGTTATAATACTGGTTATAGAAATACCAGTTGCCCCCATTTCAGCAGCTGTGGTAGCAAGAACAGAATTATTGTTTTGTTTGCTTTGCTGCTCTGGTACGTTCAATAGTATAGCTGTGAGATCCACACCAGATGGTCTTAGAGGTGATGTCTTTATCTCTTCTGCTGCTGCACTATTTCACTCTCACAGAAAAGTCTTAAATCCTGACTGATTTTTTAAGTCCATGTTGAATTATCTACGTACTATCCTCTTGAGATAAAGTCTAATCTCCCTTTATTTGGGTTTCAGGGGTATAACTTAGCTTAAACACATAGTTTAATAGTGATGTGTATGTCATAATTGAGCAAAGAATTAAGTAAAAAGAAGTGTAAATAAGATACTATATTCTATAAAAGTGGTGTACTAAATTTTGATAGAGAAATTCCTTGTCATCACCTTGTTACTAATATAAAGCAAGCATGGTTAAGTTTAGATGGATTGAACAATGAAAGAACTGGCAGGTCTTTATAACTAGCATTTTTCAATGAATGGCTCATGAAATTCTAAGTCATATGTCACATTTTTTCGTGTTAATTTTTTGGGTTAAGTTTTTAATGAATAATTGGGGTTTAAGTGGAGTTTCTGTTCTCTAATCTTTATTTTTTATTGTTAGTTTTATTGAGTACAGTTGACACACAATGTTACATTTGTTTCGGGAGTGCAACATCATGATTTAGTAAGTTTATACATTATTCTATGTTTACCACAAATCTAGCTCCCGTCTGTCATCATACATCACTATTATAATATCGTTGACTATATTACTTATTCTGTGCCTTTTATTCCTGTGACCTATTCATTCTATAGCTGGAGTCCTATATCTTCCACTTCCCTTCACCCATTTTGCCCATACCTTCACCCACCTCTCCTCTGGCAACCATCAGTTTGCTCTCTGATTTTGGAACTGATTCTGCTTCTTCTTTGTTTATTTGTTTGTTACTTGTTTTGTTTTTAGATACCACATAAGTGAAATCATATGGTATTTGTCTTTCTTAATCTGACTTAATTAGCATAATACCCTCTAGGTGCACCCATGTTGTCTCAGATGGTACAATCTCATCCCTTTTTATGACTGTGTAATATTCCATTAATATCACATCTTCCTTATCAATTTGTCTCTTGATGGGCACTTAGGTTGCTTCCATATCTTGGCTATTGTAAATAATGGTGCAGTCAATATAGGGGTGCATATGTATTTTCAAATTAGTGTTTTCATTTTCTTTGGGTAAATACCCAATAGTGGAATATTGGATTGTATGATATTTCTAATTTTTTGAGGAACATCCATACTATTTTTCATAGTGGCTGTACCAGTTTATAATTCCATGAACAGTAATACCTAGAGTTTCTTTTTCTCCACATCCTCACCAACACCCGTTATTTCTTGTCTTTTTTATTTTAGCCATCACACCATGACAGGTGTGACATGATATTTCATTGTGGTTTTGATTTGCATTTCCCTGACAATTAATAATGATGAGCATCTTGTTCTCTAATCTTTAAATTCAAGATTTTTTAACTTAATGAGATGTTATTGAGCACTTAATTCTTTATGACATCCTTTTCTGGGTGCTGTTGATACAGATATGAAGAACATTATTACCCTTTGCACCAATATCCTATTCCTAAATACCTCACAGTAAAAGGGTAGGAGTAAATGCTGTAATTTTGTAGTGGAGCATAAGAGGTAGTTACTAAAAGCAGCTATTGCCATACACAGAAGGAAGTAACTTAATTGGCTTAGACAGAAAACTAGGAATCTAGTGAAGAATTGATATTGATAGTTGAGCATGGTAAAGTACTTGACTACCAGTTTACCAGGTGTATAAACATTGAAAGAAAATTCCAGGCAGCAAGTATAGCAAATTCATGCTCTATTGATCTTCTGAAGAGGACATCGTTGCAAACTGGCACTATTCCTAAACACCTGGTACCTTCTATAAAGAACAAGAAAGTTCCAGGGACAACAAATTCCTTAGTCGGAAGTGCTTAGCTTGGATTTCGCCCCATGAATAATGACCCTCTGCGATTCAGCTGCAGCAAAAATGAATGCTCAGTCAGGTTTCTTGCAAACCTGACTGAGACCCAACTTAGCCAAGATTTCACATTTTGGCAAGAATAGTTAGGGATCGTTGACCAACGGAGGGAGGTATATGTGGTTTTAATGTTCTTTTCCATCATGTTTCCCAAAGTATACGAAGACATTTCAGGCCATTAGGTATTTAAGCATCCCAACTATTGGCATTGCTTATTAACTTAAATAAGCTTTTGCTCACCTTAAAACACAAGTTCCATTTCTAATTTTCCCATTTATCTTGTTCACTGATTACATTCAAATGTAAATGACACTTGTTCTATTTTGCAAAGCTTCATTTTATTGAAGAATATCTTCTGGCGAATTTCCTTACTCATTTTGCTCATGTGGCATAAGCATCTTGGTCAGGGATCCTGAATGCACAGAACTTCAGAGAACAGGCAGGAGATATAAATACATAAAGTGACCTCAGATAATGGGAGTCATGGGCAAAGGGCTAGTTCTCTTCCTGCTAGGATGTAAGCTTCTAAGTGCAGCATTCTTTGGCTGTTTTTCTTTTCACCAGTAGATTTCAAGTGCCCATCACAGGGACTACATATATAGTAGGTTGTCAGTAAATACTCATTGAATGAATGACTGACTGAATGAATGAATGTGTTGAAATTCGTTGTACTAGGGAAAATAAGCAACACACCTAGAAACCTTCCTTCCTAATAACAGCAAGAGCAGCAATAATAATAACAACAGATGTTGTGCCAACCTGGTTTGGGATCCTGGTATTATTAACTAGGTCTCTTCTAGGAGACTTTTATGTAATTTTCCATGAAGAAACACACTTGCTCTGCTTTCTCAATCATTTCCAGAACTATTCTGTCTTGAATATTAATATAATACAAAATGCATTTTGGTTTCAATATATGTAGCAAAGTCTCCCTCTTGAATTAGAGACTATTTATGAATATCCTTTCAAATATTGCCATATCCTGGAGCATTGTTTTAAACAGAATTGCTTGATATGGTATCACTTCTGGACTTCATGAGAATTGATCAATATGTCAGCAACAATAATATTTGAATAGTAACCCTAGTAAATGGATAGGCTATTTTCAGTCTTCAAATCAACTTCTAAAATATTCTCTAATTGTTATTATGTGAAATGTTCACTGCAACCTGTATTTCAATGAAATGTGTGTTGAAAATGGATTTCAAGGAAAGGCATGTAAAAACAGCTGAGTGAGTGAGTAGTTAAGTGAGTAGTTCTTCTGGGAGAAACTTTTTTCTATTCCTTGAGTCTGTAAGCATAGCTTATGCTATGCCTCTCCACTTAGAAGCTGGGCTTGGTTTGTCTATCATCTGTATATTTTTTAGTTTAGAAAGTAAAGGGCCATAGAACAGAAGCAGGAAGTTAATCATATATACTTTTATCCCCCTTTCTTCAATTCATACTGTGTTCTTATTCATTTTGTTTTGTGTCTATATCCTGATGGATAAAGGTGCTTCCACTCACCATCCATTCATTTATTATTCTCTCTTTCTCTATTTTTTTCATACTATCTCCACATAGCCAGTTATTGATCACTGATACGTGGAAGGACATCCTAGCAGATACTGTGAAAGCCCTGCCATCTCCTCTTAGCATGTTGTGGAGATTGCTGCAGTTTCTTTCGACAGGTTCCATATTCAGTATTCTTCTGTCTAAGGACTTTCTCTGGACTCAGCAATGTGTTCAGCTAAAGAATGAGGTTGGGAATTTAAGAACCACAAAATAGTCCTCTAATGAGGGATGTGAGGTGGTAGATAAACACCCCTCACAGCCTTCTTGCTCTTCACAAGGAGAGCTCTGAGGTCTGTTCTCTGTAGTCTTTCCTAAGGTTCCCAGCAGCAGGGAGCCAGGCTTCCCACAAAGACAACCAGCTCGTTAGTGCTCCTTTACTGGCTTTTTTTTTTTTCCCTTTCCTATCCCCGTTTTCTGCTCCTTCAATATGATTCCTGGCATCTGCACTCAGAGTAACTAAGGATATCAGGACCTATTTTTGGAAAGACTCAAACTAAGACAAATACCATCCTAGTTGAGGTCTCTGCTTCTTCCATTCTGCCATTGTGGGGCTGGAGACTGGTTCCCTGAGGCATGGAGCCTTTCCCTTGAGATTCACTGTGTTCTTGTCTATCTAGCTGGTCACACTAAGTGACCTCAAACCACGAAGGGATACACAGATATTCTCTGCTCTTGCATATCCAGCTGATCAGGATTTGGTGTGTGAACCAAGAGTCCAGTCCCGCTTCTGTCTGGAACCAACTGAAGTGTCTGTCGCTCATCCCAAGAAAACTCTTCTTATTGTTTACCAGAAGAAGAGCTGAAGGGAATATGGCCAGAATTCCCTTTCTCAGAGATATTTCCTAAAGTATATTTTCCATATCGCAGTTACTGAACTTCTTTTAAATGTTTAGGATTTTGGAAAATAGAGGCAACAGACTGGTCTTTCCTCTCTTCCTCTTCCTTCTCTCTCCCTCTCTCTCTCTCTTTCTCTCTCTCTCTCTCTTTTATCCTACTTCATCACATTTCTCCTAGGACCATTAATTTATCTATCAATCAATCAGTCAGATTCCTACCACGGAGCACATCAGTCATATTGGAATGTTGGCATATTGATGTTGAAGAGGAGAGCCACATCTCTGTGACAACTGCTGTGGTGACCCTTGCCATAATTAAGTGCTGGCAAGATTACCTTTCAGAACATCTGACTGGCACCACAGTTATTTATAAGCCCTGCATACATACAGAATATTTATAGATGGTGGTATGTGTATCTATGTGTGTGCTTTGTTAAAAGCTGACTTAGTTGGAATTATTTTTATGTAATTTGAGTTGGTTTTGGTAATAATTATAAAACATGTTTCAAGCAATCTATTAAATTTCACTTAATTTGGAAAATTTCCTTTGTTTTTTGTATGTTTTTCTACTTTTTGTGTATTGTATTTTTTCTGCTTTTTGCTTTGGTTTCATGAACATCCCAAATAAAAATTATATTGTCCATTCAGTGTTTCTTGTCTCCCTTTTTCAACCTTCATGTTTAATTTCTTTATTACTTAGCAATGAGCTGAAAATAGAAATCTGTCTTTCACATGTTGCTGTGAAGAATGTATGAATGCCTGGATCTTGCATTATGTTTTAGGACATTGCACTTTTGTCATGTAAGGAGGAGGCTGATGACCTCTGTGGCCTTCCATGTGTATACTGATATAGAGATGGGATAATTTGATGAACACATGCTATAGTCGTTTACTGAACAGTCAGCTACCTACATGATTTAGTGTAATGAGATTTACCTTTCTCATTTCCTGTGTACCTATATAAGTGCTAAAGAGGAAGCTTATAATGCACAGACTCAAGATGGTTGGATAATTTAAGGACACTGTGAAACAAATAGCATTCACTTGCAAGGTGGATGATGAAACCGATATAATAATTTTTGCTCATGAGCTTTGAAAAAGCCCTGTGAAATTGTTGAATTTTGAAAAATAATAGTTTCAGTAAATTAATAAATAGTTTCAATAAATTAATAGTTTCAATAAATTAAATAAATGTTTAATTATGTATCCTTAAAATGTGTTGTACCTTTAAATATGTTTTATATGACATGGGATAAGACCTCCAAAAGTCAAAATAATCCTAAAATATCTCAGCCATATGCACCAGAATAAAATAGAACAATTGAATTTTATATTGAGTAAATTTTTCACACCAGTCACTCATTTATTAATTTATTCACTTATTGATTTGCCTTTTCAATACTTATTAAGCACCTATTATGTGCTAAGAATTGGACTAGACTATGAGAGTGGTAACAAAAATAGTAACAAAGGATATCACTTTTTTAGTGGATATTTTGTCCTAGACACTATTGTAAACACTTTATACATGTTAAATCATCTCAAAGCTATAAGATCATTAGCAATTGCTTTCCTGCATCTCAACAATGAGAAACTGAGGCACCAAAAGTAAAAGAACTTGCCCCAGTTCAAACAGCTATTAAGTAATAGCACAGTCAAGATTTGAACCAAGGTGTCTCTTACCACTCAAACACCACACCATATAATGGATAATGGAATCACTCAGATAATGGAATCACACACTACATATGGTCAAGAGCAGTTCTGATATCCAGGCTAATATTATGCAGTGTAATATAAAAGGGAAAACATGGGGCTATGCAAACCTATTAAAAAGGGAGTAAGTAGCCCAGGATATATTGCATTACTCTTTTATAAACCTCCAAATTAGCAAAGGATCCTTCCAATAAGAAATCTCCTCTAAAATAAATTTGATAATAGAAAAACTATTTTTATGTTTTCCCATTTTAATTTTTTTCTCTAAGGCATGCTTTACACTTAAGCTTAGTGAATCCTAATGCCCCTGAGTTTCTTAAGCAAAGCCTCATAGCTTAAAAAAGCTGATATTTATAAATTCAAAAGTAAGACACTAAAACAAAAATGAAAAGTTTCACCTTTTACCTTTTCAGTATTTAAAGCTAGAAAATTTTGATATTAACATATATATGAATATTCTTTTTTATTTTTTTACATATATTTTATTTATTTTTTGAGAGAGTGAGATCAAGCATGAGTGGGGAGGGTCAGAGAGAGAAGGAGACAGAATCTGAAGCAGGCTCCAGTCTCTGAGCAAGCATTCAGCACAGAGCCCAACACAGGGCTCGAAACCACCAACTGGGAGATCATGACCTGAGCCAAAGTCAGACACTTAACTGACTGAGCCACTCAGGCGTCCCATGAATATTCTTAAAGTCTTAAAATCATTTGCCATTTTTATGGTCTGCTTGGGGTATTTTTAATAATAATCAGAAAAATGAATGCCATCTTCAACAAAACTAAGTTGGACAATATTCTTTTTTCAATTCATATTTGGAAAAGAGGATTAAAAAAATAAGACAGTGGATATAGTTCTATACAGTACATTATAAGTAAAACAGTGGTCTTGTCATATATGTATTATTTTTTTGGACTTTGGAATTTTCTTGAGATTTTTTCTTTAATAGAAACTGTCCAACAGAAACTCATCTTTATACAAGGTGATTTCAGGGACAAATATATCTTGAGTTAATGTCACCATTGTATGTTTCCATAGTCAAAACATGTGCTATTAATGGCCCTTAAGCCTTGGGACTTTTAATTTTACTAAAATATGATGTAAAACTAATAAACTTTGTTAGCATGATATAAAAGTTGGAATCTCTAGAATTACATTTTAACTAAGTACCCTTATAAGATTATGCTATTTACCTCATTTTGGGCTATGGGGATTTCTTTTACTTTTTCATGGCAGTATATCAATAATTAAACATAATGTCTATTTTTAAAATATTTAAATGGTAATATCTTTTATCAGCTTACCAATATTAAATAACTCTTTGACAGAACTTTCTTTTGTACTAAACTGCAGTGCCTTTTGCATACTATCATCACTGTGCATTTTCCAGTTTTAATCATAAATCTTTATAATTTCAAGTCAACACCTCATACGGTGATTTTGAAATCTTCCATATTACTTAAAATGATAGAAGGACCAATATGCAAAAATGATGTTTAAAATTGTCATACAGGCAATCCATGCCTATCCCTCAGAGCCATAATAATAATATGGAATTGTTTTCTGGTTCTCCTCTGGGTTTTTTGCTTTGTTTTGTTTTAACAAGGAAGACAGTATTGGACCACACAAGTTTATCTTTTATTCTCATAAAAATGTGCTCCAACTCTAAGCTGAAGTTAATAGTTTAAAAAAAATCACACTGTATACTTAAACATTTTACATGTTTCTAATCTGGACTGATATCATACAATACAGGTTTAACTTTGGCATAAAATATCTCTGAATATGTGAGATCAGACAGCACCATACTACATTCCCCCTGTTTTCATTTAGGGATGCGTTGTGTAGGCCAGCACTGCAATGTAAGCAGAAAAAAGTGCTGCATGCGAACACAGTTTTTTGTGCTGTTTCTATTTTGAGTGTTTGATGAAAAGTCTAACACAGCAGTTTTTTAAATGGATATTTATCTTTTTTTTAACCTGAAAGTTTGCAAGGTATTTATTTTCACTGGGGAAATTATTATATAACCTAAACATTTGGGTGGTAGGAGGCACGTTTGGCGACTATGTTTGAACTATCATTTGTTTGTTTTAAAGCAGTTATGAGAACTCACTGTCTAGACGTTTTGTGAACGGAGAGGTTAGAGATGAAGTATGGGGACTGCATTAGAATTAGATGATTTGTTATTCCTTTCAAGATCAAAAACCAGGCCCACTGCTTGGTGAAAGACTGGAATGATCTATGCCTTTATCTCTTATTCGGTTGTGTTCAGGTGCAAAAATGTATCATTGCACCTTCAGAATGATCCACAAATTAAATAATTTATGATCTTCCCTGTGAAAATACAAGAACTAAACAGCTATAATATTTATACCTGGAAGGACACAAACAAATGATGATTGTCAGCTTTAAAAGAGAAATTTTTGCTTAAAAACTTTAATCCTTCTTGTCATTCTAATTTTGGAACAATAATTCAGGGATACATAAATTAATTCCTCTCTTTATGTGTAAGATTCTTAGTATATTTCTACAGGTTTATACCATGTAATTAAAATATGTAACCATTATATCTGGTTTAAACTTTGATTAACACAGTCAGATTTTGGCAAAAGAAAAGAATATGCCATTTTAATTGAATAAATATAAAGCATGCTGTTGAATTCCAGTTGTAGGAGATCTAAATAGTGCATGTTTCTTTTTGTTTGTTTGTTTCTGTTTATGTCTTTTAGCATCTCCGTCAATTAAACTCTTGGTGGATGACCCTATAGTTGTAAATCCTGGAGAGGCCATAACATTAGTATGTGTTACGACAGGAGGAGAGCCTGTGCCCACTCTCACCTGGGTCAGGTCCTTTGGGACTCTGCCTGAAAAGACTGTTTTGAATGGAGGAACGTTGACCATACCTGCCATCACCTCAGAAGATGCCGGTACTTACAGCTGCATCGCCAATAATAATGTGGGGAACCCTGCAAAAAAGTCCACCAACATCATTGTGAGAGGTAAGTTGGCCTAGAGAATGTTACCACATAGATTTCTTTGTTAGCTAGGCTATCACAAAGCAAATAATGTTGATATGAAAATATTTCTTCAAATATTGCATGTATGTATAACATACATAGAAAATTGTTTATCTTTGATGAATGATGTCTAATTCTAAATGGCTACTAAAATTTCTGAATCTTAACCATGCTTTCTTTATATTTGCATCAAAAGGTTTTCATAACATAGTCTTAGTGATACTATGAAACTATTCCACTGAATAGTGTTTATAATATGCTTTTAGTAAAAAAGAAAAACTCATTAAAACACACTGTGGCATAGAGCATTAATCATTATTTTACAGATTACATATAAGTTTAGGAATTTAAGAAGTGTATCAGTTTAGTGTTTAATAAACATTTATTGAATCCCTATTATAAGCACAGCTCTAAATTGTAAATTGTAGGATTATATAGAGATCTATAAAACATTACCTTGGACTCAAAGATTATATTATCAGTGAAAATAAAATATCTCTATTAATAGCCCTGTGATACAGTGTTGGGGAGGCATAAGCAAAAGCTATAGACATATAAAAATTAAAGTAACTTCTGGCTGAAGTTGTTAGGAATTATCTAATCATGTTTTCATCAGTTTATAGACACTGAGAAGAATTTTAACAGATTGAGATTAGGGAAAGACATGGAAAAGTCAGACAAAGTTTATTTGAAGAATTGACATAAAAGGTGGGTCACTAAGTTGATATTAGCGTTGATGTTCTAGCGTGGCTGCTGCCAGCTGGTGTGCTGGTACTATGTGTAGAGGAGATTCTATCCCTCCAGGTTGGAGGATATTAAGTTACTGTACAAGGAGGTTATATTTCTTCATGTCTCACCTGGCATGGTCCTGGGTTGGAGATGGAAGATGGATACCAGTACCTCTAAATTTAAAATAGATATTCACATGCCCAAAAGGGCTTGTCACACAGGCAAATGGAAGTTTCTCATGATGGAAGATTATAATGGAACCAAAACATAACTGAATGTATTGATATTAACATTTATAATTTTTTGAACATGGATTGTGGTGGCTGTAGTGACCATAGCTATCTATTATTATCCAAACTCTCAGAAATATGCTACTTGACCAAAAATATACTCTATTCAAAATACTGCAAGGTGTTGGGTGTAAATCAAGACACTATGAAAAATGCACTATCTGCCACCAAATTATAGGCTGCACAGTATTTAGTAATTGCAAGATGGACCTTTATTTTATGCATCACTACGAAGTAAAACACTTGTTTTCTTATGAGATACAATGTTACTGAAAATAGTGGTTCAGATATGTATATACTTAGGTTTTCTTTTCAGCCCATATATCAACCATTTAGTATATGTAAAAAGGAAAGTAAAAGAAAAACAAATTGAATAAATTATTCCTAAAAGTTCACACTCAGAACCAACCCAACTGTTTCAATCCCAGTCTTTGTTGACTATAGTTTTCCACACACCATTCTATGTCATTAAGGACATTTATAATTCAGAATTACAGAGAAGTATGGTCTCTGATTTTCTCTCAAGGCAGATAACCCCTGCTGTGCCATGTTGATAGCAATCATAACAGAGTATTGAATGTGAGATACATTCTGATTTTAGAAGTGTTTGAATGTGAATGTAATAAGGATTTTAAAACAAATGAAATATGATCTTTATTTCGACTGTTTGGTTTTAGAAACATCTACGGATGACTACCATATGCTAACAACTCAGCAAATTTGTAAGGGATGCATGGGACTAACTACAAAAATCAGTGACTAAATCCCAACCCTCAGAGGGGTTCACAATTCTGTAAGAATGATAAGAATATAAAAGAATAATATATGGAAATGAATAAAAAGACAGGGTCCATGAGTGGAAGTATCCTAACCTTCCTAAATTAGATATCAGTATTGGTGGACTGGACTTCTCTAAGCCTTGTCTCAGTGAGTCACCAGATTCTGGTCTCTTGCCACTCCAAATTTCAAGAAAAAAAAGAAAGAAGGAAAGAAACTGTACAAATCACCCATATTTATTATTACTGTTTTTTATTTGTTTGCTTTTAAGCACATGCTTTCCCAAATAGTCATGAAATAATGTTATCAAATCTTGCTATAAAAATTTTGAGATTCATTAAAGGATTGCAAAACCATCCTTAAGACTCATGGATGCAATGTAGAATCTTTTATTCCATTATTTTATCAAAAAGAGGAACTCACTAGAGAAAAATGATGCATTAAATATAGTTTGATCAGAAGATCATCTGCAAGTGCATTGAATTCCTATACAACTGGCAAAATATGTGACATAAAATATCTGTGTTTCTCAGGTCCCTTCTGTGAAGGACTAACATCCACAGCACATATATACCCAGAAAGTGATATACTCTTCCCCATTCCATCTAGCACTTTTCATCCACATTCTTACAAAAAACAGTTTCCAACTTTGACGCGAGTGACCTAAAAATGTATATCCCCAATTTATAATTTTTATACTTTTAATTTATCTGCAGTGTACCTGTGCATAGCCCTAGTGCATTGCCAGTGGAGCCTCTCAGCAATGGCATTCACATAATTCACAAAGTCGATTTGATGAGATTTGTCTAAAATCATACCGAGTATAGAAATAGCCTTTGTTAATGGGTCCCAGATTACACATGGGGACAAAAACTGCTACAATAATGTGAGGCATCTGATTTCTGCCACCATGGCCACGAAATACAGTTAAAGAAAATGGTTTTCTTTTTATTATATCAAAGAAATCGTTTTCAAGTCTTCTGAATTTGTAGACCTCTGCAGTGTCTCAGATTGTGTCATGGATACAGTAAAAATGGAGCTCTAGGTGTATTTCCTCCCCCATTCTTCTCTGTAATTAAATCAAGATCCATAGCCCCAGCAAGCACAGGGATATTTTGTGCATAGAATTTGCATTCCCTTTTGAGAATATTCATGGAACAAATAAGAGCACGGGGTGCAGATTGTATTCTAGGAATACAATTCTAGAAACATTTCTGAACTTGACATTTGTTTTTTTTTAATAGAAAATACTTTAAATAATGTAGACAGAACTTCTTGCAGATAATCTCAAAACTAAAGAGGAATGTCATGTTTTAATATTTTGTTAGATATTTATAAATATAGCTGCAGTTCCTTTCTTATGATTTTTAAAGAAATTATAGTAATGGAGCTACATTTCCCCCAAGTCAGGAGAGAATTAGGATGGCCTGGGCTCAGTGCTTTCCAGCCACCTATTCAATATGTCATTGCCACAATTCTCATCTGTCATGAATTGAACCACTCTGTTGAACAAGCATGGTTCATAACATGATCAAGACATTATTGTATATTCGTTTCCTATGGTCTCTTTAAATTTTATTCAGTGGCCTAATCTTCCCATTTCAAGAAGAAAAGTCACATATCTCATGACCCTTATCCTCGTTATTAGAAATGGAGAGTCTTATAGTTCATTCAAACCCCAGCACACATTTAGTTCAGTGTTTTTGGATGCATGATCCAGAATAATAGTAAAATACCAACCTGCTTTAATGCAAAAATTTCTCTTCTGCCCCCCTTGGGTCCACATAAGGCTGGAGACCTGCAGTGGGAAAGCAGAGGAGATGTATATTGGCTTCTTCCTCTCTGTCTGTTTGTCCTCTACCCTCCTGACTACCCACTTTACCACTGACATGATTGCTAGGTTCTGACCTCCCTGGCTTTGGGTCGGGTAGAGAGGTATTCTCTATAAAACATTTTTCTTTCTTATGTGACACATTAAGGGACTCTTGGCAGATTCCTTTATCTAGAAGAGATGTACATTCATGTGGATCAAGGATTGAGCTCTAGTTATGGAATCTCCCAAGAGTCCCTTAATGTGCCACATTCCCTGAGCACAAGCTCTTGTGCAATGTCCTTTCCTCCTTTCTGCTGAAGGCTTCTCACTTTCCTCCACACACCCAACTAAAGAGCCCAAGACAAGTCTGTGCTATTTCTCTTTCTCCATGACTCACATCCCTTTAGTGGAAATGCTCACCTGTGAACTCTGTTAGAGCACACAGATTCCAGTGTAGCTACCCTATTGCCACACAAGTTTTGACTTTCTCAGATGTATCAGGTACCTTTTCAGGGAAAACTCTTCAGAGCTCCATCTAGTCCCATGAAGAGCCCCCTCAGTAAGAATGAGATGAGATAAAGAGGTTGTTCTTCTGCTACGTTGGTCCATATTGGCTCTATCTTCCAACTGTACTCTGAATCTTGACATATGTTGCCAAATTCACCATTACCACCCTTGTGGTAAACTATCAATATGTCTCCCCTAGTTGATTAAAATGGTCTTTTCATTCATTTTTCTGCTCCAGCTTCGCCTTTAGAAGCTCCTCTTTTATCCACTATGTTAAATAAGGTAGACTAGGCTGTTAACAAATAGACCTATACATGTAGTTACTCAAAACAGAAACACTTTAGATTTTTCTCATGAAAGAGTTCAGGTGTTTCCTAGTCAATATGTTGGTGATAGTGTTGTGTGTGTGACTGGTATGTGTGTGTGTTTGGGGGTGGGTGGGTGCAGGTAGAGGTGGAGAGTCTGACCCATGCAGTCATTCAGACACCTAGGTTGATGATGTCTCTGTCATCTTCAATCTGTGGCTTCTAAGGTTTTCTCTGAATATTACCTCCATCCTTCTTAGCTGGAAGTGGTAAGGAGCTTGAATGAGCACACATGGGAGATTTTTATGGGTCAGATCTGCATTAGTTCCACTCACATTCTATTGGCTAGACCTTAGGCGCATAGTCACACTCAATGACGTGCAATGGCATGACGGCTGGGGAATGTATTCTTACTGTGCGCTCAGGAATAAGAGGGCATGGATTTTTGTCAACAGCCAGCCATTCATACTAGAGCCACAGTGATCAGAATTATCTCATTCTACTGATGAAAAGTCCTCCCATGAGTTCCCATTTCATCTAAAATTGAATTCAAATTCCTCCTCCTTATTTCTTGCCTGTCTCTACCCGCTATACTTTATACTCATTATTCTTTTTCTTTTCCACAACTTGGAACTTAAACATTTGCTATTCTTTTGGCCTAAAATGTTTATTTTCAATTGCTATCTTCTGGGAAAAGTCTTTGACTACCCTCTCTGAAATAAACCACCCCTAATTACCTTGCATGATTTGTTGTTTCTTCTTATTACATAACTACTTGGAGTTGTCGTATACATGTTTCTTTATTTATTGTCTGTCTTTTTCATAGGACTGTAGGACAAAGAATTTATCTGTTGTCTTATTCAGTGATATATCCCTAGAACCTAGAAAATTACCCAGCATAGTGTAGATGCTAAATAAAAATATGTTGAGTAACTGAATCTCTTTTATAACTTTACTGGCTTATATTAAACATTTCTTCAAACGTCTATCTCCCTTTCCTAATTATGTACTAAATGTTATTAAGGTCAATTAGGAAACTTTATATACATGTGAAATCATACTAAAACACCTGTGTGATGTGACTATCTCATTTGAAAGGACAAATTGTTTCAATTATTTATTGCTGTATAATAAGCCACCCCAAAACAGTAGCTTGAAACTGTAGCTGTCATTTGTTTTGCTCACAAATCTGGGGTTTGAGAAGCTTGGCTAAAAAATTTAGGGTCTCATATGATTGCATTTAGAATGTGGCTCAGGCTGGGATCATCTTCAAGCCTTTTCATTTAAATATCTGTTGCCTAGACTAAGAAAATTTGAACAGCTGAGTTCTTTAGCTTAGTCTCTATCTCTGTCCTTCACCCTTACTAGTCTCTTTACATGCTTTCCCCATGTAGAGGGCTCATGGTAGCAAGAATTCTACTGGATCCCAGGGCAAAAGTTCCAAGAGCTGCGTGGATTCTTTTACATGCCTGAGTTCCAAAGGCATGTGGTGTCATTACTGCATTCTCTTTAAGGCAGTGATAAAGGCTGGCCTGTTTCTGGAGGGGATCAAAGGGAGGAGTGTCAAATAATCTGCAGACACATTTTTAAAAAGGCACCACAATATGTGCCTTACTCCACAAACCATTTCTTCACATCATACTCCCATGCTATCTCAAAGCTCAATTATGCCTTTTATTTTTTTTCCCATTCCTCCTTTAATTTTATCAGCCCTTATCTTGAACCTCTGGCCTCTGCTAAGTGACCTTGTAAACAGTTTTTTAATTTTAGAAATATCTTAGCCTATTTTTGTTGGCTATGATCTCAGATTTCTAATATGGCAAGAGAAAAAAAAGTTGTCAATATTGAAATAGATTTAACTTTTATGGAGGAAGTCAATATGTATTCAGTGAGGCATGATTTTATAGTTTCTTAACTACACAGAAATATACTGTAACTTCCAGGAACATCATAACCTTCTGTACTAAAAAGTGTTGATTTACCTAACTCTGGTGTATCCACATGATATGACTGAATTCTATCTAAAAATCTGAATTGTAATATTAAACACATTTGTTCAGATCTCCTTTAGTGGAAATACATCCAATATTAGTACTTGTAACATTTCAAAATGATCTTTAGGCTTATTACAAAAAATGTTATAATTTTAAATTTTTGAGAAAAAATAACTGTGAGCAGTTGAGTTTATCATTTCCATTCAGGTAACAGTAATAGTTATGTGCCAAGCTACCAGACACACTGTATACATTAACTTTTTAATCATTCCAAAATACTCATGAGGTAAAAAAATATTTCCACTTTAAAGAAAAGTAAAACTGAAAAGAGAAAGTTAAGTAACTTCCACCAAACAAGCCTTATTTAAGCAGCAAAGCTGAGATTCAAAACCCACATAATATGGTTCCAAGGCCACTGTCTTAACCAAGGTACAATTGTGCCTTTCTAAATTAAACCAAGTTTAAATATATATATATAATGTTCTAATGTTCTTTATTGTTTTCTCTATTCTTGCTTGGCCAGAGATTTACTAGGGACTCTTTCTGGGTTGTGAATTGAATATATATTTGTACTTATGGAAAAAAATAACACCATATAAAGTTCTTCCTAATTACACTGTTTTCTTCCCAAATATATAATCATTTTTGATTGGAGAAAATTCTGTTTTAGTTAGCTCTTTTTTTCTGTGGTAATGGTAGGCATATGATTTTCTAAATAATACTGCACTGTGAAGGACTTAGCATGACTCTTTTAATGGCTCTCTTACAAATCACTGTACAAGAATTTTGAAGAATTTCCATTCATTTGAAGAGACCCATTGAATCACAGAAGACAAAGATACAAAATAATTGTACAAATAAAGCATGCAGTATAAACAAGGAACAAAACAAGTTATCTATACCTGTACCTATAAAAAAGTGTGTTCATTGCTTTCGATGAAAGTTATCTGTCTCAAGCTCTTGACCAGAAAGTCACTCAGAATTGACAATTTTCCAGAAATAATTGATTCCATTTAGGTTTCTGTTTGTTTCTAAAAGTAAATTATTTGTGAATTTCCAATAACAAGGTCAATGCATTTCCCAACCATTGAGATTAATCAAATTAAATTTCCAGTTATCAATAGTTTTCTTCCATGATCTGTCATCAATAAAAACTATCATGATAATAGCTGAAATTGTGGAAAACCAATCTTTAACATTCTTCAAGAGCAAAGCTGTCTGCCCTGTGCAGGTGTTCCAATTATTCATGTAGATTAAATGCTCTATTTCTGTTTTCCCGATTTAATATTCTGTAGTAATTACATCTCCCCAAAACACCAGAATTTTATTATATTATGTTTTATAGCTCTGAAATGGTTTCATTATTATTTTTAAGAAATTAATCTGGTCTATACAAAATATGAAAATTAACAAATTCAATAGTTCTCATCTGAATATAGATGATAGCTCAGTTTCTTTTCATAAATAGGATATATCTAACTTATCTTTGTTCATTGAAATAATATGAGGAATTATAAAATATAATTTCAAGTGAAAAAAGTTTGTCTAGATATTGCATAGTCTTATTATATTTACATAATGTACAGACAGCTTAGTTATACGTGTTTATTTTATTAAAAGTTTATATTGTCCTCCTTGGTAGATGGAATCTCTCATATTTACTCTATCCAAAAAGACATGTGCCAATTGGTAGTAGTGCTTTAAAAATCTATATGTGCTGGGGTGCCTGGGTGGTTCAGTCCCTTGAACTTCTGACTTTGGCTCAGGTCATGATTTCAGGGTTTGTCAGTTTGAGCCCTGCATTAGGGCCCTGTGCTGATAGCCTGGAGCCTGCTTCGGATTCTGTTTCCTTCTCTATCTCTACCCCTCCCCTCCTTTTGTGTCCTCTCTCTCTCTCTCTCTCTCAAAAATAAACATTAAAAATAAATAAATAGAAGCGCCTTGCTGGCTCAGCCGGTTAGGTGTCTGACTTGGGATCAGGTCATGATCTCATGGTTCTTGAGATTGAGCCCATGTTGCTGACAGCTCAGAGCCTGGAGCCTCCTTCAGATTCTGTGTCTTCCTCTCTCTCTGCCCCTTCCCTGCTTACGCTCTGACACACTTTCTCTCTCTCTCTCTCTCTCTCTCAAAAATAAATGAACCTTAAAAAATTAAAAATAAAATTTTAAAAATAAAAATACATACGTAAATACATAAAAGTCAATCCCTGCTAATAGAAAAGAAGAATCTCGTTCAAACAACATTATTTAAAAAATTATTCAATCAGTTTCCTTGAAGGCATTTTATGTATTTTTTTGTTTATGTTTTTGGTTCTTGGTTTTGTTTGGTATAGCTTACACTTATAAAATGGGGCCAAAACAGTGATATTAATTTGAAAACTCCTATCTCAAATTTTTTGTTCTATTGTTGTGGCAGGCACTTATTTCACGCTGTTTGTGTGGATTAAGGGGTCTGTAGGCAGTAAAGTGTAAGGAAAGAGATCTGTGGTAGGGTTTTGGCTTCCCTTAAATTAGCTATCAGGTCATGAGCATGTAAATGGGCCTCTGCTTACTTCCTCTACAACTAAGAAATTGCAGTACATCAACTTTAAGACACTTTTGCTCTAACCATCTATGATTCTATATTATCAAAATGTCTCTTAACTTATGCCCATTTCTGGACTTAATCATTCTTTATTTCTATTTACAAACACCCATAGAAATGCATGAGTGACAAATACATGGCTCTATAGATATACACATATTAACACAAATAATAAAGAACAATAAGCTTTAAGACAAAATTCTATTTTTAATAATTGTTAGTTACTTTACCTGAGAATGTTAAACCAGGAAGATAAATGTGAATGATGCCTTCAGTAGATATTTAGAAAATTTCTACTCCATACTGTATCTGCATCAGTTGCTACAAGGGACAGAAGAGGAATGAGAGCAGTCACTGAGCCCATGGAGTCTTACTCTTTCAGGGAGAAAACCATCAGGCAACTCCCTCCATAGATCATAAGGAAGACCATAGTCACAGTAGAACCATACGCATGACCTTTTGGAAGCTCAGATGAAGAAACAACTAATTCCACTTAGAGAGAAACAGGAAAATTCCACAGAGGACGGTGACAGTTCAACTGGTCTTTGAAAAATGAGAATCTTTACATATTTAGAAACAAAGTGCCTCTTTCCTTTGCTGCCCAGAATGGTGATATTAACTACCTTTTTGAACTTACCCCTTTTTTCTTTTTATTCATGACATAATAGAAACTGTTGATTGCCTTTTTAAAGAAAATTAGTTTTTATAATAGAATAATTTTAGAGACTAATTTATACATTTTATGATTTTAAAATAGTGCTTAAAAGTTAATATTTTGTTCTGTCTTACTCTCTCAAATAAAAAAGTTAATATTTTGCAATCTTGACATGTCTGAGATTTTATATATAATTTTTAATTGAATTAGTCAATCTGCCAAATTTTATTTGCCATTTCTTCTTTTTTCCTTTGAATTCTAATATTCTTCCAAAACCAGTGCTCTCTTTAAATGCTTCAGGAAATTTCTAAATAGAATCAATCACATGTAATTCTCAAATTGTTCCTTTTCCAGACTCCATAAGATGATATCTTAATTTTAACTTTCAAAGAATCTCTTTTTCTTTCTTCTTCTTCTTCTTCTTCTTCTTCTTCTTCTTCTTCTTCTTCTTCTTCTTCTTTCTTCTTCTTCCTTTATTGCTTCAACAAATCTACTTATCTGAAAATGTGTGTGCATGTAAATCATCAGTCCAGTAATTCAAATCCATCATAACCAGAATTCATCTGTTAAGATTCAGATGCTAATGACTAGTGAGTGAAAATTTATCCATGATAAGTCTATAAATGTATTCCAAAACTACTTAATTAATTTTAAAAATCACAAAGTTGGGAAAACACTTTAAAAACTTTTAAATGTATTTTTAATTATAGAACGAGTTTTAAGTCATCTAAACATTATTATTATTAGTCTTTCCATGCTTTCTATAACTTAAGCCCCACAAACTTTTATTTGCTCAACAGACACAGAATACACTCACTTTTGAGTGTCAGCTATGATATACTAGATGATGGAACCCAAAGCAAAAGAGAGAGAGAGAGAGAGAGAGAGAGAGAAAGAGAGATGGCATTTTATCTGCTTAGGTCAGTGGTTCTCAGTTGGAGGCAATTTTTTCTTTTAGGGATCATTTAGCAGTTTATTGAAACATTCTTGATTGTCATGACCAGGAGTGGTAGTGTGCTATTGGTATCTACAAGGTGGAGTCCAAGAATGCTGCTGAACCTACAAAGCACTGGACAGCCTCCACAGAAAATACTTATCAATACTTATGTCAATAGCACTTCTGTTAATAAACACTGACCTAGATAAAGCTTTCCCTAAAACCAATCTGAAAAGTGCATAAAGCTATATATATGCACACAGAACAAAAGCAAAGAAAAAACAGAATTAATTCCAAAACCACTGTGCATTTTGATATGGTATTAATGTCAGATTGGAAACGATTTTTGACATCTCTCTTAGAGCCTCAGATATCAATACGCCTTAGCCTGACACTCCTCTTTCTCTGTAGAGTCATCTTGGGAAAAGGCTGTCATCTGGCCTGCATGGGAAGTGCTCACTGGGAACTTAGACCGGTGCCTCTTCTCTGTGGCCCATGTTCATCAGCTCCTATCTCCAGGGTTATAATGATTTCTCTCAGTCTCAGTTGTTCACCAAGTCCATATCTTCAGATTCTTTCCTCTGACACTCTGTACTACACTTGCTAACATTTCTCACCTCATTTGTTAAAGTTTTTGATGTGCTTTCTAATTTTTGAAACCTAATTTTTACTATAAGAACTAGTTTTTAGGCTTCTAAAATGTGCTTCCTACCCCATGTTATTCCTTGAGCCCCATGGAGTCCATGAACACACTATTGTCATTTATGGCCCTTTCGATTCCTATAAAATCTGTGTGTTTCCCGTACCACTAGAAGATGATATCCTGTCAGGTTATCCAAGACTTGAAACCAACATAATGGAAAATGAAATAGTGGATATTTATGTTGCCTTTATCAATTTCCTTCCTAAATTTTCTCCTAATTATTCTGGTGTGTGTGTGTGTGTGTGTGTGTGTGTGTGTGTGTAATATAAAGACAATGTAAAATGTCATAATATGGCTCCTTCTTACAGAACAAGTCAATGCTAACTTTATTTACAGAAGCTTGTTTTGAAAGATTGTTCCTAGTGTAGCTCATTTCATTTTATTTCATTTCACACTGCCTATTAATTCCTTTTGACAGATGTAGAAAAACTCAAAAGGGAGGCATGTAACAGATTGTAGTTGGTCTATTAATTTGGGAGTTTATTTAGTGTCAGTGTTCAGAGAAATAAAAATGATATTCACTTTATTGGAAGTCTAGTCTCAGTGTCCTCATGACTTTGTTATTAGTTTTAATACTTTATTATCATATAATGCCCCCCTGCTTGCTGATGATATAATCTGAGTATATTAAAGCACTGTCTTAAAAATGCAGTATAAGACACTACTTTATTTTTACTTCTTATTAAAATTTAACAGAAATTGTGGAAGTTATAAGTATTTAGCTTAATGAAATTTCACAGAGTGAGCATATGTATATCACCAGCACTCAGACTGAGAAGCAGAGAATTAATAGGTGTCAAGAAGCTTTCTTCTTAGTCCTCTTTCACAGCCTCACCGAAATGTGATCTCTATTTTGACATTGAACTTCTTAGATTAGTTTTGCTCTTTTAGACTTAAAAGGGGGGCGCCTGGGTGGCTTAGTCAGTTGAGTGTCTGACTTTGGCTCAGGTCATGATCTCACAGTTCATGGGTTTGAGCCCAATATCGGGCTCTGTGCTGGTAGCTCAGAGCCTGGAGCCTGCTTCCAATTCTGTGTGTACCTCTCTCTGCCCCTCCTCTGCTCATGATCTCTCTCTCTCTCTGTCTCTCAAAAATAAATAAATGTTAAAAAAATTTTAGACTTAAAAGGAACTATAAAATGCAATTTGTATCTAGATTTCTATCCCAATATTATGTTTGTGAGATTCATATGCTGCTGTGTGTAGCAAGAGCCTTTTTTATTTTCATTGTAATATAATGTTCCCTTGTATGCATATAATGAAATTATTTGATTATGAACTTTTATTTCTAGTTTGACACCTTTCTGTGCATAGTTATGCTTGGAATATTTTTGTACCAATTCTTTGGTAAACATGAATATTTATTTAAATTTATTTTTTAATTTTATTTATTTTTTACGTTTATTTACTTTGAGAAGGAGAGCAGCTGGGGAGAAACAGACAAAGCGGGGGTGGGGGGAGAGAGAATCTCAAGCAGGCTCCACATTGCCAGTGAGAAGCCTGACATGGAGCTTGAACTCATGAACTGTGAGATCATGACCTGAGATGAAGTCCAGAATTGGATGCTTAACTAACTGAGCCACTCAGGTGCCTCTAAATTTATTTTTAAAGTTTGTGTATTTATTTCGAGAGAGAGAGCTAGCACATGTTTGCACATGAGTGGAGGTAGGGGTAGAAAGAGAGGGAGAGAGAATCCCAAACAGGCTCTACACCCTCCATGCAGAGCCCCATGCAGGGCTTGATCCCACTAACCGTGGGATCATGACCTGAGCAGAAATCAAGAGTCAGTTGCTCAAATGACTGAGCCAACCAAGCACTCCCAAATGCATTTCTTTTAGAGATATACCTAAGAATTATAGGATAAGAGAATGTTAATATCTAATACCAAATTTTCCCATTCATACTTCTACAAGCATTCTGTTTGTTCCAAAGTTGTTCCACATCTTTGTCAACACTTGATATTGTCTATATTTTTTATTTTAACCACTCTATTGGTGCTATGGAGTCATAGTATGGCTTTAAATTACATTTGTCTTATGATGGATGAGTTGAACACTCTTCAAAAGGTTTTTGACCATTTGGTTATCTTTTTGACAATCACTTTTTCAAGTCTTTGGGGCATCCCCCATCCCTCCCACACACATCCTGGGTTGTATTTTTCCTTCTTGATTTGTAGAGTTCTTTCTATATATTGATATATCATTTATTGAATATATTTATTGAAAAATATTTCCTCTTATTTAATGCTTGCCTTTTCACAATAATGTTGTTCTATTGTGCATAAAAGTCTTCATTTTGATGCAGTCTAAACTATCAAAAACATTTTTTTAAGGATAGTGCATTTTGTCTTCTACTTAATTAATCTTTTCCTAACCCCATATAATAAAAATATACTCCTATGTTTTCTGCTAGAAGTTTTATTATATTACCTAAAACATTTAATCCTTAATTCATTTCCAATTGATTTTTATATGTGGTTTGAGGTAAGAATAAGGTAATTTTTTTTTCAATTTCAATACCTAGTTAACTCATTACCACCTGTGTAATTGACCATTCCTTCCCATTATACTGCAGGGTCACCATTGTCATATATAAGAGTGTCAGATACATGTGGATGTGTTTCTGGACCCATTTCTTTCCTATTGGTTTTTGTTTATACATATACTAATACTATTGTATCTCAATTGCTATAACATTGTATTGATCTTTAAATTCTGGTAGTGCAAGTATACTGACTTTTTTTCTTTTTTTCAAGATTGCCTTGGCTATTCTTGGCCCTATATATCTCCATATACATTTTATGAGTAGTTTAATTTTTACTTCACTCCCCCTCCAGAAACAAGTCTGAAAATTTTATCTGTATTGAGTTGAATCTGCAAATATTCCAGATTTATCAACATTGTCTATCCCTTCATTTACTTGTCTTCTTTAATTTCTTTCAAAAAGCTTGTGATGTTCAGAGGAATGGTCTTAATCATCTGTTAGATTTATTTTTTGTATTTGGTAGTTTTGTTGTTCTTGATATTATAAATAGTTATCACTTTAAAAATTTGACTTTTTATTTCATGTGGGTATATAGCAATGCTAACTATTTTGCATATTGACTTTGCATTATTCAGCCTTACTAAATTCACTTACTGATTATAATAATTTGTCTTAGATTATTTGAATTTTATTTGTACATAATCATATTCACTTTAATGAAAGGTATATTTCTTCCATGAATGCTTACTTTTTTTATATCTGTTTGTTGACTTGGTTTGTTGTCCACGATGTCCAAATTACATATTTAATACAAGTAGAATATCACACGCATCCTTCTCTTTTTTCCAGTCCCTGGGGGGAGGTTTTAAGTAGTACATCATTAAATGCAATGTTTACTGCTGACATTTTAATTATATTCTTCTATTCATAATTAGCTAAGAATTTTTAATGAGTGTTAAATGCTATAAAATAATTGAATCATGCTGATAAACACAAGAAAAGAGGAATAGGAGAACAAAAAATATGTGGGACATACAGAAATAAAACACAAAGGAGAAGAAAGAAAATAACTTAAAAAGAGTATTTCAGTGAAATATAGAAAAATGACAAAAAATGCTAAAAAAATATTCTTGGATAACATTAACAAAGTTGATAAATTTCAAAAGGACTGATCAAGAAAACAGTAGATAAAATGCAAGTTACTAACATCAGGAATTAAAGAGGTAGCATTACTACAGAATTTACAAACTTAGAACAACACTGAAGGAGTTTTATGAACAACTTTATACCAATATATGTTTATTGAAAAGCACAATTCATCAAATCTAACATAAGAAAAAAAATTAAATTTATATTTATTACTCATAATCTAAATATTCATTAAAGAAACTGAATTCATTATTTCAAAATTCCAAAAGAGAAAACATGACCAGTTGACTTGACTAATGAACATTATTAAACATATAGGAATAAATAATACCAATCCTATATACATCCAAACAAAATTCATGAAGTTAAAGAGGACAAAACAGTTCCAACTCCTATTATAAGGCCTCCATATCCCTGGTAGTAAAAGAAGGCAGTAATTTATTATAAGAAATGAAAATTAAATACCAGTAGCCTTCATAACCACAGGCATAAAAATTCTATAAATGTAACATCAAATCAATTCCATCAATATATTAACAGGATAACATAGAATTATCAAGGAGATTGTATCTAAGAAATGCATGTTGGTTTAACATTCAGGTAGCATTTAATGGGGGTGCCTGGTGGCTCAGTTGGATGAATGTTTGACTCTTGATATTGGCTAGATCATGATCTCATGGTTGTGAGATTGAGCCCTGCATCAGTCTCAATCTCCACACTGAGCATGGAACTTGCTTGATATTCATATTCTCTCTCTCTCTCTCTCTCTCTCTCTCTCTCTCTCTCTCTCAAAATAAATAAATATTAAAAAACCCAAATAGCAATTAATGTAATTACTGCATTAACAAATTAAAATGAAAAATAATAGTTCATTTAGTACAGAAAAACTTTTAGTAAAATTTAACATCAATTTTAGAAATACAAGTGGACAGTTAAATCTAATCAAACACAACTACAAAAACCCTATGGCTAAGATAATACTTAATAGTTAAACATTGAATACTTCCCTTCCTAAGACTAACAACAAGAGAATGATGTCCACTGTTACTACTTCTATTCAGCATTATATCTTCTGCAGTTTCCACCAGTGAAATAAGACAAGAAAAAAAATAAAAAATAAAACCCTATGGGTTATAAATGAAATGAACCTGTCATTATTCTCTGATGACATATTCTTAATACATTTTTAAAGAACAAAACTTACCATAAAAATTGAGTTTTATAGAGTGCTAAAAACTTCTTTAAAAAAAAAAAAACACTGTTAAGGGGCACCTGAGTGGCTCAGTCGGTTAAGCATCTGACTCCTGGTTTCAGCTTAGGTCAAGATCTCACAGTTTTGTGAGATCCAGTTCTGGGTCAGTCTCTGTGCTGACAGCACAGAACCTGCTTGGGATTCTCTCTCTCCCTCTCTCTCTGCCCCTCCCCACTCATACTGTCTCTGTTTCTCTCAAAAGTAAATAAATAAATAAACATTAAACACTATTAAGAAAATAAGATAGAAATTGGGAAAAATTACATGAGCATTAATACATTACATAAGCATGCAAATAACTTATGTCCTGATTATAGAAATAACTCTTGCAACCCAGTAATAAAACAACAAACAAACCAATATTTAAAAGTAGGGGGGAGATTTGAATGGACACAATTTGTGAATGGACAGTAAGCACATAAAAAGTGTAAATTATACTTCAGTACCAAAAAAGATATTAAAAAAACAAGTCAGCAAACATTTTCTTTCTTTTTTGCTTCTTAAGTTCATGTAAAATCAGTGTTACTTTCTCCTTAATTATTTAGAAAAAGAATTTTCAGGAGAAGCCTTCAGCGCTTATAGGTTCTTTGTACAGAGATTTTCAATTATAGATTAAATTTCTTTGATAAATATGAGACTATTAAAATGTGTATTTCTTTTCCAAGCTTTTTTTTCCCCAATGAAACTGAGTATGTTTTTAAATTGTCAAGTTTACTGGTATAAAATTGCTATAATTCATGTCATTTTTTCAATATATACATATAATTTTTTCGGTCAGTGGTGTGCTAGTAAACCAGCTTTCTGAAAAAAAAAAAAGGTTGATTTATAAGATTTACCAGTTTCCATTTTGTGTGTATTCAGACCATGGCCAATTTCAAGTTGTATCATTGGGAAGACATGCATATACTTTGTTGTCATGAGCAGGTATGAGGTAGTTCCAGACCCTACTGTGGTAATCTGTAATGAATCCATGATATTGGTAATTTATGTCTTCTTTATTTGGTTTTCCTTGTGTAGTTCTCTTTGAGGTCATTCAATATCATTAGTTACTTTAAAGATTTGATTTTCATTTTTTGTTTTTAATTTCTCTGTTGTGCAGACATTTTCTGTTATAATAATTTCTACCCTATATCTTTATACTCTGTATACCTTTCTGTATCTTTAGTCTTAAAATGCTAGTTTGCAGATTCTTATAGTATTGATTAGATTATTGATTTTAACATTCTCTATTTTTCCTGATACAGGCTTTTAGGCTATAAATCTCCCTGTCAACATAGTAAACAGCATCTGATGAGTTTTGATATGTAATGTTTTTATTATCATTCAGATTGAAATACTTTCTAATTTCCGCTGTAATTTTTTCTTTGACCCAATAGTTACTTAGAATTATACACTTATATATGTATATATATAATATTTATATATAAGTGTATATATATTTACATATAATAAGTATATATATGTATATATTTATTTGCATCTTATATATAATATATAAATGTATATAGATATTATATATTTATTTATATTTATATATTACATATAAATTATATATTTATGTATTTACTTATATATTATATACTTATATATTATAAGTTCCAAACACATGAGGTTTTTAAATTGTATTTTTATTATTTATTATAAATTAATCATTATTATCAGAGTTCATATTTTTTTATTTTTATTTTATACCTCAGCATGCTTGGATTATTTTTGCTCTTTTTTTTTTTTTTTTGAGTTCTTGAGATAGAAGCCTGCATAATTTACTTGAGGCTTTAGCCTTTCTATTATGTGCATTCAATGGAAATAAATTTCTGTCTCAGCACTTCTCTTGCTGTGTCCCACACATTTTGAAATGTTTTATGTTTATTTGCATTCAGCTCAATGTTTTTTTCATTTCCCTTGGTACTTTCTCCTTGACCCATAAGTTATTTAGAAGTATGTTGTTCAGTTTCCAAGAGTTTGGAGTTTTTCCGATTATCTTTCTGTTACTGATTTCTAGTTTGAGCCTGTCTGGTTGGTGAGCTCACTCAGGATGACTTTAGTTTTTTAAATACGTTGAGATTTCTTTTGTAGGTAGGATATGTCTTCCTTGATATGTTCCATGAGCACTTGAGAAAAATGTCCATTCTGCTATTTGGTATAATGTTCTGTAGATGTCAGTTTGATCTTTTTGGTTGATGGAGTCTTTCAATATCCTTGATGACTTGCTATCTAGTAGTTCTATCACTTTTAAGGAAGGGGTGTCAGAGTCTCTAAATACAATTGTGGATTTGCCTATTTCCTCTTTCAGTTTTATCAGTTTCTTACTTCACAAATTTAGGTGCTACTTTTTTGTTTCTTTGTAAGTTTGTCTTGTTTTGTTTTCAGCGTATACACATTCAGAACTGCCACATCTTCTTGGTGGTTTAATCCATAGGTGGTGTATACTGTCCCTGTCTGAGTTCTGCAATTTTCTTTGCTGTAAAGTCTACTTTATCTTATGTTGATACATGTGTGTGTGTGTGTGTGTGTGTATGTGTATTTACTTTTAATCTACTATGTCATTATATTTAAGTGAATTTCTTATAGACAGTAGATAATTGAGTCACTTTTTAAATTCACTTTGCCAATCTGTGGGGTTTTTTTTGCTTTTATTTTATTTTATTTTTTTATTTTATTTTTATTTTTTTTTATTTTTTATTTTTTTATTAATTTTTTTTATTTAAACTTTATAGTTTATTGTCAGGTTGGTTTCCATATAACACCCAGTGCTCTTCCCCACAAGTGACCTCCATCAAGACCATCACCCCCCTTTACCTTTCCCCCTTCCCCTTCCCCCCTCAGTTTGTTTTCAGTATTCAAGAGTCTCTCGTGTTTTGTCTCCCTCCCTCTCCCTAACTCTTTTTCCTCCTTCCCCTCCCCATGGTCCTCTGTTGGGTTTCTCCTGTTAGACCTATGAGTGCAAACATATGGTGTCTGGAAAATGATAAAGAAAATAGACTAAAACCTATAAATTCAGAGCACTCAGAAAAACTGAAGCACGATAAACATAGAAAACCACATCTAAGCACATAGCAGGAAAACTATTAAAACATACAAAGATTAAAACGAACAAAACAACCCAACTCTTAGAAAAGCAGCCAGGAATACAAAACAAAACTACACAAAGAGATATAATAAATAAATAACCTACAGATTTAAATAAAAATGGAAATTTTACAAATAGAGTTATATTTAGTGGAAAGAAGAGGGTAAAGTACTTCTACTCCATATTCCAGGAAGTAGAAGTTCCTCATGTTCAAATAATCCACAAGGAGGCAGAAAAAATATAAATAAGAAAGAAAACCAGAACAAACAAAAAAATATATAAGTGGCAGACTTAACCTCTGACCTTTCAATAATTGCATTCAATATGAATGGTGTAAAATTTTAGCCATTCTGACTAGTGTGGTGTGATATCTCACTGTGGTTTTGATTTGTATTTCCCTGATCATGAGTGATGTTGTGCATGTTTTCATGTGTCTGTGAGCCATCTGGATGTCTTTTTTGGAAAAATATCTATTCATGTCTTTTTCCCATTTCTTCAGTGGATTCTTTTGGGGAGCTGTTGAGTGTAGTAAGTTCTTTATAGATTTTGGATACTAACCCTTTATCTTATATGACATTTGCAAATATCTTCTCCCATTGTGTAGGTTCCCTTTTAGTTTTGCTGATTGTTTCCTTTGCTGTGCAGAAGCTTTTTATTTTGATGAGGTCCCAAGAGTTCATTTTTGCTTTTGTTTCCCTTACCTCTGGAGACATTGGGTAAGAAGTTGCTGCAGCCTCAGTCAAAGAGGTTTTTGCCTACTTTCTCCTCTAGGATTTTGATGGCTTCCTGTCTTACATTTAAATCTTTCATCCATTTTGAGTTGATTTTTTTGTATGATGTAAGAAAATGGACCAGGTTCATTCTTTTGCATGTGGTGGTTGTTCAGGTATCCAAAACCATTTGCTGAAGAGACTGTATTTATTCCATTGGATATTCTTTCATGCTTTGTCAGAGATTAGTTGGCCATAAGTTGGTGGGTCCATATCTGGGTTCGCTATTCTGTTCCATTGATCTAAGTGTCTGTTTTTGTGCTGGTACCATCCTGTCTCGATGATTACAGTTTTGTAATATATCTTCAACTCTGGGATTGTAATGCCTCCAGCTTTGCGTTTCTTTTTCAGGATTGCTTTGACTATTCAGGGTTTTTTCTGGTTCCATACCAGAAAAATTTTCAGGATTGCTTTGACTATTCAGGGTTTTTTCTGGTTCCATACCAGAAAAATTTTAGGATTGTTTGTTCTAGCTCTGTGAAGAATGCTGGTGTTATTTTGATACGGATCACATTGAATATGTAGATTGCTTTGGACAGTATCGACATTTTAACAATATTTTTTCTTCAAATCCATGAGCATGGAATATTTTTCCTTTTGTGTGTGTGTGTGTGTGTGTGTGTGTGTCCTCTTCAGTTTCCTTCATTAGCTTTCTATAGTTTTCAGCATATCAATTTTTCACCTCTTTGGTTAGGTTTATTCCTAGGTATTTTATAGTTTTTGGTATGTTGTAAATGAGATCGATTCCTTGATTTCACTTTCTTTTGCTTCATTAGGGTGTATAGAAATGCAACCGATTTCTGTGCATTGATTTTTTATATCCTGTGACTTTGCTGAATTCATGGATCAGTTCTAACAGTTTTTTGGTGGAATCTTTTGAGTTTTCCATATAGAGTATCATGTCATCTGCAAAGAGTGCTATTTTGACTTCCTCCTTGCTGGTTTGGATCCCTTTTATTTCTCTGAGTTGTCTGATTGCCGAGGCTAGGACTTCCAATACTATCTTGAATAACAGTGTCAAGAATGGACATCCCTGTCGTGTTCCTGATCTTAGGGGGAAAGCTTTCAGTTTTTCCCCATTGAGAATGATATTAGCAGTGGGTCTTTCATATATCGCTTTTATGATCTTGAGGTATGATCCTTCTATTCCTACTTTTTTGAGAGTTTTTATCAAGAAAGGATGCTGTATTTTGTCAAATGCTTTCTTTGCATCTATTTTGAGGATCATGTGGTTCTTGTCCTTTCTTGTATGAATGTGATATATCACATTGATTGATTTGTAGATATTGAACCAGCCCTGCATCCCACTTATAAATCCCACTTGATCGTGGTGAATAATTCTCTTAATATATTGTTGGATCCAGTTGCCCAGTATCTTGTTGAGAATTTTCGTGTCTGTGTTCATCAGGGAAATTAGTCTATAGTACTCCTTTTTAGTGGGGTCTTTGTCTGGTTTTGGAATCAAGGTGATGCTGGCCCCATAGTATGAGTTTGGAAGTTTTCCTTCCATTTCTATTTTTTGAAACAGATTCAAAAGAATAGGTGTTAACCCTTCTTTAAATGTTTGGTAGAATTCCCCTGGAAAACCATCCAGCCCTGGACTCCTGTTTTTGGGAGATGTTTGATTACTAAATTCAGTTTTTTTACTGGTTATGGGTCTGTTCAAATTTTCTTATTCTTCCTGTTTCAGTTTTGGTAGTTAATATATTTCTAGGAATTTGTCCATTTCTTCCAGATTGCCCAATTTATTAGTATATAATTGCTCATAATATTCTCTTTTGATTATTTGTATTTTTGCAGTGTTGGTTGTGATCTTTCCTCTTTCCTTCTTGATTTTATTTATTTGGGTCCTTTCCTTTTTCTTTTTCATCAAACTGGCAAGGGGTTTATCAATTTTTTTATTTCTTTCAAAGAGCTAGCTCCTGGTTTCATTGACTGTACTACTGTTTTGTCAATTTCAATTACATTGATTTCCACTATAATCTTTATTATTTCCCATATTCTGCTGGTTTTGAATTTTATTTGTTGTTCTTTTTCCAGCTCTTTAAGGTGTAAGGTTAGGTTGTGTATTTGAGAACTTTCTTTCTTCCTTTGGGAAGAGCTGGATTGCTGTATACTTACCTCTTATGACCACCTTGGCTACATCCCTGAGATTTTGGGCTGTGGTATTATCATTTTCATTGGCTTCCATGTACTTTTTAATTTCCCCATTAACATCTTGGTTAACCCATTCATTCTTTAGTAGGATGTTTTTTTAGCCTCCAAGTATTTGTTGTCTTTCCAAATTTACTTGTGGTTGATTTCTAGTTTCATGGTTTTGTGTCTGAAAATATGCACACTATTAACTTGATCTGTTAGTACTTGTTGAGGAGTGATTTGTGTCCCACTATGTGATCTATTCTAGAGAATGTTCCATGTGCACTTGAGAAGAATGTGTATTATGCTGTTTTAGGATGAAATATTCTTAATATATCTTTTATCTCATACATTGTGTCATGCAAAGTCATTGTTTTCTTGTTGGTTTTCTGCTTAGATGATCTTTCCATTGCTGTAAGTGGGGCTTTGAAGTCCCCTACTATTGTAGTATTATTGTCAATAAGTTTCTTTATGTTTGTGATTAATTGATTTATATATTTGGGTGCTTTCACACTGGGGGCATAAATGTTTACAATTGTTAGATCTTCTTGGTGGAAAAACCCCTTAGATTTAATATAATGCACTTCTTTATCTCTTGTTACATCTTTATTTTAAAATCTAGATTGTTTGATATAAGTATGGCTATTCTGGCTTTCTTCTGGCAACCATTAGCACAATACATCCCTTACTTTCAATCTACTCCATCCCCTTATTTTTAATATGAAGGTGTCTTTAGTTTTTAAATGGGTCTCTTGTAAACAGCATATAGATGGATCTTGTTTTCTTATCCATTCTGGTACCCTGTGTTTTTTGATTGGAGAATTTAGTCCATCGACATTTAGAGTGAGTGCTGAAAGATATGAACTTATTGCCATTTTATTGTCTGTAGAGTTAGAGTTTCTGGTGGTGTTCTCTGGTTCTTTCTAGTCTTTGTTGCTTTTGGTCTTTTTTGTTTTGTTTTGTCTTTTCTGCCCTTAGAGAGTCCCCCTTAAATTTTCTTGCAGGGCTGGTTTAATGGTCATGAACTCCTTAGGTTTTTGTTTGTCTAGGAAACTTTTTATCTCTCCTTCATTTTGAATGATAGCCTTGCTGGATAAAGAATTCTTGGCTGCATATTTTTCCAATTCAGTACGTTGAATATATCCTGCCATTCCTTTCTGGCCTGCCAAGTTTCTATAGATAGGTCTGCTGTGAATCTGATCTGTCTTCCATTATAGGTTAAGGATGCTTTTTTTCCCTTGCTGCTTTCATGATTCTTTCCTTGTCTGTGTATTTTGTGAATTTAACTATGATATGCCTTGTTGATGTTGGGTTTTTGCTGAATCTAATGAGAGTTCTCTGTACTTCCTGGATTTTGATGTCTGTGCCTTCCCCAGGTTAGGAAATTTTTCCACTATGATTTGCTCACATAAGTCTTCTACCCCTTTTACTCTCTCTTTAGCTTCTGGGGCCCCTATGATTCAGATGTTATTCCTTTTTAATGAGTCACTGAGTTCTCTAATTCTTATATCATGTTCTTTTGCCTAAGTTTCCCTCTTTTTTCTGCTTCATTATTCTCCATAATTTTGTCTTCCGTATTGCTGATTCACTGCTTTGCTTCATTCATCCCTGCCACCAGGGCTCTCATTCAAGATTGCATCTCAGTTATAACATTTTTAATTTCATCTTGACGAGATTTTACTTCTTTCATCTCTGCAGAAAGGGATTCTGTGTTTTTTTCAACATCAGCTAGTATTCTTATTATCCTGATTCTAAATTCTGGTTCAGACATCTGGCTTATATCTGTGTAGATTAAATCCCTGGCTGTCATTTCTTCCTGTTCTGTCATTTGTGGTGAATTCCTTAATTTCATCATTTTGGAGGAAGAATAAGAATTAATAAAATAATAAATTTAAATGTTAAAAACAACACAAAAATCAAAGAAAAGAAGCTAGATCCTATGTAATTTTGTTCTGGTTGTTGAACAAAGCTTGATAAAATAGAGAAAAAGGGAAAGAAAAGACAATTTTAAAAAGGAAATAAAAAGTAAGAAAACATTTAAATTTTTAAATGTATACAATAAATAAAATAATATGAAATGAAGAAAGTAAAATAGACAAAATTTAAAAAAAAAGAATATAGTAGAAAAATTAAAGAAAAATCTTTTTTTATAAAACCAAAATGAAAATAAATTTTTTTTTTCTGTATCCAAGAATAAGAAAAAAATGAATAGATGAACCAGCTCACAAAATGAAATCTGAATGAAATTACATCCATTTTCCCCTGGATAGAAGTCAAACTATGAAGTACTTTATAGTCTGTACACTAAGCACAAAGAAAGACTTATGGTGGTTCTCTAAGATTTGGTTTGCCCAGTTGGACCAGGCTTGGTGTAATGGCTCCGTTCTCCACTAGGTGGTGCTGCTTAGCTTACTGGAGTGGATTGGTGTGGCACATCTATGAGTGTATGCTCATGGGCAGGAGAGGTGAAAATGCATCACCCAGCTTCCCAGTCTCAAGCATCAGAACTCTGTGTTCTCTCCAACTGGCAGTCAAGCACCCCTCCTTTGTTTCCAGCTTCTGTCCGCTCCCTGCTTCTACTCTGTCCATAACCAAGCCATCAGCCTGCCAAGCGGTACTTTCTTCCAGAGTTTTATCTCAGGGGCACTCTCAGATGGATCTGTTTCCAAACGCCTCACTTCTGAGGGCCCTGCTGCTAGAATGTGCTCAGACTCATCCAATGATCTCGAACTCGAGAGGGTCTTGCCAAGCAATGCCAGCTGCCGGCCAGCCCCCAGGAATGCTTGAGCCACTGCACCACTGCAGAGGCCCAGAGACTGCAGCCAGGTGCCAGCCCCTCCCCAAAAATGTTTGTTCGATCGTGTAGCAGCAGTGGTTCAGGGACTATGGTAAATCACAACACACATCTGGTGTCACGTTTCACTGCACCATTGTGTCCTTGTTTCAATACCCACAAACATGTCTGTAATTTGGGGTCCACTGGGACCTTTGCCTGTGAGGAGGCTTCCTGGCCTTTACTAAATTTCCTCCCAGCAGGGGAACCACCTCTCCCCATATGGCCTGAGGACCCATCAGAACTGGCTGTCTGCTCCTGGGGATTCCTCCTTCCCCCCAGAGCACCACCAGGTATTGAGCTGCGGAATTTCCAACTCTGTGTTCCCCTGTATATAGAGTCCTAATGGTATTGAAACCCTCTCCTTTCTCCTTTCTCCCTTTCATGTTCAGTTTCTTGTGGTGTTTCCACTCTTTCTCTTCCTCTCTGGCTGCTTTCGTGGGGAATACTTTTCACTTACTCTCTCCCTGTCTCTGTCCCCTCTCCACAAACAAAAACAGCTCCCTACTCCTCATGGCTTTTCTTATCCTCAGTTCACTTCTCCGTGCCATGTACCTGCTGAGTTCTGTGGATCAAGTTATGCTGATTGTTGTGTTAGGCCTCCTATCAATTTTCTGGATGTGCAAAATGGTTTGGTGCTGATCTAGCTGCATTTCAGGGAGGAGTGAAGCAGAGAACTTCCATGCTGCTCCGCCATCTTGCCCCCTCCCCGAGTTTCCTATATCTTATATGCTTTTCCCATCTTCTTTTTCTACTCCGTCTGTGTTCGAAAATTTCTTGTTGCTCTATCCTTTAGTTCACCAAGCCTGTAGTCTGTTGTTTGGAACCTATTATTAAACATACTTAATGTGTTCTTAATTTCATTTATTGCATTTCCCTTTGTAAAATTTACATTTTATTTAGTTTTATAGATTACAGTTATCTGGTAAAATTTTCCACTGTTTTATTTAGCTTTCCCCAGGGTTTTATTTCATTTTGTTTAGCATTTCAATCATATTTTTTTTTAGTATTTTTTATCTAAGAACTCCAGTGTCTTGACCAACTGTGATATGTTTTGTTTTGTTGTTTTAACTTTATCCTGTCTCATGACAAGCCTTATTTTCTTATTGGTTGCCAATTATTCTGTATTAAAAATTGGCTTAACATTATGTTTCTTCGGAAATGTTTCTTCCTTTCTTAAAATTTCTTTTAGTTTTCTTGCCTCAATTCATTCAGATAGTGAGCAGAGTAAAGGTTGGGTTGGTAATGCTCAGTCCCTTATTTTCCCCACTCCTAGGGCATGGATTTTCAGAGCTTCCAAATTAGTACTCTGGGATATTCACTGGAGCTTTTGGCCTGGGTCTTCAGCCTCCTGCTACAGACAAATGACTTGAAAGAAAAGTGGCTATAATATGTTAACTCATCTTTTTGTTTTCTTTTTCTCTGGGATTTTAACCCCTCAAGTTTGCCAGAGCTGATATCTGATGCTTTCAAAAAGGACTTTAAAGAAATCTTACTGGCTCTTCTAATTTTTCCTTATGGGAGTGAAGGTTATCTGTAAGTGACCCCAGCAAAGTCAAATACAGAAACCTGATTTGATACAGTTTTAAGATTAATGTATTTATAGTAATAAGTACTAACTTTGTATTTGAGAATTTGATGTATAGTGATGATAAGAACACAGAAAACTCAAACATCATGGGCAAGTGAAATAGAAAATAACCAAGTAGGTTAGAATTCTCCACCATAAAGTTTATACTCTTTAAGTTCTGACAGTTAAAGGAAGTGTTTGTTACGTCTTTATTTTTAAGGGAAAAAATGTAATAGAATACAATAAGATTTGCAATCTTATGTTTTTACATGGTAAAGATGCTTACAGTAGCATAATTTTACAATATAATGATCAACAGCACAGAAACAATTATTAACAAATAGCTCAATCATCAAATAATGAAAATTTTTAATTGGGAATTAAATTCACAGTTCTTTCTTTCCTTATCAGATATGTCTTAATTGCCGGCACTGTACACTGAAAAATAATCAATATGTTAATAGATATGTATTTTTTCAGTGATAATTGTTCATAGTTACCAGTTAATATGGTATAGCATTGTGTATACCATACAACCACTTTAAGGAACACCTCACTTCCCAAAATAAGCTCACAATGATAGTTCCTTGCTGAATAGACTCTAGTGTTTTGAGTTTTAGCTGTGTATATTTTATTGTGTCCTAAAACCACTTTGTGTCTGAATTCTCCATCTGATATTCCTGACCCTGCAGAAAAATCCCAAGTGCACAAATGAAATGAAGCTTAGAGATTGCATTAATGCTTGAATAATGTATTCTTTTATAAGCATTTTTGCAAAATAATATTTAAAATATTACTTGACCTTATTTTTGTCAGTTTAATACTTAAGATATCTTTTCAGTAAGTTCTGTGCTTCTATTTCATCCTCTATAGATAAAAGCAATATAATATACACAACCCAGAAACAGATCTTTGGAAACATGTACATTTGAGGGATGCAACAGTTTGTAAAAATTGAGAGAATTGAGGTAAAATGAGAACCAGAAACAAATATTGTTTCAAAAGCAATACAACAACATTAACAACAACAACAACAAAACAGACTTCACAAATGATGGCATGGTCAACAGCATAAGTGCAATAGGCCATAAAATCACCAAGGATTAAAACTGGACAATGATGCCACTGGTGTGCTGTGACACACAAGAGGTGGATCAAAAGCCCATAATCAGTAGATTATGGGAGTAACTGGGATTTGAGAAATAAAGGTTGTGAAGATGGAGTACTTAGGGAAGTTGACAATGAATAAGACAAGTGGGAAGGAGGGAAAGATTCTTTTTAAGAAGACAGAGATGAGCATTTCTGAAAGCTTGACTGAGGTAGTCAGTGGCAAGGGGGAGATTGAAAACTGAAGAAAGAGATGGACAGAGGGAGTAGTGGAACAGAATAGATGCAGGCACAATCATGGTCGAACATAGAAGGGGTCATCTTGAGACAGAAGGGAAGGGTAAAAAGACTTAGAATCATGGATATGCTTTGTTTTGGACTGGAATGGATCATGGACATTTATACCCATTTATACCTAATACCAGTTCTTTTTCTTAATGAACTAAGAGGCCATAGCTTTTGCTCATACTGAGAGATGGGCTTAGGTGGAAGTTTGAAGATGATGATAACAGATTTTGGAGAATGGACAAGAGCATGGAAAAGGGTGGTGCATAAAACATTGCTGAGCAACAGAGATTGTAGCATTTTATATAACCATGTTCTTAATATTCATTAATAATAAACTCAATATTACTCAAAAGTAACCCTTAACTATTCATTATAACATGGCCGTGCTTATTGATTCTACCTAATTTTTCTAGAATAATTGAATTTAATCAAAATATTGGTTATTATAATTCTTACAGTGTAATGACAAGGTGTGCTTGGTGACTACAATTTAAAATGGAACAATCTCTCTCTACCTTTTAACTAATGGGTTTGTATCCTATTTATTTCCAAAAAAATCAAGTCAAATTGCAATACTATCTATCAGTAAGACTTGGGAGAAAATAAATAATAATATGAAAATAAGGTATATCTCTTTCAAGATTTCCTTTATTGAAAAATATTTTAAATTGATAGTCACAAGTGGTCTTCCTATTGAATGAAGTAATACTCTTCCAAAGTTTCTGTGGAAGAAAAATAAAATGATCCCATGTCCCCAAATAAACTAGTGGCTGTATAAATAGAACAGCCATCTCTTCAACCAGAAATCATTGAATTAAACATAAGTGCAATATAAATCAAGCTATTTTTACTACTCTTACTCTCTTAACATATTCAGCTTTGTTTTAGAATCATGTTTTCTTCCCTGTATATGATGACAGACCAGGTCTCTCTAATGACTGAATTATGTAACTTATACTCAGTAATATCTGTTTAATTGAATAAGACAAAATTTTAACCTCTCCCTTTCTATAGTTCTTTTATTCTGTTTTGTTGAATCCCAGGAGGACTGCAAATAGAAATCATGAGATAAACACTGACCCAAATAACATAGTACATTTGATAGCATTCATTTTTTGTCAACACAACTTAAAACTACATACCATCAGCAATATTTTGGACATTTGGATTCAGTAAAATTGCATGCAAAGGGACAAATAACTTGACTGTCCTTGTCACTAAACTTTATTATTAAAACGGTGCTCTAGGAAATTATCTGTATTTTTCATATATGATTTTCCTGGAATCTAATATTACTTTATGCCAGCTTATATCTCAAGTGATGTTGAGAATGAAGATATACTTAATAAAACCAGAATTCCATGCTGATCTACTCTACTGTCTAAAATATTGAAATAATGAAATTTCATCAATGTTTGGCTTCTTCTCAATTTAACAAACAGAAACTTAGTTCCTTGGAGCAGTTAATAGCTTGTTCGTCTTTCAGCCTATTAATGATGCCTTATCAAATGGTTTTTAATCATATACTGTCCTTATTCGTGCCTTCTTTAAATGGCTAAAAAAAATCACCCAAACAACCTACAAATTATGGAGGGTCCTTCCTTAAGGAAATTTTGTGTCAAGTGAAGATTAAGTAACTGTCAGAAAGGCCTGTTCATGTGTGCCAAATGCTCATAAAATATTATGACTGCTTATAGAACTATGTCCCAAATGGTTTCAAGGTGTTATCCAGACTGGATAGGAAAGATGATTAGGATTAATGTATGATAATGGTTGTCTGCATATGAAGAAGTAGGAGTGCAAATGCCTCATAATTGCCATGCTAAATAATCAACTTGACTTTTTTTCAAACAGTTTACTTTTGAGGGGCACCTGGGTGGCTCAGTCGGTTCAGCAATTGACTCTTGATTTGGCTCAGGTCATGATCTCTTGGTTCATGAGATCAAACTCCATGTCTGGCTCTGCACTGACAGCTTGGAGCCTGCTTGGGATTCTCTCTCCTTCTCTCTGACCCTCCTTCTCTCTCTCTCTCTTTCTCAAAAAATAAATAAACATTAAAAATACTTTGAGAGGCACGTGGGTGGCTCAGTCAGTTAAGCATCTGACTTCTGCTCAGGTCATGATCTCACAGTTCATGAGTCGAGCCCCATTTCGGGCTCTGTGCTGACAGCTCAGAGCCTGGAGCCTGCTTCATTCTGTGTCTCCCTCTCTCTGCCCCTCCCCTGCTCATTCTCATTCATTCTCTCTCTCTCTCTCTCTCTCTCTCTCTCTCAAAAGTAAATATTAATTTTTTTAAAATTTACTTTTGAGAGATTATTTTATTCCCCACAGGAAAAATATGTGAGTGAAGTTGTCTAAGGTGTTACCTTAATAATTTTTCCTCAAATTTGAGAAGGAATTAACAGGTATAGGTCATGGATTATGCTGTACTAAAATCTAAATTGGATTTATATTTTAAATATTTGATATGGACGTTTTGTTTTAGATGTTGTCATTATAAGGAGTTTGTGTCTTCAACACTCTGAGCTAATTTAAGGTAAGCTTCTACTTAGCAGTGAGCTTCAAACTATACAGTTTTTGTAGGATGCTGCCTTGGTTTGTCAGACTATTAAAGCATAGGACACCGTGGTTAAGTATCAGTATAGATTGTGGCTACTTGTCAAGGATTTTGATCTCAAAGTTATTGCTGCTCAATACCTTTCAGAATCTTAATCCAGAATATCAAATATATGGAGGAGTTCATGTAAGAAATGTTTTTCAACTCTTTCTTTAGGTCAGTAATTCTCATCTTGAGGCATGAATCAGAATCTTTAGTTGTAGTCTAAAAATGTGCACTACCATAAGGTAACTTACTTGGAATCATGGGTGGATGTGCTCAGACATTGTAACTCTGTTTACTTTTGGTTAGGAACCAATGGCCTCCATGCACGAAAATCTATCCCTAAATTGATACATCATGTATCTCCTCACCCTCCACATATTAAATCCCCTGTGCCGGATTCCCCTTGACCTGACGTTTTAAGCCTGAAATGAGCAATTTTTTTAAAATAATCAGTCTTCTAAAATTGTTTCCTCATTTTTTTTCAAGAAAATATTCAAAGATACTGTTCATCACTCTAACCTGTACCCTTCCTAAGGTGACCATTCTAAGAAATGCTAGTACTTCTTTTATGCAGCTATTTTGTTTTTACTGTACATATACTATCAATTTCACAACTGGCCAAGTTTTCCTCATTGTTTTTGGCTGCTGCAATGTTTACTATATAATCTCTGGCTTGCCTCTATATCAAATAAATATATAGAAGCTTATTATATTTATTTTTCCCTTCAGCTTCACTTCTGCCTTTGTCTTGTTTTCCTAACTTGATTTTATCCTTGCTTCTTTGTTGTTGTTGTCATTGTTGTTGCTGTTGTTTTTACTGCAAGGTGCAGTAAATTAGCAATAAAAGTTGAAAGTCTTTTCATTCTTTGTTAGAATATGGCAGGATATATAAATAAATGAGCAGCAGTCTCAGGACTTGAGTCTTATTAGGTAAATACTATAAAGTAACCTCACACATATATAGCAATCATACAGAGCCCCCTGAAAAAATGACTAAAAAATGAGAAACAACCAAAGATAACCAAAAACTAAGAAAAATAAAACTCTTGACAGAGAGCACACAACTGTATATGATAAAGGCCATGCACATCTTCGATAAAAGAGGTAGACTAGAAAATTGGGAAGGGAGTGAAGTTGTTTCACTAAGTCTAGACTGTAATGAGAGGAAGAGCTGACACTTACCAACAGAGAAAGTAGCAAGACCGAAAAGAACCAGACACAAACTAAGAGTACATGCTTGCTATAGCTATTTAGAGAAGAGCAAAGTCACTTTGTCATAATCAGAAGATACCTGGTGCCTCTCTGTGCAGTTCAGTAAACTGGTGATGATAGGCTCTCAAATTTTCATGAAAGTCCAAAACTGTGTTCCAATTCCTTTTTTTAAAAAAGTAGTCACAGATACTGTTAACAGCATTGTATGATGACAGATACTTGTGGTGATCATAGCATGATATATAGAGATGTTGAATCACTATGTTATACACCTGAAACTAATGTAACAGTGTGTGCCAACTATACCTAAAAAAGATTAAAAACAGGGACATATATAATACATTTTAGAATTAAGATGGGGCTTGAACTCACCAACCATGAGATCATGACCTGAACCAAAACCAAGAGTCAGACACTTAACTGACTGAAACACCTAGGCGCCCCAGAGCTTAATCTTTTAATGTTATGGCCTTAAAATGATATAGTTTAAGGTATAAAACAATTTTATAAATCCTAAATGTTTTCTCTGAGTTTCCAACTGAATGAGCTTTAACTTTGCTGCAAGCAAAGATATTTATTGGTTTAAAAAAAAGTGAGTAGAATTGCATAGGATGTTCTGGTAAGGAAATGTTTTCCAGGATAGCTAAATTTCAACAAATACTCTATTTTGTTACCATGTAATGAAACAAAACATGTGAGCCTAATGTCTTGGACTATCACCAAGGTCTAAGGAATGGATTAAGGAGAATTAATTTTGAGACAGTCTTTGGAAAAAGAGCTTCATAAAATTCTCATTGATTTGTTCCTAAGCTTCATGTGGACCTCCAAATAAAGGTGCCCTGGTCCATATAGCATGCTCTTAAATATATATTTCTCTTATTAAATTATATTTAGTAAAATAAGAGGAAAAGGGAGAAGCCAGAGTGATTAAAGATGTTTTAAAAATAGTGCTCATTGGTTAACATATATATTTACACATAATATGTATATATATATACCCACATATATGCGTAAGTTGAAATATGTCCTAATTTTTAATGTTTATTTATTTATCTATTTTGAGAGAGGGAGAGAGGGAGAGAGAGCACACAAGCTAGAGAGGGACAGAGAGAGAGAGTGGGAAGGAGAAAGAATATCCTAAGCAGGCTCCATGCTCATGAGGAGCCAAACATGGGGCTCAATCACACTACTGTGAGATCATGACCTGAACCAAAATCAAAAGTTGTATACTTAATCCCTTGAGCCACCCAAGTGCCCCAAAATATGTCTGACTTTGATAAATCATGGCACTCTACTCCCACCAGCCACATTTATACATCCTCATCTGCCCTGAGATTTTGTAGTCATACATGGCCATGTATGTGTGGTAAATTTAAGGAAAAAAATGTATCATTTTAATTTCAAATTGCAAGAAATTATAAGATATTAATGAAAAATGGTACATGTGTTATATATTAGATGGTCCCATGTTTTTAGATTTTGTTTTAATTTTTTTCCCAAAATATCTGGAGAATTACCAATACAAAGAATTAATAAGTTTTATTTCTTTCCCCTATTAAGTGTTTTTCAGAATGACAGATCATTTGTTATAATTCAGTTAATAAAAATATTCTGCAACAAAGTTACGCAAGATTTTGAGGAGTAGCTCACAAATAACATGTATTTATCAGGCACCTTCCCTAATTGACACCACTTGTATAAGGAGGATTAATCTATTTTCTGAACAAATACTTTATTGAGTCACAGTTAATTTCCTCACCTAGTTTTATTTGGTGATTATTTTTTGTATTTTATATTGATATTTGATAATGATTTTTCTATTTTTGATGATTTTCAAAGGGTCATAATAATTCAGTTTAGTTTAATATGAGAAGAATAATCTAGAGCTGTAAAGCACAAACTCCATTATTGTCACCAGCACTATTTGTGGGTATGAATAACAATATATTAGTTGCTCAAACAACTTCTTAAAATAAGAAAAAAATAATACATAATTAACTACATTTGTTCAGGTTAATATTAGGTGACAACAATCAATATGATAACTACTTGGACGTAGCTCCAGGTATGTCTCCAGTGGATGAAAAGTTTTACATCTTTGTTTATCCTATTTGTTCTTCCATATTACCAACCACAATGTAAGACATGTGGAAGACAAAGTGCTCAGGAAGACAGCGATGTAACGTACCTCTCTGTTCCAGAAGCTTGTAAGTCCAGAACATACAAAGTATTTTGAAAACAGCTATGTGGAAGAGGGTTTTCTGGAAGATAGAGAGTAGTCTTAATTCCATGAACTGGGGAAAGCTATTATGAAAGCCATACATTGGGTCTGGTCTTAGGTGACTGGGTAGGATTGGACACACAGCTTTGAGAAGATGCCCATACCATGTGTATGCAATGGCAATGGCAAATTCTGGGAGCCTCCAAGCAGCAAAGGGGAAAAGATAGTTTCTATAGAAGAGGGTGTCATTAATGGCAGGGAGTACTGGGGAGGGAAATCGAGATATTCCTTAAGCAGTAGTACAAGTAGTTTTAAGGCACACAGGCTCTGAAGTGCTGCATCACATAGAAACCTAGCAGGAGATTGGAAATAAACAACTATAACTCAGAGAGGTGTAGCCAGAAGGTTTTGCTAAGATAGCATCTGTGCTGAGCCAGAAACGATGGATGTAAAAGCAAGTTGTGAAGTGAGAGTGTCAACAGAGAAGAGAAAAGTGGAGCCCAGATTCAGGGCAGAGGAAATAGGAATAGAGTTATCTGGGAGCTGGAAACAAAAGGTCAGGACATAGCAAATGCTGCAGGGAGAGAAGGGGAAAATGTAGCTCCTGGAACGTGTCTTCACTGGCAATTGTTACAACTCTCGAACTGGTGAGAATCAGAACTAATTTGAAAGAGGTCAAGGGTAAGTGATTTCTATGTTAATGTTTTGACAACAAGAAACGTAAGGAACATAAATAAGTAGCTCCAGGATATAAAGTTGAGAGAAGGCTTTCTGCATTATTTAGTTATTGTTGCTTTGTTGTAATTAATGAGATTATGATTGTGTTTATAGATACATGGGAAGGACCATGTTGTGAGAGAGAAAGTAAGAAAAACAGAGGAGAAAATGGTAGATGTGTGATACTCCATGCAGGGCTGGAGCTGAGGTCAGGAGCACAGTTTAAGATGTTAACTCGGAAAGGAGGACCAAACTTGCAACCTGAGAGACTGGAGGGGAATGGACATGAATGGTTGAAATCACAGAAAAATACATTTTGTAGAATCGTGAGGCTCTTTGCTAGGATTAGTGAAAGCTGAATTAGAAACAATTGTTGGTACTGTAAAAATCTCTGTTCTACATACTTATGATGGAATCCACTCTTTAGAATGATTTGTCAGCATTTACAACCCTTCTCTTTTCCCCTAATTCTCAGACCTTCCCTGCCTTCTCCACAGTAACTAATTGTGTTTGTTTGTTTGTTTGTTTGTTTTAAAGTATTCCCTTACAGGGCGCCTGGGTGGCTCAGTCAGTTAAGTGGCTGACTTCAGCTCAGGTCATCATCTCGTGGTTCGTGGGCTCGAGCCCCACATCGGGCTCTGTGCTGACAGCTCAGAGCTTGGAGCCTGCTTCAGATTCTGTATCTGTCTCTCTGCTCCTCCCCAACTCCTGCTCTGTCACTCTCTCTCAAAATTAAATAAACATTAAAAGAATAAAAAAATAATAAAAATAAATAAAGTATTCCCTTACATAATAGGTACTACTCTATATCATTATTTTTATTGCACTGTAAATAAAATTTATTTCTATGCTTTTCTCCACCATTAGGCTCTTCAATCTTTGTACCTTTGGCAGCAAGCATAGCAATAGATACGTTGTGAGTTGTGAGTCAGGAAACATTGAATAGAAAGCAGCTGGCATCTACTATTTGCTTACTCTGTGTAGGCATCAACATGATGAGCTTCATGGTTCAATTTTATGATCTCCATTTTTCAGACTTGGGAGACTGAGTTAATTGCACAAGGTCACATTTAATAAATGATGAACTTATACTAGAACCCAGATGATCTGACCCCAGAATACTTACTCTTCCCCAGATAATATGACCCCAGAATACTTACTCTTCATACTTACTTATTCTCTATATTGACTCTCCAAGAAGTCATTGGCACTCAGATGAAAGCTGATGCACTGTGCATTTCTCAATCCCAAATTCTGAACATACTAATTCTTTTAAATTTTGCCTAAATGAGGGTTAGTTAGATTCATAATACTTTGAGAGTTAGAATTTCTTAGGTAAAGAATGGTGACCTTAAGGTACTTAATATTGATCACTCTTAATATCTTTATTAGCTTGTGAAGACATCTAGAAATCACTGGTTTTGTGAAACTTTCTTCAAGCTTTAACTATGCTGAAAGGAAGTAGTTACATGTTAAGTAGTATGAGGTCAATTTAAATAATTTTGTTATTGATACATTTAAGAGCTGTTCCTTAATAATATTTGAAGTAATGTAATCAGGATAATCACTCTCCTGAGGGCTTGTAAAGTAAAAAAATGATACGCTGGCCACTTTTATGCATGTCTTTTAATAACTTAGTCCCTCTGGATGAGCTGATGACCTGCCTCATTCTCCTCTGGCTTTGCATTTCTGGAGGGTGGAAACATAACTGTTTCCTAAGACAGCAGTTCTCAAACTTGAACATACATCAGAACCATACAGTTGGACATGTTAAAATGCAGATGGATGTGTCCTACCTGAATAATTACATATTTAGTATGAGGTGGGCCCTTATCCTAGGAATTGCCGATTTAGTGTAAGGTAGTACCCAAGAACTTGCATTTCTAACAGACTCTCAGGTTATGCTATTGTTGCTGGTCTAGGGTCCACACTTGGAAAACTACTATTCTAAACTAATGTCATAGTTTTAATTTTCAATAGTAGCGATAACTTTAACAGATTATTGGCCTTACAATCTCATAATTTCCTTTGAGAATGAGTTCAGATCAACTTTTTCAGTACAAACGTCATTTTGTCTGATAAATATGTTCTAACATTGCACTGGCTTATATCCAACAACTCTCTAAGTAATGCAACATGACTTAACATGGGCATATTATGCAACCATTTTTTTTTTTATTAAAGCACTCAGGATGTTCCAGTTCTTAAATATTTTCACTGGTGCCAGCACATGTCATCCTCCCTATCTTGTCCCTCTGTCCACAGATATCCCACTATCTACCTCTTCGCAGAGACTGGCTCCTAGGTCACCTTGTCTCCTTTCTAAGATTATGTGAATCTTACTTCCATGTCAATTAACACTTAAAGTGTGTATTTTCATATAACCCTGAACATATAGCACCACTCTCCCCATCATGACCATCAGTGACAACCTCCCTGGGTCATTCTCATAGAATATAAACTTGTATTCATTCTTGCAGAATAGTTACCAAGACAAATCTTTGGATTTATCTTTAACTTGAACACCTGTGCATCTAGACTGTACTCCTTAGGTTCCTATGTAAAATTGGTGTAATTCACTCACCTTAAAGGACAGATTGACAACTAGTCATATGAATTACACTGTTATGATCATCATGGGATATGGTTCAAAATGCTTATTGTGGGTCTAATTTATACAAGTTCAGAAGATAAATTCCATTCAGATGTTGAATCGGAAATAGTTGTTGTTGTTGTTGTTGTTGTTGTTGTTGTTAATTTAAGGAGTTGAAGTGTCTTTAACTGACAGAAACTGTGAAATATGAAATTACTATTTTCCTCTTTGCCTTTGTTCCTGTAAAGATCAGAGCCAATTTATAACCCAACTACCAATTATATGGGATTTAACAACATTTCTCTGCCACCATCATTTTGACCTTACTTGCTTGTATGCCACAATTTTCTCATTAAAAAGAGAAAGTAAACTATAATGTGTATTTCTAAAATATGCTTTAAAAACTTCTAAAGCACGTAGGATGTACTTTTTTAAAGTAAATGTTACACATTTCTCTTTATAACACATATAGGAAAGTTATTTAGTTTCAGAACCCGTCTTTTCACATCTCATTTTAGCAGCCCTGTCATCTGTTAGTTAACCCACAAATTTAGACACTTGTCTTGTGGTCTGTTATCAGAAACTCTAGACCTAACGGGTATTCTAGATTACCACTTTGGAGGAAGCATACCTTTATAAAGGGATTAAATTAACATTTGTAACCCTCAAATACACTTGTACTCCTGTGACATTCGATCTTTGAACAACATACTGTGTGTGTGTGTGTGTGTGTGTGTGTGTGTTGTAACCATAAGCATTATTTCCTTGGTGTTAGAATCTTTGCAGCAGCGAATTTTCTAGATTCATCCTACTTTCATCTATTCAATAATGTTTGTGACTACATTTAATTGTGTGAAAGTAGAATTGCACCAGACAGGTTATAAAAGAAGGAAGACTGCACTCAAGTCTACTGAAATGGGTCAAGACTGCTGGACTAGAGTAGATAGATTAAACTCAACTTCGCTGAAACAAAAGATAGGAAGAGTTTTAAATGCTGGAGTCAGCTAATGGAAAAGTACTGGAAGGTATTAGGAAGGAGGACAGTCAACGGAATTAAGCCATCTGTGCACATAAATGGTCCTTTCACTTTTCAGAGTTAAGCTCCTACCTCCTATAGAGACTGGGAGATAGATGCACTGTCTCCTTCAATGATTATTTTCTAAAGGGATGGCTCCCAGATGCTTGAGAAGGGCATTTCTCAAGACATTCTGCCTTGTAGGAAATTTACATCTCATAGGGGAAGAAGAAAGAAATTACAAGTACAAGTTTTCTAAATAAATGCTCTAAGAAAAGGGAGGTCAGGGACCTAAAGTTAGAAAGAAACCTGTCTAATACTTGACCATGCCGAGGGAAATGTTAAGTTGTCTCATGCTTTTGACTCTTCACATTCTCACAGGGCAAGATAAGGTAGTTAAGATCATTATATAATTTCAAAGAAATACAGATTTGTTTCATTTGGTCATTTAATATATCTAGGTTATTTTTCTTGCTCTTTAATGTTAAAGTGAAAGAATATGTATCAATGATTTAGCTTTGTTTTAAATTGAAATGTGCATGGATCCAGTCACAATATTTTGTTTAAAAAGAAACAAAACAGTGATCTCCTGTCCCAAACATGGGCAGCAAAATGGATTAAGGAAAATATCCTTGGTCTACGAATATGGCAAAATAATTTATAAAAATTCTTTCCTTCTCAACAAAGACTGACTTTACAACTATATATGGATAATAAAAAACACATGAACCAAGGAACTAGAGCACATGCCATGACAGTGGTGATGCAGGTCAGCAAAGCCAACTGATTTATTTAATTTCATAAATATGATCTCATATTTTACCATCATAGACACCAATAGAAAAGAGATTTTCAAGAAGGAAGAAAGCAATAACGTAAAAGGATAGAGAGTACAAAATGTAAGTGATATATAAAAATGGAGAAGACCTGAAAAAAAAAATCAATAACTTAATTGGTTGAGACTATTGTTAACCTTTGAGTCTTCAAGCCATAATAGCACCAGTAAAAACCAGTGTGTGAACTGCTCAAGTGAATGAGTGTGTGATGTAATAGGGGGGGTTACTGGGGCTTAACTGTGTTTTTTTTTTTTAAGAAATATTCCACAAAGAGTTTGAAGGATTATCAGGGTTAAGAAAAAAAGAGTGTTTTAAGTTTCAATGTGACCTAAATAATTTTCTATGCTAAGAGTAAATAGCTTATGGAAAAAAAAATATTGAAATTTCAAAAGCAAGTGGATACCCAAAAGAATGTGAGGCATCAGGGTACAGTGAGAGAGGCTGCCAGATGGGCAGAATGAGTTTGGAAAGGAAAAAGGCCACAGCTTTGAGACAGAAAACAAGGAAAACAAGAAAAATAAAGAAAGATTTTTAGTTTCAGTTAGTCTCATTATTTTCATCCAGTTTTCACTGCTGCGTGATCGATTCCATAAATATTAAGGATGTACTGTTTTCAAAAGGACTTCAAAAGAGCTATATTTAGCACAGGCCTTTCAAAGCTTCAATTCATGTTATAGCTGTTTCTAGTCCTGGGTCCTTAAAACTAACAAAAAATATAGTTTACCCTAGACACGCTCTTATTTCTCATAGCAAAGGGGTATTATTAAATTTGGTAGAAAAGGTGAACTCAGACTGCCTGCTAATTTGTGACATCAGAGGGCAGGAAGTTGTGCTGATTAATATTCTTCTCTTCATATACGTGGTGCTAAGACATCATGCTGTGTCAAATACCATTTATGTAGTAGCCATCATATGAAAATATTTGTGTTTCTTTATGACATTATAAAGGTACTTTGATAACTTATGGACAGTATATATTTTCTTCTTAAGATAGAGCTGAAATGCTAAGGATGGCAAAATAATGATAATGATATTATTCTTTTAGTCCATTTCTTTTCCCTTTTCTCAAGGAAGGGTTTAAACCAAAATGGACCATCTAAAAGATGTGCCCATCTAAAATACCCTTTCTTACTTTAATTACTACCCAAAGTACTTACCTGCAATTATTTTATTGAGAAAGGACATTTAAAAGACAATTAAAATTCAACCATACTTTGCTTAAACAACTTGAATGATTAAATGCAGTAATTAGCTTTGAGAAAATTCATAAAATAAATAAAGCCTTGATACTTCATAATTAAATAGAACCCCAAGATCCTTCCAGAATCTAATTCTGCATTCAAATTATCAGGGTTGCTATTTTAAAGTACTTTCAGGAAACGAATGTAATGATTTTTTTTTATTCTTGCATTATTCACACTACACAACAATTGGCAATTGGAATTGTTAGGTAAGGGGAAGTTAGTGTATGAATACCTAATAATACATAACAAAAAAGGACCTCACTACTCATATCCATCTTCTAGAAGCTTTACTTTTTCATTTTTTTAAACTTTTCTAAATGTTTATTCAATTTTGAAAGAGAGAGATATACAGAGCACTAGTTGGTGAGGGGCAGAAAGAGAGAGGGAGACACAGGATCTGAAGCAGGCTCCAGGCTCTGAGCTGTCACCACAGAGCCAGATGTGTGAACCCACACACCATGAGATCATTACCTGCATTGAAGTCAGATGCTTAACCGAGCCACCCAGACGCCCATTACTGCTTCTTATAATAACACTGTAAGTGCTTTTTCATAACAACATGAGGTATAAATAAGTAAATATTGTTATTTCTGCAAGCATCTGAGCTAGATTGAGTCTTACTAGTGTACATCAATAACTGCACATTGCACAGAAGCTAATACACTTAATTCCTTTTTAATGCTATTTGCATATTCCAAAGTGCACATTCCCAAGATAGGAACAAACTGATAAATTAAATTTTTTAAAATGCTGGTTAATTCAGAAAGGAAAGAGACACACTCTTGTTGGTGCAGATGACTTTATGACATGGCTCTGAAATATGTTTTATAATTTTGGTTTGCCATTAGGTACATCTGAGTTTAAAAATATTTCCCTTTACTTTAGTTTTCTAATCTTAAATTTTATTTTTACTCATCAATATTTTGTGATGCTTATAATGGAAATTCCTGAAACATCAAGAATTAAATCTAATTTTAGAGTCTTTTCAGTGATTCTCATCGATTGATAGATTCTCTTTATTCTGTGAGGTACTGATCCTGAAAGATGTTCTGCAAATAAAGGTTTTAAAAAATACTGTAAGCCCCTCTAGGAGTATTGCAAAGTGTATGTTAACATGTTCAAAGCTCTGGAAAGTTCTGCAGGAAAGCAAACTTATTCATATAGTCAATCTCCCAACACTATTTGTTCTGCTTCTTTTTAACATGATCCCTATTGACCTTTTTCTGAAACAAGTTTTGGTAAATACTGTTTCAGGTAATATAACTGTGCTTAGATGTCAGTTTTCTTCATTCTTTCATCTTTCCTTAGAAATGATTATCAACTGAGCTCTAAAGCGTGTAAACAAAACCTTTTGCATGAAATCCGGGCTCTTTATAAAGGAGGGATGAGTAACAGATATTAATTTGATAGCTCATGTCCCTGACACATTATATGTTTAGGATACATAACTAGCTAATCAGTGGCCATGATGGAATGAGGTCTCCTGAGTTTTTCTGTACAGAATCCTCTTCTTTACATTAATATAGGATATTATTATTAATAGTTTATTATTAATAGTTTATTATATTAATAGTTTATTCACCAAGTACTATTCTGCTCCTATAACAAAACCCCTGAACCATAAAGGACATCAAATCTCTTCTTTTTTTTCTATCTTATTCCTCCTGCCCTGATGCATTTCAGAACATAGGACTACCAAACAGAGTTAACATAGATATCAGACTGAATGGAAATGATTGAAATTTGTAAAGTTAATGCTTCGAAATGTCAAATTTAATTAAATTTGACGAAGACTCCTAAATACCAACTCTACCAAGGAACCAGCTTCAAAATCTGGAGACAGTAAAGTAGAATGAGGCATGGCCCCACTCCCTAGGTTTTCACAGTCTACTTGAAGAGAAGGACCATCATCAAATTATAATAGGATAGATTATATATAATTTCATTTACTATTTCTTAAGTTGTTCTGGGGATGTAATTTATTTCCAACTGTTTATTCAATTGACATCATGTGGGACTGGCAAATACTTCTTTCTCCACCTAAATATTTTTATTGTCTTTAATAGAAAATGAATAAGTGGAAAATCAATTTTTGTTTATCTGATTACACTATTAATGATTTCTAGATCCATTTCTATCTGCAACATTTTTCCAGTTGTCATGCAGTCCCGAATCCTACTGATATTATAAGAATCGGTACACTTGGCGATTTTTAACTAATTTAACTACTTAGAATAGTGCACGGTGGTCACTCTGCATCTCATCATCCCTGTGCAATAGCTATATTTTTAGCACAGGTTAAAAGGCTGACACTTGATATTTCATGTCTGCAAAGAGGTGCTTCCTCATTAGAATTTAAAACATTTAAAATGTTTTTAAATGTTTATTTATTTCTGAGAGAGACAGAGCATGAGCAAGGGAGGGGGAGAGAGAGAAGGAGACACAGAATCCGAAGCAGGCTTCGGGCTCTGAGATGTCAGCACAGAGGCCTGACTCAGGGCTTGAACTCATGAACTGCAAGATCATGATCTGAGCCAAACTCAGATGCCCAACTTACTGAGCCTCCCAGGTGCCACAAAATTTAAAATATTTTTAATATCACTTAATTTAATGTCACTTTTTCTTGTATCTACAAAGTATATTTTATTTTGTAACCACTATATGCTGTATACTTGTGGAACATTTGACAATCAGTGCATTTTATAATTTTAAGTCTATATTTTCAGGCAAGATACAACCTCATAGCCTCCTCTTTGTCTTTATCTTCATTGAGCTTATATCCTGGAAGCCACAGGCATAGTCTTCCCCCAAGCCAGTGGTTTTTTCATTCAAAAATAAACTCAAGAAGTAATCTAATTTTATTTTTTTTAATTTTTTACATTTATTATTTTTGAGGGACAGAGAACAAGTGGAGGAGGGGCAGAAAGAGAATGAGACACAGAATCCAAAACAGGGTCCAGGCTCTGAGCTGTCAGCACAGAGTCCGACATGGGGCTCGAACTCACAAACTGTGAGATAGTGACCTGAGCCGATGTTGGACACTCAACCAACTGAGCTGCCCCGGCACCCTCTAATTTTATATAATGTAAATCTTCCTCAGAGCTGTAGCCATTCATAGGCAAAAATATAGTTTACCTCTAGGGAAAGGTGAGCAGCAAGCCCACCTAGATCTTTGCAGTGGCCTTGCTATAACTCACTGGCTTTATTCTATGAACAAAGCACCTTTTTAAATTTCAGATTAGAGGGACTTCAGTGAGTGCATCTAGAATATACTCATGAGTAACTTGTCAGAAGTGAACGTGGGCCAAGTTTGTATTCAGTTCTCACAATATTAAAAAAAAAAAAAAACCCACAGGGGCTATGGGTTATATGGCAATGTTTCTAAACTGATTATCCCAAACGGAGGCTCAGCTTGATGCCAATTCTTTACATGAACTGCCAGGCTAAAGAAGTACCTTTTGAGGTTCATCCATCACAATTTATGATACATTAAGCTAAATCTAATGTTCTCTCAGGCTGCTGTTAGGGGATTTTCAATAGTGAGACTAAGAAATTGCATTTGGGGAAAGGGATTTCTCCTTTTCTTTTTCCATAGAATTTCTTTAGTTCTATAGAGTCTTGTTATGTCTATTGGATCCTTGTTATACTTTGGTACTAATCGCAGATTGATTTTAAGCATTTGAAATCTTAACTGGTTAGCAGGAAATGACTTTAAATTAACATTGCATGAACTACTATAAATTGTTCACTGAAAAAGAGAGTGTTTAATTATAAACGAAGGAACCTGCTTCCCAGTTGATTAACTATATTAGACACTTTATATTTTCAAAGCTCTACACTATTGCTAATAAGCTATTTCTCACAATGGGTCTCAGAGGAAGCCTACTACTATCACCTCCTATTTTTATAAATGATGCACTTGACCCATAAAAATTAGATTGCCCATATTGGACCACATAGAAATGAAAAGCTAGAATTAGGTTTCAAAATCTTAATGTACCTGTGCTTAGTTTACAGAGCCATGCTTTTAGTTTTCTGAGGAGCCAAAGTTAGAAAATCAAATAAATTTAACTGTCTGCTGGTCCAAGAGATGGTTGTGCGTGCATTCACACACGTGCATGCACACACATACACATAATTTCTTTTCCCTGTTCTGTGTGCAAAACTAGGCATTTTGTTATAACATAACAAGACAAATTCAATGAGATGGCTCTCTAGTCAAATGATCGATGCTACGTCTTCTGATACATCTTACTTTAGCTCACTTGCCAGACTTACTTGTCCCTCTTTTCCTTTTTAGAATCTGTCATTCAGAAGACTAATGTGATTGACATTGGCCAAGTCATAGAGTGGCCTGATACTGAGAACAACAAATATTTGTAGCAATGAGTTCATTTTATCAAAAAAATACAGTTACATATCATAATGAATTATATTTATTAATTGATTATTAGAGTGATAATCTAATATTTTTTATACTTTGAATTTGAAAAGTTATTTTCTATGAATAAAACAGTTTGTAACACATAATATAAATATTGATTTTATGGTTTTTAAAAAAAATCAGTGGCTTTGAATTGTTTTGCTGTTTAAATCTAACTAATCTGATGAATTTGCAGATCTCTCAGTGATAGTATCCATTTAATACATCACTAGGCCAGAGAGCAGACCTAGAAAACAGTAATTGCCTGGTAAATAAATGTTAATCCCTGAAATATCAGAATTTTTTGTTGTGCTTATGTATGTCCACCCTCGTAATTTTAGGATGAAATTGGATCTAAATGCACCTTCATATGCAGCTATTAATAAATTTATATATATATTTGAATTTTTAAAATTAAGAATTGTCTAAAAGTTTTATTTAGGTTTATCATTTTTTCTATAGAAACATAATCAGGAGAATTCTTAGCAAATGAAAGGAAACTCATTTAAATATTATGGTGCTGATAAAAGTAAATGCTCCTTGACATACTAATTTTTTGGAACTCTTAAAACAAGAAAAAATATTGTAGGACATGATTTACTTTGTGCTATAGAGCTTTAACTACATTTGAAATATATATGCACAGTATTATATGCCAAATACAGGCATTTTCAGCACATTTTCCTTTCTAGACACAAAGTTGTATTTCAGTGTCTAATTAAAATATAAATGTATGGCACTGGGTAATAGAATGACATAATTTCTCCTAATTTCATCCTACAGTCATATACTGATAAATACATGGTTAGCAATAAATAAGGTTCATAAGTTTCATTTTATTGTGGAAAAATGTAACAAACAATATGAGAATGTGATTTAAATATTTGTTTTTTGGTATTTTCGTTAAGAATGAAGATTTGTGCCTTTTCTGAACAATATTTTAAAGGATTTCTGAGATTCAGATTTCTTCAAACTTAGAACATTTAATATCTTTGTAGAGTGTGGTTTCTCTAGACATGAGTATCATAAGTGTCAGGTAGATAAATTGGACTCTAATCTATGAGTACACAATGTGCTGTAACAGTACACGAGGGTGAGGATTGTGTCTGCTTTATTCATCTCATGTAATACGAGCCTCATCTAGCACCTAGTCCTGAACAGGAGCCCTACTAATTTTTTCTTGAATAAAAACAAATATATATATATATATATATATCATCATTTTTGATATTCATTCATCTCTCCTCACTCAGATGCAAAAAAGCAAATGAAAATATTTGAGGCTGACTAGTAAATAAAATTAAAGACAAAAATTTTTGAGATTAAAAAGGTATTAATCTCTACTACATTCTTATATAGTTCTAAGATTTCCATGTTATCTTCTTGCTTTTATGGGATGAACTAAGAAAAATCAGTTTAAACTCAGGAAAGGTTACCCACAATACAATTAGAAGGCCTCCATTATCTGCAGGTTATTTTAAAGCCACATCATTTTTACCAGTGTGATTTATATATGGTCTAATGCTAAAAATGAGTGGACAGTATTTTATTCTGATAATTATATTTCATTGCATATGCTATATTTTATCATAAAAGGGTATTAAGTGATATTAAGGGACTGGGAAATGGGTAGGATGTTAGTAAAGAGAAGACTGTGTGTCTAAGAATCACCACCATAAATAAAGGAGAAAACCCTATTCCATATTTAGTCCCATGGTATCATTCAAAGTTCATAACTGGAGCCCTTGGGAGTCCAGTAGATGCTCCCCCAGAAGCCCATGGTAGTCATCACTTCTGACCCAGGTTGAGAGAACAGTACTTCCCCTAGACCCAGAAAGCACTGCTGTTAGGATACAAACACAGCATGTTTTCCAAACCATCTGCCAAGAGATTCTTCTGGCCATCTGCATGAGAGAGCCAAAAAACAGTTTCAACTGGAAACATCTATGTGGTGAAATAGAACAGTCATAGCAAATGCTTTTTTTAAAGTTCTTTTCAATTCAGGTTATTGCAATATATGAAAATGGCTTATGAATGTAAACTGACTCAATTCTTACCAAACTAGTTTTGGTCAGCATGTAGACAAAATCTTAGAAGAATTTTCTTTAATCTGACATTTGTGCAATATTTGAGTTCTCTGGGAAATTGTACCATAATTAAGGGGTGGCACAGGTATTGAATTGGGCTTAATGATCCATATTATTATTTTTAACTCTAATACCTAATGATTTTATATAAACAGGTTACATCATTTGTTGAAAATGCAATGGCAACAATGTTTAAGTATCATCTGTAGACTTAAAGCATCTTTTATATCACTGGAAAATATCCAATTTATAAAAATAAGTGTTTAAAATCTCTAAGTGACTTAGATCCTCAGATTGTTTCCAGGTTCCCTAAATGAGTTTTATTGACATGCACACTACTTAGAATAACAATGAAACATATATACACTTTATTTTATTTTATTTTACTTTATTTCAGCCCAGAGATGATTACCTAGAGTGAATGAATCTTTAATATTATGGAAGTAACACTAACTACTTATGGAATTTTTATGTTTTAGCATTAAAAAAAGGACGATTTTGGATCACACCAGATCCTTATCACAAGGATGACAACATCCAGATTGGGCGTGAGGTGAAAATATCTTGCCAAGTAGAAGCTGTTCCTTCTGAGGAGTTAACATTTAGTTGGTTTAAAAATGGTCGTCCATTGAGAAGTTCTGAGCGGATGGTTATTACACAGACTGATCCAGATGTCTCCCCGGGAACGACAAACTTGGACATCATTGATTTAAAATTCACGGATTTTGGGACATACACATGTGTAGCATCTCTGAAGGGAGGAGGAATATCTGATATCAGTATTGATGTTAATATATCCAGCAGTACAGGTAAGAAGCATATTTGTGATGCCAAAGATGTTCGCATTGAAAATCATTTCTTTACATTTAGCAATAAAATAGTCTTCAGTCAAGCTAAGAACATTATTATTTAAGTTTCCTAAAACCAAAATCTTAACATTTTGAATGTCCAATAAATATCACATTAAAAGACATTGTTACTTCTATTTTGATTTAGATTTACATGTGGTTTTACAGAAGTAGTGCGAATAAAAGTAGTAGCATTGGCTATAATAGATATAGGCTTCCAGATTAATTAATAACAGGGTTTTTTTTTAAATTAACTAGGAACCCTCTGTAGAGCCTAAAATTATATTAATTAATAAAGTTAAACAACAAATGCCTAAAGAGTTAAGACAAATTTTGGAACTTTTAAACAAACAAAATATTTAGTCCTAAAAAGAAAATACTGAGAGATCATTTGGAAGCATTCAATAAGAATACATAAGAAATGTATTTTCAACCAATTAAAACCGACAGTAAAGGTGTTAGACTTGTAATCCAATGTGACTTTTTTGAAGAACGTTATGATAGAATCTCTTCACAGTGGAAAGGATTAAATATAAAAATATACTGGAGTGAAATTCCTTCTTTTAAAGTTAAAAATGAAAATGTTATCAGTTTTTTCTCAATTAAATATACATCTGTAGATGAGGTAAATTCTAGGACTTTGGTATGGGTGGACATGCTAGCTTAACTCTTAGGATGTTTTCAAAAAGCCCTGTGATTCTGTGAACCGCAATCAGTATGCATGGGGATGCCACCAACGTAGTTTGTTTTGCCAGCTTGCTACCAGACTGAATTTCAATTTAGGATTTTTATATAATTCTAGGGTGAATAATACATGTTGAAATCATAGAGCACAGATGTAGCCAGTAGACATACTCTGTTTTGAGAACATTTAAATGGCTTTTCCTTTCCAGTCAGGAGGCATTTTGACTCTCGTGTGGTAACAGATTGACTTGTGATTTTGTGTCTTCTCGTGATTTAAATTCCTGTGCATACTGGATCGACTTTACTCCTTAAGAGATATAGGTCCATTCTTCCAGCTGACCACTTGTGCTTACTTTTCACCATTCTGCATTATTTCTAAGAGATATTCCATTTTTATCAGCCACGGTTAATGTAAAAGGAGATTAGAAAGATGAAAGGCACTTGTGTTTGGACAGACGTCACTTTCTAGGCAAAATGATAATAATAACTATTTTGATAGTATCTATTATCTAAACGTTATTTTGAAGTTGGTGCTAGCACTATTTTAGGATATCTAATAGAAAGAAAGCTGTTGATCTGCTTAGTCATCACTGTTTATGTTTTCATGCAGTCAACAGATATCCATTGATTGCCTACATCTGTGTGCTGGGTGACATCCCACAATGTTATTTTCTGTAAGAGTGAGAACAGTTGTTTAAGAGCCAGAATTATCTGTCCTTAGTTTTGAGGGATGATTTTCCAGAATTGGTCTACACTAAATTATGAACACTGTTGTTTTTGTGTGTGTGTGTTTGCTTGTGTGCGTGGTTTTGTTTGCTTGTTGTTGTTTTTTTTTTTCCAGAACCAGTGACATAAACCCAGATCCAGTCAATAATGCTATTGAAACAGACTTGTCTTATGGTAGCATTAATTTATTTAACATTAAACTTACACAAAAGAGGAAATATAGAACAGACCAAAGAAAGGAGCATTATATAATATCTACAAAATTATTTCTGATATTCATTTTCTTTTTTCTTTTTTTATGTTTATTTTTGAGAGAGAGAGTGTGCACAAGTAAGTGAGCAGGGGAGAGGCAGAGAGAGAATGAGAGAGAGAGAATCCCAAGCAGAGGGGGAGAGAGAGACAATGCTACACATGCTACATACTATCAGTCCAGAGCCTGATGCAGGGCTTGAACCCATGAACTGTCCAATCATGACCTTAGCCAAAATCAAGAGTCAGACACTTCACTGACTAAGCCACCCAGGTGGCCCCTGACATTCATTTGCAAATATACTACTTATAGTACCTATTTGAAGCTATGGGCTATAAGGGGCAAAGGAGAAAAGATAACTAGCATTGATTCATGAAATTACTAAAAATCCCAAGTCACAAGATGATCAGAAAAGCAGAAAATATTCTAGAAATGTCTCTCAGTAATAAGAGTTTAGGTATAAGAAGTAAAGTTTCTTAAACTGTTATTATCTGGTCTGGTTACCAAAGGTAACAGTACTAAAGATAAAGGAGATATATATCAAGTCCTCTTTCAAAACAGTCCCCTTTGCTGTCCGCCAACCATCACAGACAGACCTAGTTATTGTCTGTCTCCTCCTTGCAGTGGAAGCTCCATGCAGTTTGGGCCTTTGTCTGTACTGCTTGTCATTATAATATCAGCATCTGGAACAATACATGGTACTTCGTAGGTACTCAAAAAGTAATTTTATTTATTTGTTTGTTTTTATTTTTTATTTTTTTAAGAGAGAACGTGAGCAGGGGAGAGGAACAAAGGGAGAGAGAGAGAGAAAAAGAGAATTTTAATCATAAGCAGGCTCCATACTCAGTCTGAAGCCTGATGCAAGGCTCACTCAATCCCATGACCCTGGGTTCATGACCTAAGCTGAAATCAAGAGTCAGACACTCAACCAACTGAGCCACCCAGGTGCGCCCCATCCCCCAAAATAATTATTAGATGAAATGAGCTAATTTGTGCCCATAGGTTTCATTTTTAGGTTTTCTTTTCTCTTATTACCTCTGAAAGATAGGCATTTGGTGTCCCTCTCCCCACTCTTATAATTCCCTACTGTCTTTGAGAAACATTATTCAGTACACCAATGTATACTGTGATTTAAGGTGTTATCAGTCTTAAGGGAAGGCCTGGCTCCATAATTTGTGGTGTCCTGTGGAAAAATAAAGCAGATCCCCTGTTCAGAACTCACTAAGAATTTCACAATGAAAACATCAAAGCATTAATTTAAGCACAGGGTCCTTGCAAGTGTGGCTGGCATGGGACTGACATGTGTAGCAGATTGAACTTTGATAGAAAGGCCTGGAGAAGAAGTTTAATCTAAAGCATGAGTCACTGGAGTCAATCGCATATTCTGTCTTTATGCCAAAAAAGTTTTCATGCTCTATTTTGATTATAATAGAATGGAACACCAGATTACATTATAAAGATCTGTAGATCTGAGATTATGTGATTCGATGAGTACTGAAAAAATTACTTTTATCCTCACATAGTAGAAGACTACACTAAAGCAGTGCTTTAATATGAAATATAGAGGTATTCCTGGGGATAGAATTTGAACAGTGAGAATGAACAAGCTATAGGAGGAAAATCTTGGACTACATTAATTTTATGAACCACACAGGATTCAGAGGAAATTCTCACAGATTGGGCGAGTAAAGTCAAAGAAGAGGAAATTACTGTTAAGATTTAAGTAAATATGTGGAGACCTCTTAGGTTCTGGATTTTGCTCGTTTTATTATTACTGTTTCAGGGAATTTAGGATTGACCAAGCGGTCAGCGATTTTCTTATGTGTTAGACGTTTCTATATGTTAAATGTAAGCTATTTAGGGTGACATATTAAACTTAAAAACTGTGAAAATAGTTGAAAAAAACTTAAAACTCTTAGCCTTTTATTTTTCATACAAAATCTTATATTTAATCCCAAGTTATCACTTACTGTATTTAAGAGACATATATGAAATTTACTAAGCTGAGGATGAGGTACCATAAGGCAATTCTAACTGATATAGTTAGAAAACCACTTTTTTTAAATGACCGCCGCATCTCTAGATATGCTTTTGAGGACTTTTAAAACTGAAATATAAAATATCTCAGGAAGGTAAATCCTAGTTTACAGAATTATTAATATTTTTATAAGATAATGATTTGATTTAAAAAAATTGAAGAGAAAGGCTACATGTATTTATTTTGGGGTTTGCCTCACGCATTTGATTGAATAATGAAAACTGATATGTGATGATAGATTATGTCTTTCACATGAATTCAACATTAGAAGATACTTTCCTCCTGACTCTGCAAACATTCAGATTGTTTTATTGTAAGCATTTGTTGTTTTGTCTATTTAAAATCCATGTTTCTGGGGCACCTGGGTGGCTCAGGTGGTTGAGTGTCCAATTACTGATTTCGCCTCAAGTCATGATCTCAAGATCATGTGATTGAGCTCTGTGAAGGGCTCTCTCTCTCCTTTTGCCCCTCTTCCCTGCTCACGCTCCCTCCCTCTCTCTTTCTCTCTCTCTCTCTCTCTCTCTCTCTCTCTCTCTCTCACCCTCACTCCAATAATAGTAATAATAATAATAATAATAATATTCCATGTTTCTTGCAGAGTCTTCTACTGTTATTCTGTATTAGGCTCCATGTCATATGATGATGGATAAATAGGCCTTTGCCTTAGATCTTACAATCTAAGTTTTCATATTACTTAGTTATCAGATGAGTTAGAAATTAGGCAGTTTATTGTGGGAAGGAAGCTGCACTTAAATTTGATCAGATTTCTGTAGGAACTGTGAATGCTTTCTTTAATATTGGCCCAGGAAAGTTTCAGAGGAAAATGACATTTGAGTAAAGTCTTGGTCGACGTGGCATTGTGATAGGGACAGTGGAGGGAGGTGTGCACAGCTGGCAAAATATACAGGATGAAGAAAGTCCTGGAAATATTACGTGATTCTTCAGGTTCTGCTTTTACTGTAGGATTATGGTAATTGATATTAAGATAAGCAAGATTATATTGGTTTATTTCAATTTTATTGCTATCATTACAGAAGCTATATTTTATCAAGCAGATAGCTTTAAAAAACACATTATAGCAATTTATCAGTTAAATTTATCAGTTAAAAGTAAATATGCTGAAATTTTCATTGTTACAATTCAATTTATAACATGAAAATCTTCCACATACTTACTGAAAAATGCATGTGAATTTTAACCTAAAATCCCGACAATAGTTAAAACCAACCCTTAAAATGTTTTCACCTGATTGTCATTCATTTGAACAAATATAATTGTTATAGTAGCTATTTAATTTTCAGAAGACTTGCTGCAAATTACTCCATTGCTTCCTCCAATGCTGTTGCATGATAAAGTCCTCAGGTGCTTCTTAGCTTGCATGTACTTCTTTGCATGACCTGATAAAGTTGTAGGTTTATAGGAAACTCAGAAGCATCTGTATCATGCTAGAAAATATGAACAGTGACACTGGTGAGCTGTGGAATTCCGTGGTGAGACATCTGGTGGGCAAATAGAGCTGAAGACTCAAAACATATTTGATGATTTTTTTTTCCTCCCTTGTTAGAATGCATGAGCATTTTGCATAGCAGAAAATTGAGCAAGATTTAGAAGATTAAACCAGAGGCAGCAACATAAGCATAGGCACACAGAGCTGACCAACTGAGAAAATTATTTTGAAATTTTAGCTTTGGCTGCTGACTACCTGACTGATTACTATAAATATGATGGTTAACAAATATTTGTACAAGCATTCACACCTGTGAAATGAAAAGTTCTTGAAAACATAGGGATATAGTATACAACTAATAAGAATAGTTAATGAGCTGGGAGGCAAAAGAAAAATTATTAAGTCCTGTTCATTAATTTGCTTCTTTGTCGTTTTTCAGTTAAGGAAGAATAGAAACTCATGAAATTCTGCTGATTAAAACTGAAGTTCTGTAGAATGACTGTAGTGAAAGATCCTTTCATGTAAGAGGAAATCATAAGTAAACCAACACATGTAAGGACTGATAATGCTTTGATCAGAGGAAGCATCCATGCAGTCAAAAGTTATATAATCACTTATGGAGTTACTGGACCAAGAAAAATTCATTTTCTTCCTTGACTCCAAAATTATAAAATACAATAATGACCTACAAATTAATGGTGAAGCAGAGGTCAGCAATCTTTTTCTGGAAAGGTCCAGATAGTAAATACTTTCATCATTGTGGACTATGAGGTTTCTGTTGCAACTATCTTAGTCTGCTGTTGTAGTAAGAAAGCTGCCACAGACAATGGGCATGACTGTGTCCCAGTAAAACTTTATTTATAAAAACTGGTGGTGAGCCATATTGTGCCTCAGGCCATGCTATGCCAATCTCTAACCTAGATTTTTGGAACTCTATTAAGAATTAAAATAATAACAAAGCAGAATTCTATGGACTTATTAGGAAACTAAGTTAAACCCACAAATAACTGCTATTTGTCTATATAAACATTAATATATTTTCTATCAACAGAGGCAAAATCTCAGTCTTTCTATATTTCTTATATTCATCGGTATATCTTATTGGGTCCCTTGTTAAGCTGATAATGATCTGCCAGGATGATCCAAGGTCTAGAATTAATGCATTAAGATCTCCTGAGATTACTTGAGATTGCTCAAGTCTCCTTCCTAACATACAAGATTTTCTGCTGCCATCCCTATTCTGCTTGTGACCTCTTATAGCTATCTTTTATCTGTTTCTACATTTAAAAAATTGTTTTGAATAGCTGAGGAGACAATGAAAAAACAACAACTTTAAAAAAATGAGATACACTGAACTTTGGAGTCTCTTGATTTCGAGTCAGTTTGCTTTTTTCTGAATGGATGTTTGGCTACTATTCACACTGGCCTCAGGTGGGACTGGTTCTTACAGACTGAATTTACTCTCAGTGCTGAGGCTTCCTCTCTCTGTTGACTCTTGTGCTTTTTGGAAGGGGTATTATATCTGTCCTAGATACGGGTGAAGAAGAAGCATTGCGTTTTGAGCAGTGTGTCAGTAGAGAGACTGTCGCTCTAAAAAATGGTGAATTATATCTTCTACAGCCTTTCCCACTTTCTTTTCATTGGCTTTCCTCTTCATTTACAGCACCAGGACTGGAACTAAATGTAGCTAGCATATATCTTTACTGTGGTACTTAGAGCCTTAAATTGCTATTGTACTTAGTGAATTTCCCAGAGAGACACTGAACTGCAAAATACTGTATTTAATCGCCACATACACAGAATGCTCCTTAGGAAATATTGGGCTATGTGTACTCAGAGAGATACCTAATTCTTTTCATTTGTGCTTTCAGTAAAGGATGGTATTACTGGTAGCCTGTATGGTAGGTGTGGCTACACAAATTCATATTTAGGTCTATAAAAGTTTACCAAGAATATTTTATGCTTAACATTGCCTATTTGATACTAAGTTTTACTCCTTATATTAAATGTTTTTACTTTACAAATTATTTAATAATTTCAAATTATTTCTTCTCATTTATGTAAATTTTGTATTTATTGCTCAGTGGCTGGTGCAGATTTTCTACAAAGGAGACCTATAAATGCAACAGTCCAGAAGTGTTGGGAGTGGTCAGGGAACTCTGGAATCTGTGTTTGGATAGCTAATATGGCTTTCATTTAGATTGTATGTTTACAATAATAAAAGAAAAATAGCACAAATAGCAAAGTTTTCTACAGATGTTTATACTCACCCTTAAGTAAGTTTGAGAAAATATCAGTTGTCCACCTCAAATATTATTGTTTGCATTATTCTTATTATTATCATTTAGTTTTAGGTAGCTTAATGGAGATTGTGGTATTTGGAGCTTAAGACCAATTCTCTGTTATCTTTGATAAAAGCCAAATAGTCAAAAACCAATGCTCTAATGTTTTTAAGGTAAAGATACCTTCAGAAGGCTTAGCAAGGGCCATATTAAAATGTGCTGAATGACCTAAAAAGAAAAATTGTTATAATTACACAAAATTAAGGCAAAGATCTTTACAGAAAACCTCCTGAAACTTCTGAAGTTTTCTTAATAGAACCAGGAAACCCTCCACAAGAAATGTACACAGTATTTATAGCTCACATCATTGGTATTTTTTCCTTCTGTCTGGTATATAAGCCCTTTATTTCACAGTCTCTCAGCCCTAAAGAAACTGCCCTTAGTGGAGGAATATTGAGGCTTGGAAATTTAAATTTAAGAGGCAAGGTTAACTGACAATGCAAGCGGGAATAAAGCCAAGTGTTCTCATATAGCAGAGAGAAAATAAGTATAGCTGTCACCTGCAATTCTGGGATAATTCATGAAACATAGTGCATATTCAATCCAAAAAAAGTTTTATTCAACAACCACTATAGGGAAGGAAATATGGAAGGAATAAAAACAGATAGGATATAATTCATAATTGATTTTATATCATAGTGGTAATACACTTGAAAACTTTAATAACAGGTGAGGTCTAGAGTTGCTTTACAAACTATCAGAGAAATATAGAGACATATAGAATGAAAATATTGAATCTGATCAGCAAGAGTCCCATGGAACAGGTGGCTTCTGAGCTGGATTGAGAATAAAGATTATATGCCCCTAGATATTAGAAGAAAAATGCATACAATTAGATCTCATTCACTCAAACAAGAATGACCAAATAATTTTATCAAGGAGTCAGTATGATCAGATTGGTATGGGGGGGGGGGCATTCATTTGACGAATCTTCAGAGTTCCAAAAAGAGATAATTAGAGGAAGAATGGTGGGAAAATGAAATAGTTTCATTTAGATAAAATGTGAGAGAGAGAACAGAATTTTTTTTAGAAGTGAAAAGGCAGTGGGCTAGGCAACCCTTTATGGATGTGACCATGAGTCTCACTCATGAATGTCATCTGAGAAGTCAATAAAACCTCTTTGCATCTTAGATTCCTTATCTCTCCGCTATAGTTTTGGAATATTTTTAGGGAAGATATTGAAGAAATAGAGTGGAAAAAAAGGAACATTAAAAAAAAGCTCAGTTTGGAGTGGGGGAAGGGAGGGACTATTTCTTCAGCTGAAGAAATTAATAGGAATCAGATGAGGCACTGAGGAGCACTTATAACCTCTCTCATTAAGGGGCAGTTTAGTCAGTGATCAGTGCTCTCAAGTCAGATTAAGAGAGAGCCTAACTGGCATCAGGCAATAAGATAAAAACATAGAGGGAAGTAAACCATAAGAGATTCTTAAATACAGAGAACAAACTGATAATTTCTGGTGGGGTGATGGGTAGGGTGATGGGGTAAATGGGTGATGGGCAATTAGGAAGGCACTTGTTGGGATGAGCATTGGTTATTATATGCAAGTGATGAATCACTAATTCTACTCCTGAAACTGGTATACACTGTATGTTAACTAACTTGAATTTAAATAAGTAAATTTAAAACAGAGAGAGAGAGCGCGTGTGCGTGAGCGAGCCTGACATCAGTACAAAACTATGGACTTGGGTCCAGGCCCATATTTACTACTTAATAGCTTTATGACCTTGGGTCTGTCTGGACCTCAAAATTTTTCATCTGTAGAATAAAGGGATCAGTTGGGCAACTGATTTTTAAGGGTGTTCTAATGATAACTAGGAATTTTATGGGAATATTTTCAAGGGCTACTGAACTGCACAGAGACAGTAAATAACCAGCTGAGAATTTTTATTCCCCTTTTTCTTTCCAGTTTCAATCAGAGATAAGCATGTATATCTCTTATATTAGGACTTCTATGTAAGGTGATATTTGGGCAAAGATTCTGATTCAAATTCATCCACAATGGTATTAAAAACACATAGTGGTAAACTATTTGCTTACATAAATTCTTCAGTCCCTTCCAAGGTACATTGTGCATCTATGCTTCCAAAATGGTATGCTTTAGAATCTGGCAATGCCACCTTCTGAGTGAGAGACTTTAGGTTGTGTGAGACGTTTGAGAGGACAAACTGATTTGAGATTATTTGTAGTTTAAGGGTTGGTAAAAATCCTTGAGTTTCTGGTGACCAACTAAAAAATCAAGTTTGATGAACAAAAGAAAGGTCACAAATAAAGCATGCATTTCACAAGCAGTTGCATTCATTAGAAGTGGATGAACTTGTCCAAGAAGAGAATGTGAAACAAAGGTACAAGATATACAAGGAAATGATGGAAAAAAGCAAAAATCATGAAGAAAATGAAAAAAAGGAAATCAAAGAAAAAGAGCTCTTCAATTTGTGTGGAACAAGGGGATATCCAAGGGAAAACTTATGTATTTACAGCATCTGTAGAGCCTTTAATACCTCTTCCTCAGCATGAAGAGGCATGTAAAAGATTTTATTTGTCCCAAATACTTTACTATTGTTGCATGAATTTTGATAATGGGAGCAGCTCTTATTTTTCTTCTAATGAAAGGATTGTGAATTAAGGAAGAGAGGGTGGGTGGAATAGAGGGGAAGAGAGAAAGAGAAGGAGAGAGAGATTTACAGAAAATAACAATTACACTAATTCTCTTTGCAATGACATCATTTGCAATGAGATAGGGAATATTTAAAATATTTTCAGTTGGCCTTATCAGTAAGTTACAAGTTATTTTGAGAAGCATGAATTGTATCAGTGTTTTTGCTACTTATATTTTGGGAGGGCATAAATGCAAAGATTTAATGCATTAACTAATTCTCTATTTTCTATAATAGTTCAATAAGCATTAATCATGTTTATAATTAGAACTTTTTTACATAAAATTGAATATATGTAATTATGGAACTAACATTGGGTTTATAGTTTTCCCCTAGTTATTCATCTTAAAATATGCTTTCCCCCACCCCACAAATATCAAAACAGAATTCTACCTTACAAGTTATAGTTTAACAGTGGTTAATTTAGCTATTGTAAAATTACTACATTATGTGTTGAGTATTTTCTTCACTTGGCAGAGTTAAACACTTCTTGAAAGTCCTGGATTACATTAAGATGAGAACATGTCGGAAAGGAATAGATCAATGGGAAATTGGAAAGAATACCCAATTTATGCTTTCTGTATGCTTCATCCTTTTATAAATGCCAGCAATGGGGACATCGAAACTATTTGAATTTTAAATGACTAAATATAGGTTTCTCTAATCTATGAGGATCGAATACCATTAGTTTTATAATTTGCATTTAAAACTATAATAACTATCAATAATTTACTAGAGTTAGAGAAGGACTTACAACAATATATTCATTAATTGATGAACAATAAATTTCTCCATCGAATATATACTTAAGAATGCCCTATAGGTTATGGTATATTATTTATAGTTATAATATCAAACCTTACTCTGGATCTTTTGCCTAGAGAAGAATATAGAGTTATGTTAAGTAACATTATATTCACTACTTATGTGATTATGACTACACCTTAGAACTTTGTGTTTGTAGATAACACTACGAATCTACCATTATCAACTGAGGAGCAGAGAAATGAATAGAAGTAGCCATGGAGACTAGATCCATAGACTAACAGTTTGATCATCATTTTGCTCTTGTGGAAGCAGAAGCTCTAGAATCCTAGATCTTCTGGAATCATCTAGAACAATTAGTATAGTGCATTAACTTCCAAAAGGGATTCAGGTAACCTGGGTGGATCATGTGACCATGCCCTCTGTTGATGATGGAACACAACTTTCTTTCTTACTCTGAGAACACCAAACCAAAGAGTGTTAGGATATTAGGTTCCATTTACCAGTCTTATATTCCACTCACAAAAGCAGAGTGAGGCCTTACCCTATTCTAACCAAAGTACATAGCTTGAACAGTATTCATTTCACCAAAGAAGACCACTTTCAACGTTTTGCTAAGTTAAAAATCCTCTAGTGCAGCTCAACATTGTTATAATTATCCTAGCTTCTTGAGAAGAGTGGACCCAGGGTTTGGGTCTTTAAAATACTACTTTAACTGCATCTGGGGTCTAAGTGGCATAGTTTAAATACTAACAGTAACCCTGGAATATACATTAAAACTTATAGCACACAAACATAGATCTCACTGTTTACATGAAGTATTTTATTTTTAAAAAATATATTGCAGCATAACAAAAACAGAAAAATGTATGAAATGCAATCATGCTGCTTAGAAAGTGAACACACATATATAACTACACAAAATTTAAGACACAAAACATTACCATATGCTGAAGATCCAAAGTAAATTATAGACCACATAACATAGTATGCCTACTTTTAAGAAATAATAATCTATGATGTTTGGACTTTTTATTTTCCAGTTGCTATGCTAAACATTTTAAAATGAGTACTTCATTGAATCCTTAGAACACCATTTGAAGTATGTACTTCTGTGATTATATCCATTTTACAGATGAGAAACTTGAGCTTTAGAAAGCATAAGTAACTTTACTAGGCCTGAGGGTTTCTAAGTAGCAAAGTAAGGTGCTGAACAGATGTCAATTCTGACTGCAGGACTCAGGCCCTTGATATAAAACACACACCTTCTCAATGGAATGAGCACATGTAATGAGATTTCAAGCTCCAGAGATAAACTGTGAGAAATGTATTTTCAATGAGTGAATTCATCTCAGAATTCTCAAATCATAGTGTGTTTGCCTTTCATACATCTTTGACTAAACAGTTGAGCCTAAGGAGACCTGTTGGGTGAAAGTCAACCTCAGAGGTAGTTTAGGACCAAGACTGAAAGCTTTAGAAAAGAGGGTGTGACAGTAATTTATAGGAAAACTGAAGAATTGAGAACACTGGACTCACCTCAAGAATATGACCGGTAAGTAGGTCAGAATTTCCCAAAGTTTAGATCTTCCATCACTGTTGACTAGATTAAAAAGATGTGAAATGTGAAACATATCATTGCACTTTAAAGAAAGGGTGTTGTGCACAATATGAAATACACTGGTAATTTAAATATGGAAAGTAGAAATAATAAAATGACAGGCAGTTCAAATGTCTGCATCTAAAATGCATTTTGTATGAATTACAGTCCACTATAAATGAAACATTAGTCCACTTTTACCAAGTCTGTCTAAATAATACTTGTAAACAAAATATATTTAGTTGACATTTAAGCAGAAATATCCTTGCTTAGGAATAAAATGCAATGTAAAACCATATTAATAAAATGGTACTCAACTCTATTCACATATATGAGCTCAGAATGACTTATGTCCCATTCCAATCAATGGCATTATATGAGTTTTTATGTGGTTTTTAAATCAGGCTTATATTTTTATTGTAGCATTCTATACTTCTACAGACTGGCAGAAGGGATCATAAAATGCAATCATGCATTGGTAGAATATTTGTTAATAAAGTGTTCATGTGTTATAAAAAAAAAACCCTCCTCCTATTTTTTAATTGACTGGTTAGTTACCTACTAACAGATCTGTTAATTAAACCTCATTTGCTCTAAAGAACATATGGCCTTGATTTGTTGATGAAACATTGTGTTCACTGGTTGTTTCATCTTACTCTTGACAAAGCGTGAAAGAGCCAGGTTCATTTTATGTCAAAATGTTTATTAAAATGGTCGTACTGTCTATTTCCAGAGGATAAGGCATATTCAGTGATACACAATCAGCGGTGTAATTAGGGAATTTGTAAACCACATGCATTGTCCAGCGTGATCATTTACAAGGGGCCTGACAATGTCACATGGATTCTACAAGTAGACAAATGGCCTTTTTATTATAGAAGCAAATTGATTTTTCTAGCCATTCTGCATTGAAGAGTTTACCACTGTGAGCAACAGTTGCTCTAGAAAATAAAATAAATTGTGGATTGCTTTAAAGCATCTTTCTTTTGCTATGCTTTCATAAAATGCATTTGATACATAATTTATAGCTTATCATCTTTTTCATTTAGAATTCCTTCATCCACAGAAAAGCAATCACATAATTAACATGATCAGACAGCTCCTTTTTACTTACTCGTCCCTGGTTTTCATGGCAACACCCTGACCTTTGTGAAAATGGACAGCACTGACATTTTGTCATCCTCATAAGGGAGGAATAGATGTATTAGGAATGTCCAAGCCCCTTTACTTCATAGAAACAGAATGGGAGCTGGTATACCTGTATTATGTGCCATTTTAGGATAATATCCAAACACACAGATCAAATTATTGTGTCTAATGAAATAAATCTGCAACCTTCTTTCCTTGGTTGGTGGTGGGGGATGCCTCTGTTCAGATTTTTAAAAGTTCATTCCTGTCCATGCCTAAAATGGCAATGTAATTTATATATATATGCATATATATACACATATATATGATTTATAAAATGTTTCTTTGACTCTGTGTGTGCCCATGTTCAATATTTGAGACGTCATGGGTATGAATAAAGCAAGATCTTTGCCCTCAATATAGAAATATATGTATAACAGTAAAATACAGTCATTGATACCACACCAGTAAAAGGCACTGATAAGAAAACATAATAACATACATTGAGTGTTTACTATATGCTAGACATTGTGCTGAAGATTTTATGTATATTATACTGTTTAGTCCTAAAAAAATGTAATTAGTACTAATATGCTCACTTTAGAATTAACAGAGACATTGGTTAGAGCACTTTCCCAAGGTCATGCACCTAGTAGGTGGTAGAGTTAGGATCTGAAATTAGGCTGCCAGCCCCTGAGCCTTACTCTTTACAAGTATACAACTCAAAGTACTTCATAGTTCAGGGGATGCTCCAATGTGCATTGTGTCATTATATCTTTATGTTATCATTAAATTCTCAAAATGACCTAAAATTGCACAGGTGGAAAGTGGGCTGGGTTGAGCCCAAGTCAGATTTCTAATTTTGTACCTTAAATCTGTCCCAGACTCTCCATATCTACTAAAAAAAGCCTTCAGATTTAAAAAATAATTATGAGCAATTACCAGTTACAAAGAATCCTGTTTCCATAATATATGGTGCATTTTTTGTAGGTAGTGAATGGCCTAATTTATCTCTCTTGCCCTCAGTCTTCAGCATCTTTATCTTTTGAAGGAGCTTTAAAATGTGCGTTAAAATGAATTTGTATTCTCTCTAAAATAATACATATATACATGTAATTTCATACATGCAGTCCTGCTTGTCTTTCCCAGGATGTTGTGCTATTGATTTGAGGGATAGTGTGTTTATACCACATATAAATGTATTTGGATAAACCATTTTAAGAGCAAGTAGGCATGGAGACAAGTATATTACAGAATAGATGAATTTCAGGAATTTGGGAATCTCTGAGTTAGCTTTAAACTGTAACAGTCTCATCCTTGTTATTTTTAGTTGCTATAACAAATGTTTACAATGCAGTATTCAATTTTTAAAGGTGAAATTTAATTTAGATTGCTTATGCCCAAATAACTGTCGTTTTCCAGTTTTACTCTACATTATTTTTAAAAAGACATACCAAAAATTAAATGGAATTTAAATAATAACAGAGTTAAGTTAAAGAATTGATCCCCTATTTCCCAAAAATGGTTATAGATTATTATCTTTTTATCAAATAACCTTGTCATATTTTAGTAAAGATCTTAGTACTTTACTTGATGTTTTGACTCTTATAATTCTTTCTTATTACAGAAAAAAAGAAAGTGCTTCTTTTGCAGTCCTTATTTCTTCCAACATTCTCAAGTCTAGTCCAGAGTCCTACCTTGCTGAAATTTTAACATAATTTGAGTCACTAGGAAGCAGAACTGTCTTGCTCCTGTTTTTTTTAATTTAGTTTTTTTTAAGTTTTCTACATGAGAGACTTTACATACTTAATCAGTGATCATTAGTCATTCTATATTTCAGTGCTTGAGTAACACATATAGTAAGTCAAGGAAGAGAAGTTAAGCACAGAAAAAAAGTATGCTTTCATATCTTTTTTCCAAAGAGGTCAGTAAAAAATTCTCTTTTTGATACAGATTTATCTTAATGATTCTTAGGAGATATTTTATTATAATCTCAGATTAGAAAACCAAATTACATGAAGATCAGAACAATGTAAGGTACTTGAAACTACATTTAACCAAATGCTACATAAGCACCTTAGGTTAAGTTGCCATTCACTTATGTATTTATGAGGCAGCAAGAATGGAACCCGTGTTTCTTTGCAACTGGCCTTGTAGCTTGTGTAGTAGGGAAAATATGAATGCCACTTAGAGAATGATTTTCTATTTTGTTCTTTCATCTTACACTTTGTGTTCTATTGAATCCCTCAGAGACTATTCTTGTACCATAGCAACACCTGCTGGGAGAGTGAAGTTGGAACAGCGACACTGTTGCCTGCCAAAGTTGTTTTCCTGATTGAATGGCACGGCATGTCCTCCATCTTCCAATACTAAACCTTCCAGAGTACCTACCCTCCAAGATCCTGCCTCTCCCCATATGTTTCAATAACTAACAATACCACTGTAATAAGATTTTCTACAAGTCTTTCAAAAATAAGAAATGTATATGTGTGTGTGTTTGCACATATATCCCCCTTAGAATTTCCAAATGCAAATGCCACAGTATTGCAACCTCATGTTTGTTTTTAGCATGTGCTTTCTTCTGGTTCTGTTGCTAGATTTACAAAATATTGTCAATTCTGTTTTGTTTACATCTCATGACTTATTATAGGTGAATCGGTAAAAAAATGTGTGTCACTAAAAAATTTTTTTAAAAGGCAATTCTTTATTTACAGTGTGTGATAAGAGAAGTCTTTATGAGTATTCGTATCATGGACAAAAACAATAGGCTTACCATCTGGTGTAAGGAAACTTTTAAAAATAAGTGTGTGTTTCATATATGATTTACCCATGAGACTATAACTAATGCAACTCTTAGAATATGGGTCCCCATGGACATTCTGTTGTAGAGCCAAATAGCCTCTTCTTTACTGCTAATAGAAGAAAGCCATAGCATGGACAAATTACTCAATACTACCAAATGCTTCTGATGTTTTACCTCCCTGTATCATTGCTATGACCAAATTAAAATCTAGGAGAATTGCTAACTTTATAGAAACCAGCTGGGTTTTTGTGGGGATTTTTAATTAAAAATTGAAAGTGTTCATGTGTGAAAAAATGATCTTGAAATTCATATACTTTATAATTAAGCCTTGGATAATCAAGAGGTGATTATTCATCAATAATTTTCTTACTTTGGTTGCTTAGTAACTGTTATTGGTGCTCCATCAATCACTTAAGAATTTATCAAGCACCTCTGAAATACTTAATTTTTTTTTCTCAGAAATACATTAAAATGTCACATGGTGTGGGAGCTCCTGAGGAAGTAGATAAAACCTGGGCTGACCTCAGGACATCTGAGCTACATCTGTAAGGGAAAGAGGCATTTTCTTCTGTCATATGTAGGATGAATTGGATATCCTATAATTTAGAGACATGGAGAATGAATAAAAGACAGAATTCAAAAAGTCTTAAGGGAACAAGAAACTTAAATTGGGCTTTAATACAATAGGGAATGGTTGGATGGGTATTATGAGGGTAAAGTCATTTCTGGAGAGAAGGAAGGAAGAGAATGAGCCAAGTACGTTAAGAGAGCCCTAAGACCTGGCAAAATTGAATACAGAACTTTTCACAGAAACACTGCAGCTTAATAAAGTTTGACAGGTAAGGGATAAAACAAGCAATGGAATTTAGACCTATATCCTAGAAAACAAGGAAGTACTGAAGATATTTGAATGGTGGGATGACACCTTTTACTAAAGACTAATTCAGAAATGGTAAGAACTTTTAAGGAAGGAAACATTAATCAATGTGATTTTAGCAATTCATTTGTAAGGAAGAAGAAAACCCAGAAGGAAGTGCAGCATTCAATATATTTATATTACATTACATTAAATTATATTAACCTCTTCCTCAGAGAAGTTCTGAGTATTTTAAAACAACTACAAAAATCTTCTATGTGCTACGTATCCTATAATTTACCATATTGTCTATCTCTGTGATTTTACAAAATAGAAATTGTTTCCAATAAGTATCCATTGGTGATTTTTATTCCTTTCATGGGAAATGAGCTATAGAATGTTTCTGTCTTTATTCAAACATTTTGTTCCTGGTCATGGTCTCTTAAAGGATGCAAGTATCAGCAGGTTCATTCATAAGGGAGAAGTCTTTAGAATGTTGGATTTCTTTGTCACCTTGAAAATGTTTTAAGCACATTTTACTAAATGTTTAGTAATTGATGTATATTACTTAAGCTTATTGGTTTAAAAAGTATTTTGGTGGCTTGGATTTGAATTGGTTTTAATTGAAGGAAATTCTCGAATTTCCCTTATATAGTCATATGAATATTCCCTGATGGCCACAGCCATCACATTCTTATATGTTTCATGTACTAAAGCAGTTACTCCTACTTTTAGTTGTATGTTCATATCAGCTGTGAGGTTTATATTACACCAGATTAGAATATTTCCAATATTAGTGTGTGGAGGTTTTAAAATATAGATTATAGTAATTATATTATTCTCACTTATACTGAATATACTTTTTTGAGCGGAAGAGAAATGAGACATGCTGACAATTTCACTTAACTAATGGCTTATCTTGCTTTTCCATAGTCCATTGTGAGAAGTCATTACTGACGTGCCATTAGTAAGTGTTGCAGTTGCAAACCATTTAGTTCAGTACGTCCATCTAAAATTATTTTGTGTTTTTTTCTTCAAATTTTGAATATATCCATGTGCCCGTCTCAGACTGATAAAGCTAATCTGTAATGTGTTAGCAAAAACGAGTTTGAGGACTGCTGGTGTGGACACTGAGGAAACACTCAAGTGTGATAGAATGTCTTTACTTTAAAATTATGTGGTCTGAAATAAGGATGTTACTAACCTTGGAGTCTCAATCGGTAGATCACCAAGGATGAAACTCACATCCAGTCTACAGTAAATTTTTAAAATTCACATGTTGCTTTTGAAGCTTACCAACAAAACAAAACAAAACAAAACAAGCAGAGTTGGTTCATTTGAATTAGTTATATCTACAAATTCAGTATTCACTTGAGTCTTACTTACTTACATTCCTTTATATACATCTGATCAACGTGAGACTTCCTGAAGTCTGACCTCTAGGGGTCACTTTTATAAACACACATTTTTTTGAAGTTTTTTTTTTAATGTGTCAAATACAGATTATACATCTTACTTTAAAACATACATAGGTTTTATAAACTATTTTTCCCTAAAATTCAAGTGCAATTAAATTAATGTCATGCCTGTTTTAGGATTCTTGAAAAATGGTAGTCTGGTTGTCCTTTTGGAGAAAACTCTATGTACTACTTAGTTTATTATGATTTTTATTTTAAAAGAAATATATCTTTTGCTTGAATGTCTCTTATTAAAACACACTATAAATAGTTATGTGTTTTAAACCAAAAGTCTGTAATAAGCTTATTCTGATGTCTTTGTTTCAGACCACATGATATTTTCTCATACAGTTCAGATGAACTAACCTTCCACTGCATTCTTGTCAGTGAAGAAAATAGGCCAGTCATTTTCTTAGTAATGACTGAAGATTAAATTTCCTCGGCTTCCTTCCCAATGAAGAAATAAAAACATTTGAATTTTCTATATTTGTTTTATTTTACAGTCTGTGATACAATGGAAATGTTGACAGAAAACCAGTTTGAATTATTTATCTATGTATTTATTGTTTGGAATGAGAAACTTTGGTGTCATATCATGCTTTTCAAGTTTCTCTGATTATAGTAGCTTCCACAGTAGCATTTCAGGTAACACAAATCAAAATAGGGGCATGTATAATCTATATGTCATAGAAGGTACCTTAGTATTTTTATCAGGAGGAGTTTTTTTCTACTTAGTACATTATGGATGAATATGGATCTCAAAAGGTGCAGACATTTTAGTTTTTTCTAATCACTGGAGACAATATTTCAAGAAAAAATTTAGTTGATTAGTGAAAGGATCTAAGAAACATCATTACATAGTTAAATGGCATGTCCTCAAGCTAGCTCTTTCTGTTTTGTTTTATTATTTTTAATTTACAGCTTATTTATTCAGATTTTTATATGAAAAGTGAAAGAAAAGAAAAACTGGAAGCGTCGTTTTTTTTGACTCTCAAGTTTCTCACACACGCACAAGATATACCGCATCTGAAATCCATACTAACCATAGATTTTGCAGAAGATTCTGCTACTTGTATGGGCACCTAATTATAGAAGTACTACATTTGATGGTTTTATCACTTTTGTTTTATAATGTTCATGGTGTGTATCTATTATGTTTATTTCTATTATAGTCATAGCCTTTTATCTTCTTACCTTTTACCCTTTTTGCCCTCTCTCCCTCCCTTCCTTCTTCAATGTCATGACTTCTGGTCTTTGCCAAGCAGGAAAGCATGGCACTTTAGAGAGATAAGGTAAGACACTCTGTGCCTTCAAGGAGCTGCCTGTTCAGGGACATAGAAGTGGAGAAAATGTACGGCAAAGCCACAAGAACAGGTCAAACAAATATACAGTGTAATATGTTTTCAGGAAGAGTAAGCAACCAACCCAGCCTTAGGGGTAGGCAATTATCACAAAGATGATAACATTTGAACTTAATCTCAACACATGAGGTAAGCAGGAGCTACCAGAATTCAGCAAGGGCTAAACATGCCGAATACAGAAAAGAAGTGCTTGTTCTAGGGCACTGAGGTTCACCAATCAGTGAAACTGCAAGAGAATGAGTGTTGTAAGAGTGAGCGTTTCTCAGACTGTGTTGTGCAGAACACCATGTCCAGGTGATACATGCGTGTTATTAAAAAATAGAGTTTTTATCAAAAGAACTTTGGAAAATTGGTTGCATTAACATTTTAGATTTCTCCGAGCTTCTTGGAATTTATGATATGCTAATATGCATTGCCCATATTGTAGAAGAGTGAAGGATGAAGGGAAATATACAAAGAAAGTAAAATTCATCAATAATCCCACACTCAGAGAGAACCATTGTTAGTGTTTTGGTATAGTTCCTCCTGGATTTTCTTTTCCTCTAGATTTTTCCTGTATAAGCCTCCTATTCTTCCCTGAATCAGTGCACAATTGCCTCCCTGTCTTCATTCGTACATTCAGTGTAACATATTTTACTAAGTTCTTATAATGTGTGAAATAGAGTGCTGGATACTAACAATATAAAGATATATTTTCTTTCTTTCAAGAAGCTCCTTGCTAACATTTGCCAGCATATGTCTTTTTTATATAAAAAAATTTATACTACTGTTTATAGTGCTCAGTAACATCTTTTAGTCAATCATAGTGGTTATAGCTATTCACACTCTTCACTAGAATGCTTTTTTTTTAAAAAACAATCTCAGCATCTTTATCAATAAATGTAGGTGTATTACATCATCATCTGAAAGGCTGCATCATATTTTATAATGTGACTGTACCACAGTTTATTTAATGGATCTGTCAGGCTGTTTTCAGTCTTTTTTTTTTAATTAAAACAGTATTATGATGAGCACTCTCAATGAGTATTGTAGTTTTCATAGTGACACGAACAAAACTGTATTTAAAATGATAAAGCTGATAGCAGGGTAGCAGGAAGCCTGGAAGAATTAGACTGGTGAGACAGAGACCACTTACTGTAGTGTCACAAGAAAATAAATGATGAATTCTACTGAGAAGTCTACTTATAGCTATGAAAAGAAATAGGCAGATATGAGGGCCATTTTTGATAGAGGAAACAACACAGTTGATTAAAAATGATGAGCAATTAGAATGGTAAAACAAAACTCTGTGGTTTTCAGTTAGCAGATGAAGTATGTTGATAACTATCAACTAAGTTAAGAAATAAATAGTTCTTAGGTTTGGGGACTTAAAAGACTTTGGGGTTAAAGAAGTAGGCCGTATCATAGACTGAAAGAGCCTTGCAATAAAGTTAGAATTTATATTATCAACATATAAAACAGAGAAATTCATGAGAAAAAAATGAGATCTCCTAACAGGAAAATTTATAGCAATAATTAAGAGAGTTGACTGCAGAAATCTAAAGAATGGAAAATTTAATGTGGAGAGAGAGAGACAAGACTATCAAAACTATGGGAAGTTGTAAGGTCTTCATGGCCAAGAAAGTTGCAAAGAAAGATTAACTCTGATTTCAAGATTTAAAAGCCTCGTGAAAAAGATGGAAACTATATTTTAGTTGGGTGTTGCTATTTAGCAAAAACTGGGCTAATTTATTTTAAAAATCTATTTTTAAGTCATCTAGATTAAAATTGAGACTTACATTTATGTAATTTTGATTGTGTTGGGAGGAAAGTTTACCTAAATAAAGAACATAAATAAATTTATAAAGGGAGTTTTTGAACTATGTTGCATGATAAACAACAAGTTATATAGCTAGTCCATCATGTATTTTGTATTAGAATGGCCTAATGTCATAAAGTCTCTGAATTAATCTTATTAATTCAGGAAATACACTTTCATTTAGCACCACTTCTTTCCTTAATGTTTTACTATTTGTTTTTGGGGTCAGAACATTAATAACCTTGGAGCTCATAAAGTACAGATTCTTAGTTTCAAAAATGAAGAAATTAGTACTCAGAGTGATTAAAGTTGGCCAAGGTCATGTGGCTTGTTTTTGGAAGAGATGAGGGAGGAAGATTTCAAATAGTAACATTTCATTGAGTAATCTTTTAATTTATAATTTATTTTCTTTTATTTCACATAGACTTATCAGAATTTGGATGTTTGTATAGGTGTGTTTTATAAGCAGTTTTGACTTAAACATGTGAAGTATTATAGATAGAGATATTTAACATAAATATAGATCTGTAAGATATAGATAAGGTAATTTGCAATGGATGTGTCATTTACCCTTTTACATTCTACCTTGGCTCTTTTTATTGTCCCTGAGACATTGACCAAGAGATGGGCAGGGAAATTTGGTCCATTTTGTCCCTAGAAGCACAGTGGCCATGAGCAGGAGGAGTAGGGTCCAGTGCTAGCTCAAGTTATTCATTCCAGACACCATAGTTGACTGGAGGCTGCTGCAGGGAGTCATGTCTCAACATTGGCCACCTGCTCTAAATTAGCCTTAATTTGAATTTTGGTCAAATCAAAGTGTTTATCCTCTCTTATTCTCATTATTCTCATTTGTTAAATTTTAATATTAAATATTTGATCCTTAGGATTAGCAAGGAAATGAAAATGTCAGACCTCTAATTACATCTGGCACATAGTAGGAGCACAATTAATGTTGTGCTGAGATTATTGCTGTTATTGTGTATGCTTTCTCATGGAGGGCAAATACATATGACATCTTCTTCCCTATCCTCTTATAAGATGCTGCTTAGAATTTCATCATCCCCTTGTGGTTCATTTCAAAAAGAACAAATTATTTAAGTTATTTAATTTTTTAATATATACAGAAGTTAATCAAATTATTGATCATGTAAGTTTTTAAAATGTAGCCATTTTAAAATATATTTTAATGCCAAATTCTAGAATGTATGTATTTAACTTCAAGAAAGTGGTGGTTAATTAATATTTCATACTTTTTTCTAATATCTAAGATGTATGCATTATTTAAGTAGCTTTTTTAAAAATAAGTAAGTGAAGGAATTAAATGGAAAAAAAAGACCTGAAGATACTTAAATAGCAAGATAATTAACTTTCCTATCACTTTGGACTCAAATTTATTTTCCTTTATGTGTAATAAGAGCGATAACATTTTAATGTTAAGTGTGAAAAATAATTTAAAAAATTATATTTGCTTTTGTGCCCAGGCACTGGAACACAGTAATGCTGGAAGGAAGAATAAAACCTTTGCCTTTTTATCCATATATGCAGTAATACCTCCAAAGGTAGCATATGATATTTATCAGAAGGATAGAATTATTTCTATATTTTTGGTTAGTCTTATTCTGGCATTCTAAGTTAGCCATTCTTTTTTTGATACACATTTTAATTGCCCAAATACAATGGATTTCATATAGATTTGTATAAGAAATACAAGTCTTCAACAGAACAGGTGATAATGTAAAACAACACACTGGATACTATTTGCCTCTTACTGGTTAATACTTTTCCCTAAACCGTAACATAAATATATTCCAGAACAGTAAATTTCCAATTAAACGAATGTCTCATATATATCTTCAGTAAAATTAGGAGTTAGCTTTACTCGAAAAATTTACAATTATTTTATTGTTGAAATAGGTTTTTGAAATTTCACTTAAAATTAATTCCACAGAAATAGGGGCACATTATGACAAACTAATTAAAATTATCTCAAAGTATCTTAAAAGGATATTATCTGAAATTAAAATGTTAAAAAAATATTAAAAGTCCAAAAGAGAAGAATATAGTGGATTGTCCAAGTGTGGCATTGTAAGTCTGTTGTTGCATTCCATTTCCATCAGGGAGGAAACAAACCCTAAACTTCAGCAATTCGGCAACAGTTTCTACACCAGAGTCAAAACTTCTGATATTCTATCAGAGGTTCTTTATTTGTCTTTTCCTATTACTTGTGTTTACTGTGGCTGCTAAGTCGATGTCTCTTAGCCCTTTCTTAGGGATAGGAAACAAGACTGAAAAGCTGAATCCTACCCTCAGCAAGAAGGATCACTCTTCTGTGAAATGCAAATGTTAAAACCACAGCTAATGACAAGTCATTGAGGAGATTGTTCTTATGTTGACCATTCATGTTCCAAATTAATGATTTATTTATTTTGCTATTGTTTAAAGATCTCATTTGTGAGAGTTGTAGGAAAGCAATTCAGAATTCTTTTAAGTGAGGCTATGTGCCACTTACTCCCACGGTCTCTATTATTTTTGTCATCTGATTTGTCACCCTTCTTCAACCAGCAGAAATTGTTTCCTTATGATTTTCTGTGTTTGGATATGCTTTACCAGTTTATACTAACCTTGAAAAATTTTCTTTTTCCCATTTCAAGTTCCACCCAATCTGACTGTTCCACAGGAAAAATCACCTCTGGTCACCAGAGAAGGGGACACAATAGAACTGCAGTGTCAAGTAACTGGAAAACCTAAACCCATCATCCTCTGGTCTAGAGCGGATAAAGAAGTTGCCATGCCTGATGGGTCAATGCAAATGGAGAGTTATGATGGAACACTGAGGATTGTGAATGTCTCTAGAGAAATGTCAGGAATGTACAGATGTCAGACCAGCCAGTACAATGGATTTAATGTGAAACCAAGGGAAGCGTTGGTGCAGCTTATCGTGCAATGTAAGTAATTTTTTGTCTGTTGCTACTGGGGACAAAAGGAAAGAAAGGATGTGATGATCAGGCTAGAAAAATGAGGTGAATTTTGGTATTAGATTAGGATAAAATATTTCCATATTGTCACTACCCAATTTAAACTATAGTTTTCCCCCAAATCTGCCTATTGCTTGAGTTAATAGTAATAGAAGACTATCAGTGTGTGTGTGATGATGATTATGATGGTATTGTGTGGTTGGTTAATGCCAAAGCATTAACAAATCTAATGGTGAAAAACTGGCTATGTGCAATGAAGCAAAGTGGAGATTGCAATTAATTGCTAATTCAGATTACAATACTCTGTTGTCTTCACAGTTCTTCTTTCTACTTCAGGCTATTGCTTGCCCTTTGCTCAAATTATCCACCTACTCCAAAGCACCCCTCTGTTTCAATTGTAGAAACCTCATTATTAAACTGCTATGTTTGCATATCTGAAGCTATAAGAGTAGATTACACAATTTTCTAGTCATTTTGAGATGATTCACATATTCCGTACTGAATTTTTACTTGATTTTCATAACATAATTGTTTCACTGTGAGAGTTAAATATGATAGATTTCTAACTAGTTTCATTGAAATTACTGTTACAGTTCTAACAAAAAACTGGAGACATTGTGTGCTTTGAATTTGCTTTTAATATTAAAAGTAACTAAGTTCATAAAGGTAAGAAAAAGTTTAATGATGTCCCTGATGTTGGGGTATTAGAGGATGCCCTGGTAATTTGGATGGCAAATGGTACAGATAGGGTCAAAAGAGAAGAAGCAAACTAAACACAGTCTTTTCAAACTCCAGTAGTGCTGGTGTAAATTTTAATTGATGTACACTTTGTTAAATATATTGGGGCAAAGTCTTTAAGAATATGAATGAATTAGATGAAACTATATACTTCAGTAGGAAATGATGTTTTCTTTCTATGGCTCTATAACCCAGAAAATGGAAAACAGAATTTAGGACTTTAAGATACAAAAAAGATGAACATAAGAGAAGAGAACCAAAAATAATGTAAAAACAGGGAGGGGGACAAAACATAAGAGACTCTTAAATATAGAGAACAAACAGAGGGTTGCTGGAAGGGTTGTGGGAGGGGGGAAGGGCTAAATGGGTAAGGGGCTTAAGGAATCTACTCCTAAAATCATTGTTGCACCATGTGCTAACTAACTTGGATGTAAATTATAAAAAATAAATAAATCACAGAAAGTAAAAAAAATAACTTAGTCCAAAACTGTCTCTTTTTATATTAAGGTTAAGGATGTTGGCTGATTGGATTAACTGACTTTAAATTTGAAAGAATAGTTCAGATATGGAAGGATTATGTTTGAGACTGATAATACGTTCATTTATGTCTGAGGGATGTGAGTGAGGTCTGGAGGAGCAAGATTCTGGGTGCTGTTTACCCATTCCCTGTCCCCATTCTGTAGAAACTCAGATTCTAATATGCTGTTTGTCCTATAAATATGCAAACTGATATTTATCAAATACCTTGGATGATTTCCAGTTGATTACTAGTTTGTGTGGTTCCCCCCCCCCCCAAAAAATGCTGCATTTAGGTAGCAAGTTTTGTTCAGCAGTTTAGTATTGCTTTTTTCCTCACTGGTCTTTGTACTCATGACAAGCTCATGGGTAGGAGGTTCATGTGAAAATAGGTTCCAGAAAGAAAAAGAGAAAAGAATAAAAAAAGAGAAACCTCTCCACTATTCTCAAAAAAAAAAAAAAAAAGATACTTTCAAGTGACCGTAGAGGAGGCAACTGCAGTTTGGAATACTTCATTTTTGTCGGTAATCACAGAATTCTGTGCTTCCTCTGTGTGAGTTAGGCACAAAGCTTCAATGTTCATAAAGCTATTGGGGCAACTAGTGTCATTCTGTTCATACCTCTCTGGGGAAGCTGTGATACAAATAAAAGCCAGGGGACCCACTGATTCTAAGGAACTTTGAATTAAAGTTTCAAGAACCAGGATCTCTAATCTCTATAGAATATACTAACCTTCAGAATTCTATTGGCGGACTTGTTTTTTTTTTTTTCCTTGCTTCTTAAAAAGTCCCATAGGAAACATTAAGTTCAGCACAAGGTTTAAAAATTCAATCTTGAGATAGCAGATGAAAATAAATACTGGCACAGTTGTCTCTAGTGTCACAGGATGTAATTGCCTAAAAGACATCAATAGACATAGGCAAAGTCTAGTTCATTTAATGTAAATAAAAAGATCTACATACCAAGGAGACTTCACAGAGCAGGAGATAGCATCTAACAGCACCTCCTCTCAGAGGCAAGCATCCCTGGCCTACTGGGAAACCAGTTGGATCCCAGCAGTCTTGGCAGTTTCAGGTGAGGATGCCATCTTGTCTTTCAAGAAGCTCCCTTTCATGTATTCCCACTTCTTGTGAAGGATCTGATTCTGTGTCTGAGCATTTGCCAAGTACAAATAACTGGTAACAACTCCAGATTATTCCTGAGTGAATCAAATATTGATCTTCCAGGCACGTAATACCTGCTAGCAAGTCCACCCTGCATGCCTACCTAGGGCTTATTCCTGCAAAACTAATAACACAAGAATTCTGATACTTTTTAAATGATAAACATTCCAGCTTTTATGGTGGTTTCTTAAAATAATGAAAATAATATGGTGTTTGTGCTAAACGTGCAATCATGCTACATGTAAGAAATATCCATGTGAATATAAAATACTAAGTTATTTCATATACACGTGCACACACATATACATACATATATGTGCTGTGTTTATATTATCTTCAGTAATTAGTTATACCACTGAAGCAAACAAGCTTTGTTTTATATATGTTGTATATTCTCAGCATAATGTATTTTGCACTATAACTATTCATTAAATCTTTGTGGTAAATATAAGTTATGGTAACAAATGGAATAATATATATATAACAAATATGATTATATATGATATAACAAATGTACTTATGTTGATTTATATATATTATATAATATATTGAATGCTTTATATTATCTATAAATATATTGCATTCTCCTTGATTCCTACATGACTACATGGTTTTTATTATTTAGGTTTCAGGAGTATCTGAAAACTTGTTGCATAGAGTTTGAGACCTGAAAGTGTTCAAGTATATGAAGAAGATGTCAAATTATTCTAACATTAATAAAACACCTTTTCAGGACTTGAACTCTACAGTTTAGTTTATGATTTCCTTTCTTTTTTTATTTTTTAATGTTTATTTTTGAGAGCGAGAGAGAGAGCATGAGAGAGACAGAACGTGAGCAGGGGAGAGGCAGAGAGGCAGGGAGACACAGAATCCAAAGCAGGCTTCAGGCTCTGAGCTGTCAACACAGAGCCCAACACCAGGCACGATCTCAAACAACAAGATCAAAGTCAGCTGCCTAACCGACTGAGCCACCCAGGCGCCCCAATGATTTCCTTTCTTAGAATGTTTATTACATTGGCAAATTCAGGGGCAATATGTTTTATACAGACATGCACACATAATACACACGTATTTATATATAATTTTATGTTTGAAGTGTAAAAGAATGAAAAAGAGATCATCATAGTAAATAAGAAACCAACAAAAATCTGGTAACCCTAAGGCACATTTTTTCCCTTGTTTACTTTTACTGTGTCCAGTTAAACAGTCACCAGTCAGAAGGACTAAAGGAGCACAGAAGTAATTGTGTGTAGGACTCCAATGAGATTGTACATGCCTAAATATAAATAGTATATATGTTTCCCTATTATATAAGTAATGGACTACTTTGTTTAGTTTAATGTTCTAATTGACAATGAGATTTATTTTTAGCTAATGTTCAATTAAAATTATGAAAAAATCATCTTATTAAAACCTTTTGAATTATTTGCTATCTCCAGTTAATTTGCATACTCTTAAAGAATCATTTAACAAGTGACAGAAGCCTCGAGGTATTTTTTATACCATTCAATAGCCTGTTAGGAGTTGCTAAATTACCAAAATTAAATAGTCTAAATTATCAAATTCTTTTGTACATTGCTTGTTCCTGGAAAGCAAAAAAATAATTTTATCATAATAGTTTTAACTTTAACAGTTGCCAATTATCACAAATGATACGGGCTGGAATAAGTAGTTGTAAATATAATTATAAAAGTTTGAAAAACAGCTATTTAAAGTTAATCTAAAGTTTTAAAAATTACTAGGTGAAACTACAAAGTGCAATATGAAGTTTTAATAACAGATCTTCAATTTTTTAGCCATTACTTAATTTCATCTCCATGTTTTTTGGAACTGTATCATAATTCTTTTGTTAAATTTCCAGCTCATTTTTATTTGAAACCAATTTGTTCTCTTACAATAGAATCTTTAAAAATAGTTATATGTGTTCATTGATCCATATAATTTAAAAATCATCATATATATAGAGCTTATTGAACAAAACTACAACAATTTCCTAGCAAAGTTATAGTAATAAAATAATAAAAATTAAATAATTTTTAATTGACTCATTAGAGTAGTGATCATTTGAATATCGATTAAATAAAAGTGTCATTGGATGAATATATACAAATATATATTTTAAAGAAGAAACTAAGATATGCCTATTGTCCTCCTAAAGGAAATTGTTGTTTGTCTTCTATTTGTATTATATAAGTATAGTTACAACATTGTGTACTCTGAATTTAATTTCATAAACTATAGCATTTTATTTTAATAAAAGCTATCCTTTAAATGGTTTCATCTCAAAGCACTGGTAATATCTTTTAGTAAAGTGAGTATATTTCGAAAAACAATTTCTTAAAAATCAGTTGGAGAAGATATACACTGTATTGAATGTTAACTTTTATTATCAGAGCTTCCTTATATATGCACATTTGTTGCACCTACTATATAAATAGGGGAAAATCAAATTTAATTTCATATACAGGGAATCTATACAGACTTGGAAATTCCAAAGACAGTCAGGCAAAATGAGGTCCCTGTATTACTTGGAATTAAGGAGGAGGCAGGTAGTGGTCTGGAACTTCAAAGGGAAAGAATGCAATTCACAGGAAAATGAAAAATAATAAATGTTTGGTAAGCTAATATTTGTTGGGTTACTGGGAAACAATGGGACACAGAGGACTTTGATCAAACAGGCCTTGCTAGGTTCCTCCCTATCATACCCTAGTTTATTACATCATGAAATTATCTACGGTGATAGCTCTCTTTCTGAAGCAGGTTCTCTTTCTAAGTTCTTTGTAGGCAAATGAGGGGGGAGGTAAAGAGTTTTCCCTGAATCTGCTGGGCCTAGATTGCTTTTTAATTCAAAATAATCTTCCTGCCAAAGTGGCCCATCTTGGGGTGGCCTGCCCTTGGCCCCTACAAGAAGTTCATGGACCTTATACAGGAAAAGAAACTTAAATACAGATTAGAATGTATTGTAACATACACGCTCATTATTGTTAAGACAACTTACTGAGTAATTTTCCATAATGTTGACATATATAGAATTACTATTGAGTAAATATACCTACTTGTTGGATTTTCTTAAACAGCAAAATTGCCCTGAAAATAACAGTGAGGTGAAAGTTTAATCTATTGTTAATTCAAGAGACAAAGTAACTCTTGATAAAAGATGAAACAAACAGTTTGCCTTCACACAGGAGGATGTTAAAGCTATCCAAAGGAATTTATAAGTAAATTGACAAGAATTTTAACTTATTAGCTGAACAATAAAAGGGCTTCCACCTTAGTAACCTACTTACCCAGATCCTTTTCTTATTTTCCATATTAATTCAGTCTATCCCTTCTCAGCCTTCTAAACAAGACAATTTGGTGTTGACTTGTTTAGGTAGGCTCCTATTTCTCCCTTTTCCTGTTTCCACCAATTTGTCAACTGTTTTTTACTATTCAAGTCCTGGCTAAGTCCCCCCTCTTTAAAAGCCTCTTGGTACTGGAGAAGTGCCCTCTTTGAGGGTCTTATGGGCATGTGTTTAGTCTGCAGAAGAAAATTTAGAACTTCAAACTAAGACATTGTTTTGAACATATATATTAGAGGATATACTTCTTTCAAAGTTAGTGGTTATTATTTCATCATTGCCTTCCTCAAAACTCACTTGTCAAATTGGTAAATTCTTGATTACTGATCATTTCTAGAGTCTCAATACTTGGGAAAAGTTTATCGCTTTTTAAAACTCTACTTGGTAAGAAATGATTAATTTCATCTTCTTACTGGGAAACTTTTTAATATATTCCACTAGAATGTAGGTTGGGAAAAGCTTTTAAGTTTACTTAGAATATAATATTTTAAGCATTCATTTTTCATATTTTAGGGTTAAGGATTATTGCATAGAATTTAGCATTTATTATACAGAGTTCTTTGAATTAAATGGCTATATTTTTTGTTGTTGTTTGCAGCAGTTCTTAGAAACATTAATCAACTGAACCCCAAGGTAATGTTAATATTATAAAAACATAACATTTATGCTATTTTCTCCAATCCTACCTTTCCCGTCACTCAGATGGTTAAGATCTTCTCTTTGGAAAGAAGAAACAATATTCTTATAAGATGGTATATAATTTAAACTGTATAAAATAAAACTCTCATTTCTACTTCAAGACAATATGTCATATAAATATATCTTCCCTCATTTCCCAGCGGATTTAATGAGGAATTATAATGGAGCTGCCTTGAAAGCAGATGTGTTTAAACATTTTATTTTTATATTACTCCTGAATATTTGAAAATTTAACTTCCCAAGTGGATATGTTATTCTGCAGAAAGTCTTTAGGATGAATTTACTTTAGCTGAACTGCTCCTGCCATCCCAGGCAATCAATCCCCTTGCTCCCTTTTATCTCCCTCTTCCAGAGAGGATAGCAGGGTAGATAGATAACCATCTAAGAGAATATCAGAGAAAACAGAAAATATCACTCTCTTTTTAAAATATTTTTTAATGTTTATTTTTGAAAGAGAGCACAAGCAGGGGAGGAGCATGACAGAGGATCTGAAGGAGGCTCTGTTCTTACAGCAGAGAGCCTGACATGGGGCTCAAACCCATGTGCCATGAGATCATGACCTTAGCTGAGGCATGATGCCCAACTGACTGAGCCACCCAGGAGCCCTGAGACTCTTTTTCTAAAGAGCTCCTCAATGGAGAACACAGATTATTCTTTACTGAACAGTCAAGTACAGATTATCTGGAAAGAGGATAGGTTTATTTAGTACACAGATCATGTAAAGAAACTGTATACATAATTTGTTTCCTTGTTGCTATCTTAATGTAGATACAAGCATAGTTTAATATTTAGAAAGCCTTATCCATTAAAAGTTTTGTTTTCAGTGTCTGTATAAAGCAGTGGAATCAGGGTAACCAGCCACTTTTAGCAGAATGATTAAAAGTAGTCCAACTTAACCAGTCAATTTTGTGTTTATTGATATTGCCAAGTTAAGTACTTCAGCTTACCCCTGTAGTGCATAAAAAAATTTAAGTGTAGACTAAAGCATTTCCATAATACTGAAAAGATATTTTTCCCTGAAAACCTTTTGATCTGTAATTAAAGTAAATGTGCTTTGAATGAGGAAAGTTTATAATGTCTCTTTTCCCAGGATCTTTTCATCACCTCCTCCCTTCCTCATTTTATTGAAGTATGTTCTCTAAGAGGTGAAATAAACATATATATAAATATATACATGTGACTATAAAAATTTTGTAACTTTTTCATCTTAGCTAAAAAGGGATTTACCTCCCATCGAAAAATAAGTGTATTCTTCCCAAATATAGAATTTAGACATCTTCTAAATACCATGTTCTTCTCCCATGAAAATAAAAAGGTAATAATAATTTATTAAAATGAATCATAAATAGAAGTTTATCATAGTATACCCCATGAACATGTCTGTGACTTTATCAATTTATTTTAATTAATATACCACCAATAAAATGCTTTGTGTACAGGAAAATATAAAGTAGGCAGAAGACATGGGTCTCTGGTTAAGAAAAAAATGCGTGTTTCAGAAGTTAGGTAACAATGTAAAAATTGAATGTCAAAAAGACACTTCAGTCATATACATAAAACCATTCAGGGGGCACCTGGGTGGCTCAGTCGGTTAAGCATCCGACTTTGGCTCAGGTCATAATCTCACAGTTGTGGGTTCGAGCCCCATGTTGGGCTCTGGGCTGACAGCTCAGAGCCTGGAGCTTGCTTCGGATTCTGTGTCTCCCTCTCTCTGTTCCTCCCCTGTTTTCTCTCTCTCTCTCCCTCTCCCTCTTCCTCTCTCTCTCTCTCTCTCTCTCCAAAATAAATGAACATTAAAAAAATTTCATTTTAAAACCAATCAGGAAGTGAAAAATCATAGGCCAGTGTTGTGAGAGAAAGGCATGCCTTATACTATCCCTCTAAGCAGAAGACACACATTTAATGAGTGTTTAATCCACCTGGAAGCAAATAGAATTCACAAAGAATTTTAATATGTATTGTTAGTAATTTTATCTGTATTGATTATCAGTTGTTTTATTATCTTAGTTTGATATTTAATACCAACCCATATTTTTTGTCTTTGCATGTATTATATTGTTTTGGGTTATATTATATTCTGTTGTGTTAATAACTTTTAACCTAGTAGTAAACTCCTTTATTGTATAAGCTACTGGAGGGTCTTCTGAGGTGCAATTATATTCAAACCCATGGGACTACCATAGACACATATGGCATCAAATTCACTTTATAGATATAAGGTTGGAAACACAGCTTGCTGGCATGCCCTCTCACTCGCCACTCCAGGGGACACTTGAGAATTCTGGAAGCATGTTTACCTGTCAGGACTGAAAGAGGAGGGATGCTACTGGCAACTAGTGCACAGAGGCCAGGAATGCTGTTAAATGTCCCAAATGCATAGGCCAAACTCCCAACAAAGAATTATTCTGCACAAAATGTAATAATTTGTTGTATGTGGGGTTTGTCGTATTAATTTGAGGAAATTTAGTGACATTCCTGGCCTCCAATCTTGAAATGTCAGTAGCACGCCTCTCCTCACGTCATGACAAAAAAAAAAAAAAAAAAAAAAAGAATGTCTTCAGACATTACCAAATGTCCCCTGATGGTCAGAATTACCCAGGTTATGGCCCACAGCCTATATAATGGCTCATATATATGAAGAGAAGAGCTACATCATTTGGGGATGGGAACTCTTGGCAGAATATTCTACCCCACAGGAACCAATGTCTCTTGTAACAAACCTATAGGTACCACTGCCAAAGTCCCTGAAGTTACAAAGAGTCACTACACCAGTAGCACAAACCTATGGCATCCTATTAACTATTATTCTTCTGTTTCTATTCCTCTCAATCCAGAAGCAATTTATTACAGAAATATTACCTAAAATCATAGTTGACATTCTTACCTTGTCAAGTTACCAGAGCAGCAGAGCAGAACTTGAAAAGAAGGTCAGATTCTTATGCAGCAGGGAAAATGTATCTACTCTTCATCTGCTATGCTAAACTTCCTTAGTAATTCTTTTGCTTTAGTATTCTTCTTTGTTTGATCATAATAATTACAGTTGTGGGCATCAAGTAAGTATGTTTCCAACATACTTTCCTTTTTTTTTTTTTTTAACTCCTCTTCTGTGAACTGCTGTGCCTATATTCTTTCTTTGTAAGACTTTTGGCTTTGTATCTGGGTTTGGGAGGGAGTAGCTGTATTTCATGCTGTTCCATCAGATCATTTGATCTCTTATGAATTCCTTTCTTCTGGCAAATGAGTATTTCCTTGAAGCCTTAAAGATTCTAGTAGGAAAAAAGCAAAAATTCTTCAAAAGGAAACTTTGAGTCTTAAGCTGACTATGCATTGTGAAACTGAAAGAAATTCTCCCTTGACTTCACACTTATTAGATTTATTTTAAATGTGGAAATTACTTTTTCTTCTTAACTCCAAACTATTTCAAAGAGAAAGATGTCAAATTCTTTTCTGGAAAATTAGTGAATATGTGGCTTTTTTTCTTTAACGTTGTTTCTCAATGAATAAAATAAAATGTTTTCCTTGGAAAGATTGTTATGTAGCTTGGGTAGCATTGTAGTTTTTTTTTTTTTTCAATTAAAGAGGGGTTTAACTTTAAAAAAAATAAGGCCAGATTATACTAAAAATTAAGCAGAAATTGAAAAATATATAAGAAAAATGATATAGTTTCTTAGTATGTTAACTATTTGCATTGAAATGTATGAAATGGCAGAATTAATCTGATGTTCCTTCAGTTATTCTCTGTGTCAGCAATAAAGCAATACTTTATTGCTGAGTAAAAAGTTATAAGTAATCTGAGTATATGAAGTTTTCACTGTAAGTACATACTTGAAACCCTAAGCTACAAATGTATGCAGATATTTAGAGAGAGATAAATCTGTATAATGGGGGTCTGTCTGCCCATCTACTACCTTTCCATCCATCCAGCCATCAATCCATCCGCCTATCTCAATGTTAGCTTCATGCAAATTGCATGTTTATTGAGTGAAAACTCATTCTTATTAATGCAATTTTCTTCTTTGCCTTTTATAATTCTGCATGTGGTAGTTCTGTTTTAACTTTCCACTCATGTCTTTCTGTTCACTCTTCCTTTCTCAGAATCAGGTTTTGTTTCTATTGTTCTTCTACTCTACACTGTTGGCAATATAAGGACCTAAACTATGACTCTATGCAGATCTTCCCTTCATTTGTAAGTGGGACATTCAGCCAGCTTCTGTTAATTTCAACTTAGTTTCCTGATTTGTTCTAAAATCTAATATGACTATAATTACTTGTAGTGATTCCTTAATTATGTTTTTCTCCTCTTAAGTTCCCTGCCCCACCTAAAAGGATCTCTCTCCTCTCTGTTATGAGAGTCATCATTCTGTCTTCCTTTTTTCCCAACATGCAACTGAAAATCACGATATTGGATTCTAAAATTAGAGATATAATTTAAATTCCAGCTTTGCTACTTTAACTGTAATTTCTCTCAGTGTTCATTTTACGTATCTGTCATCTCTGAGGAGCGAATTAAACGATGCCAAGACAGTGTTTAGTCCAGTATTTGGCACATCGATACTACTTCCTAATCATTGGATCTTAGTTCTCAAAACCCTCTCAGCTAGGGCCTTTATCTCCTGCAAAAAATTACTACTATTTCCCCCCACCTCTGATCTTCCCTTTCCCCCTCGGAACATCAATGTCAGATGAGCATTACTTTATGAGCAGGAACACTTTCAGTTACAAGGAACAAGGAACAGAAAATTCTTATCTAAATCCTCTTTTTTTTTTTTTTTTTTTTTTTGCTTCTCATCCAAGGATTAACTCCAGTGGGATCTGATTCACTTGGCTTAGGTAGCCGTTACCTATAGCAAAGGTATAACTGCAAGAGTTCATTATTCCTTCTTTCTTTGGAAATTCTATATTGCTACTCACTACCCATGATTCAAAGTTCAGACTGCTAGATTTGGCAAACAGGATCCTCCACAATCCTCTGAGATCATATACTGTATTGCAGTCAAGGTGAACATTTCATTATCTTGTGTACTTTTGAATTTGGTGCTTTTTGTAATTTCATTTTTTTCCTAATGAATATCTTTAAAGTCACCTCTCCTGAACCTACTCTATACCATTTTTAAGGCAACACTTAAATGCCATTTGTCTCATAAAATTTCTCTGTGAAACCTCCAGCTGTATCTAATCTTTTTATTCTCTAAATTGACACTTTTTTTTCTGGACTTACCAATTTCAACATTCTATTCCTAAATTATATGTATGATATATATAATAGATATATAGATATAGATCTTCTTTCTCTCATAAGAACATGAGTTCTTTGTTTCATGAATCATAATTGCATCTTCCAAAAGGACCTAGGTCAGAAAATGTATAGACTAATAAAATATTTGAAATAGGTACTTCTGGCTTTAGTCATGTTTTTCAGCTGCTTTTTGTTAATGAAGATGTAACATTACATGTACAGTTTTTACCATAACTATGAATATGATTACATTTCTAGTGGAGAAATAGGCTATAAATTATAGGATAGATTATGATTCTGGCATGGGTTCTAATTCTAGATTTTAAAAAAATTAATGTTTATTTTTGAGAGAGAGGCAGAGTGCAAGCAGGGTAGGGGCACAAAGAGGAGACACAGAACCTGAAGCAGCCTCCAGGCTCTGAGCTGTCAGCATAGAGCTCCACGCAGGGCTGGAACACATGAACCATCAGATCATGACCTGAGCCAAAGTCGAATGCTTTACCGACCGAGCCACCCAGGCGCCCCTAATTCTAGCTGTTTTTAATGTGTGACCAACTCTGTCTCCACACCAATTTACCTATGCAAATGAAGACTTTAGTACGATGATCTCATGGTCAAGTTTGAAATTGTTGCCAACAAGTGTCTGATTTATAATTAATGAATATATCACTGATAACCCATATTTTAGTAGCCATTTCAGGAATCTCCTAGAAACTGCGTATTTGAATTAAAAAAGATGCATGATGAGGATCATTTGGGTACTCAGTCAGTTAAGTGTTTCCACTCAGGTCATGATCTCATGGCTTTGTGGGTTTCAGCTGACAGTATGGAGCATGCTTGGGATTCTCTCTCCTTCTCACTCTGCCCCTCCCCCACTTGTGACATCTCTGTCTCTCTCAAAACAAATAAATAAACTTAAAAAAAAGATGCATGATTATAACATTTCATTGGAACAAGTCCCCTGTGTTAAAATATCTGTTCTATGTGAAAGATGGGTAAAAAATTTAAAAAGATAACCAGAAGACAAGTGGAACATTAATTATATCTGTTTTACATCTATTGCACCTAGAGAAAATACATTTGAAATAATGGAAAAATTATTCTTAGTATAGATAATGACAAGATTTTAGTGCATGTGAATTAAAATTTTAGAAGTTTAATATTTATTATTAACAATATGTTGTCCTTGTGAATTTTACTTGAATCTTTTCCTTTGTTTGGTTTATGGTTAACTTCGCTGTAGACTAGGAATGATCACTAGGTACAGTACTGAATCCATAAACTAGTACAAATATCATGCATACAAGTATGTGTTATGTTACAGTTACTTATTTTTAAAATCTGTGGATCTGCTCTCTTATTAAGGATACTACTGTATGGTTTCTTCTTTAGAAAAACACTCAAAATACTTATTAAAGCAACTTAAATTATTTTATTTTTGTGTGTATGTAATGTTGGTTTCTAAGTAGATATCCTTTGCAGCTTATCTATAAAGGAAATAAAGTGTACAAAACAATGGAAAGAGATGGTAGCTTGGAAATTAGTACTTTTCTCTCAAACACCATTCTATCTCACATGCCTAATTTAAAAATTAGATTGCCTGTTTGCTTTAGCAGGAAGCTTCTATGAAAAAGTTTCTGAGTCTTTTTCTTCAGAGCAATCTGTTAAAAAGTTCTGCTTCCAGTGTTTTAATATATTATATCAGCTCATTTGAGTAAGAAAACATAATATTTTCAGCATACACATAAGTATTTATTTGGAGTTGAAAAAGATTTTACGTGAAATGGCCATTTTGACCTTGGGCAATACTAACAGTAGTATTTGATAAACCACGCGACAGTCCTACAGTATGTTTTTGTTCCCTTCAGAAGTCTTGGGAAAACAGGATTATTTTCTGAGGCAGCTTTTGAACATTCTTACTTTCAGAAACTCTCTCTTTCTTTACCTCCCTCCCTCTTTGTTCTCGCTCTCCTTTCTATACACAAATATACACATACATACATACACACATACATACATGCATACATATACCCACACACATACATGTACATACTTGGACATGCATACATACAGGTACACATACACATGTGCATACACATGCATACAACACATACACATACATGCACACATACCTACGTATACACATACATACATACACAGATACATACACACTTGCATACATACATACACACACATACACATATACATACATACACATGCTTACATGCATGCATGCATGCATACACACATACACACATACATACTTTTTGAGAGTTATAATTTGAGTCTATTTCTCCTTCTTTGAAGATGGAACATACCTTTTCACTTGTCTGTTTTCAGAATCAGACTGGTTTTCTCTAGAAATGTATATGAGAAATTCTGGATTTTTTTCCTTCTTCCCTTGTCCTAAAGATGAAATCCATGCCATCCCATGCTGTATAGTACACTTGGTCCCAAATTGCAGCTTAAGTATAATTCTTGGGTTTTTTTTTTTTTACCTTGATGACAGAATAAACCAGTGTTTCTTAAGAATCCTATCTAAATTGGAGCACGTGGGTGGCTCAGTCTTTAGGGTGTACAAGTCTTGATTTCGGCTCAGGTCATGATCTCACAGTTTGTGGGATTGAGCCCCACATCAGGCTCTGTGCTCACAGTTGGAGCCTGCTTAGGATTCTTTCTCCCTCTGTCTCTGCCCCTTCCCCCACATCACTCTCAAAATAAACAAACTTAAAAAAAGGAATCATGTCTGATTTTATTACCCCCAACTCTGGGCTCCAATCATCTAATATTTCCACATTTTTATTAATTCATTTGTAGAATTACTTAACACTGATGTGTTTATTTGTGTGATTGTTAGAGAGGTTTCCATAAGCACACAAAAAAAAACAAATTTGGTAGTCTGTATATGCATATTCTTTTGTTTACACTTAATCTCAAGTTAATGCCTTGAAACTTCAGGTTTCAGCTTGAATGGAGGCCTGAAAAGCTGGGCTCAATAATGTCCATAAAATTCCAATAAAGTTTCTACATTCATCTAAATATACTAAAATTAGTAAGAATGGGAATGCATACTATTTCCCTTTTAGCAATAATAATGCTATGTAAATTTAGTACATACTAGTTTTCTAATGTTTTTCATTTCTTTTAGCATGTAAATAATAATTTTACTACATTTCCATAAAAATGTTGATTGTTCCAAACGCCTTTCCACGTTGTTAAAACATTAACAGTATAACAACAACAAACAGTGAACTGACTTAAAAAAGTAAAGCCAAATTACAAGAGAAATCTACTTGTAGTGTAACTTTTATGCCTCACCAAGATTGGTTTGTGTACTTCCTTATTTTTTTCTAATTTGGTCAAAATAATGACTGTTTTTCCTACATTATAAACTCAAAACATTGGCATTATTTTTATTCTTGGCATAATGTTTAATTTATCGCTAAATGCTTCATTCTTTTCCAAGATAATGAAACCAATCCTCCCTCTCCATCTCTCTTAACATGTGTATCTGGCTGTCCCACCTGAAAACAGTGTTTATAATCTGTCTTTTATTTCTCTGCATTTTCATTCTTTACTTCATTCCCTTGCTTCACAATAGTTTCTGCATTAGCAGCTGGGTCATGAAGCTATAGCTCCAAATCATCTCCATAGTTTGACCCAGCTCCTCACACTGCTATGATCTCCTGTGTTGCCAACCTTGTGGTGCTGGTTTATTAACCTTTGTCCTTTCTTCCCACCTTTTACTACTGAGAAGTCATTTGTTCTACAGAGCCTTTCTTTTCTTTTTTCTTTTTTCTTTTTTGAAAGTGCATTATATTCAAGTGTCAGTATATTTTAGTTTCTACAACATTACTAAGCCTATAAAGTTGCTGAAAGTATATATGTATTTTTAGAAAACATTTTTGAACAAAAAGACATAGACAAAGCTAGAATAAAGTGCAATACTCAATGGTGGTGTAGCATTATGATTGATGAGGTAATGGTTTGTTCATGAAATTTGACTACACTGAATAAGACCTGGGCTTGTTCATTGCAAGTACATTTTTTTTCTTTTTCTTTTTTCTTTTGTGTTTAGTTTCAACCTTTTACTTAAATTCTAGTTAGTTAACATATTGTGGAGCAAGTACTTCTTTCTTAAACAATTGCTTTTTGCTGTTGCTGCTCAGTAGTGTGCCACATTTATTTATTTTCACTGTAATCAGTATTCAAATGGGAAAGCTTTAATTAATTTGGTCAATAACTATTTACTGATAGTCTACCAATTTTTGTGCTAGCATTAGGGAAATTCAAATGGAAAGAAACAATCTGTATGCTAGATATGATGTGAAGCCAGACAAAAACTTTTAACACAAGTGACAGAACCCATACTGTATGAGCACAGAAGAGGGTGGTGGTGGTAGTAGCTAATTATGTTTTGTCTTGACAGTGTATATGTTTGGTACCTGGTTTTACATTTGAGTTCACTGTATTGACAGATATGGATATGATTGTATAAAAAGATTTTCCCCAGTCCTCTTACTTCCTTTTGATTGTCTCAATTTAAACATCTTTGAAAAATGGCTTGAGTCCCTACAACTATGGAGACTTTCTAGCCTGCCTCCCTAATATTTCACGGGGGGGCCTTGATTCTCCTGTCAATCGCTCACTCTGCATTTTTCCTGTGTGCTCAATATCCACTCCACCATCATCCCTCCCTTAGCGAATTTTAACTTTCCCCACACATAATTTCATTTATTGGACACAGTCTCCTTTAATTATTTCCCCAAAGCAGTATCAATCTAAGTCTGAGAGGCAGAACAGAGGACTGAAGATTTCCAGAAACTGGGGGAAGGGGTAGATTAGCGAAGGAGATACTTAGAATGAATTATCAATGTCCCCAGATAGCCATCATCAGCATTTCTCTCTGGTAGGTCTAGATCTTAATTTCCATCTAAGTGAGATCTTCACTTCCTAACCCTGAGCCTCTAATAGAAAACACAACTCATATATATCATACTTACTATGTAGAGTAATTTATTTCTTTTTATGGTAATGATCTCTTACTTAAAACGCCTTGTTGCAATTGAAAAGAGTAGTAAAAGTATTTCTTTTAAAGGAAATAAAAGTCAATTACCCCAAGAAAAACTAATGATATTTCCCAGGATCTATCAATCTAGACTTCAAAATTACATTTTCTACTTTTCTTCTCTGTGTGTTAAGTACCTGTTTCTTTGTGTACTGGTGTGTATTCATCTGCATATAATTGTGTGTATGTGTGTATGTGTGTGTGTGTGTGTCCACAGGGGTAAATATCAAAGGTAAGGCAGGCAGAGGCAGAGTGCATTGGGGGAAAAAGAAATGGAGAGTAATAAATGCCACAAGTATTGAGTCTAAAATTCAACATAGTGATAAAAAGGGTAATACCAAAGCAAAGGTGACATTTTTCTTGGGTGTCCTCTTAAACAGCTTGATGTCATGTAGGTCCTATTTCACACTATGTTTTAAAGATCGTTAGGAGCAATATTCAAATCTAAAGGAACACAAAATGGTAATATTAATTCATTTATGTAGAATCCTTCCCTTAAACTTTGGCCCCTCTACTTCCCACATTCCAGACAAGCAGGCAGGGAATGCCTCTCCAATACCTAAGAACAAAAGAGATTTTTATTAGTTTTATTTTTCAACTTTATGTGGAATTTTAAAACTGTTTTCTTAAGAGCTCATTTAAACATTTTCTTGTCTTTTCCTTATTTTCCCTGAATGTGAAAGATTGCATGTATATATATAAATGTTTAAACTCTGATTTTAGGGTCTGGTTGAATCCTGAGACTATATCATGTTTCTTTCTCTGGTTTCTTCACTTCTCTCTTTTTGTGTTGGTATTTCTTATATATATAGTTGGACATAATATAGAATTAGAATTATTTTACTACTCATTATATATTTTTCCTACTTGATTTAAAATATTGATTACTATAATATTTTTTTGTTTCTCACTCAAAAACAATTTAAAAAATATAACTCTAATTTCATTCCTTTTTTTATGTGAACATAGATGAATTCTTTCTGACCCTTTGGGTAAAGTTCTTTAATGGAACTACATTTCCCTAACTAGATCTAAAATAAAACCTGTCTCTCAGGGCAACAAGAGAGCATGAAGTCAGGATATGTTTTCCTTTGATAAGCTTGAAAAGTCAATTTCAAGGATAAAGTACCTTGATAAAAGTGAATCAGACGAGATAAACACAAATGGAAAACAGAAGAAATAGAGACATAAATAGATATGTGGTATCTTCTACTTTTCCTAAGTAAGAAAGGCAGTTATATGGAAAATGCAGATGTTTTGCAAGATGAAAACATTAAAAAAGGGAGAGACCAAATAAAAAAATGTGGAAGAAAATAATAAAAATGTCTACCAATGAGAAAGATGGAAATATTTTAAGCAAGTATTTCAAAGGCATTTATCTGTGAGTTATATAAATTTCAATGATGTTCTATTAATTTTAAATCTATCCTAGGTGTATTACCAAAGATGTAAGAAATTTAGACACTTAACTTTCCTTCCTTTAATTTTTTGATTAGAACCGTATAATTACAAGAAAATTAATTATGACTAAACTACATTTAAAAAGTCCATGGGATGCCTGAGTGGCTCAGTAGGTTAAGCATCTGTCTTGCATTCTCGATTTGGGTCATGATCTCACAGTTCAGTTCCTGAGTTCAACCCAGGCATCTGGCTCTGTGCTGACAGCAAGGAGCCTCATTGGGATTCATTCATATTCTCTCTCTCTCTCTCTCTCTCTCAAAACAAATAAACATTTAAATATAAATACAAAGTCCTCGTATTAGCAATAATCTCTGAATTTATGCATTAAAACATTTTTCAAAGCTCCGTAAGTTGAGTTCAAGTCGCATCATTGCAGGCTCCAAATTGATAAAGTAATAATGAGAGTTTTAGGCTTTTTCTTTTCCCAATGGAAAATTTAAAATATATTCAGAGTAGTTATTGAAATATATACAATCACAACTTGTCTAGGGCATTTATTTTAATTTTGTATTTAGAGATTTTTTGTATAAAATGTTAAATCTGTGTTGAGTATACAAAGGGAAACATAAGAGTGAGTTTTGAATGATAGAGAAATTAACTCACCTACTGTGCTTCATAAACCATGAACATCTGACCGATTTAAGGATAATACATAATGATGGATTCTGTATTTTTTGAGAAAATATTTGAGATATTATTAATAATATAATTTGCATTTTATGTGTATAAAAAGACTTTCTCTTGTTCTTCAGAGAAATCTTGTGGCAAACATACACCTCACTCTTTTTTTAAATATTTATTTATTTATTTATTTATGAGGGAGAAAGAGAGCAGGAGAGAGGCAGAGGGGAGAGAGAGAAAGAGAGAGAGAATCCCAAGCAGGCTTTGTGCTGATGCCAGCACAGAGCTGGGCATGGAGCTTGAACCCATGAACCATGAGATCATGACTTGAGCTGAAATCATGAGTCAGACGTTTAACCAACAGAGCCACTCAGGCGCCCTAAGAAAGCAAATGTTTGAACTGAATTGACAAATGTAGCAATTAAAAGACATGGGCTCCTTGGGGTGCCTGGGTGGCTCAGTCAGTTGAATATCCAGGTTAAGCTCAGGTCGTGATCTTGCGGTTTGTGGGTTCGAGCCCCGCGTCGGGCTCTGTGCTGACAACTAGCTCAGAACCTGGAGCCTGTCTTCAGATTCTGTGTCTCCCTCTCTCTCTGATCCTCCCCTGCTCACGCTCTCTCTCTCTCTCTCTCTCTCTCAAAAATAAGTAAAACACTAAAAATATTAAAAAAAAAAAAAGACATGGCTCCAAAGGACAATCCTCAGACTCTTTCCACTATTTCTCCTGCTGAACACTTTTAAAATACATAATAAAAGTTATGAAATTTTTAACAAGTTTTAAATGGATTTCTGTCAACATCCTACTAGCAATGTTATGTCTCTCCAAATAAACAAACCCACAGGGCAACTTAATGCTTTCCTGCTGCCACCTTAGTGGTTAGTCTGGGAGATTCCTTCCAAGTTCTTGACCCTTTTCTCCTTTCTTATCTCACTTTTCCACACTACTTAGTTTTCAAAAAAAAATCCTGGTTCCCTAGATTTCTGCATTTCTGGATTTTGGGAGTTTGTTTTCTTTCCCCTGTCTAATTTTATCAGTATCTTCTCAGACTCCTCATTTCCAAAGCACATGTCACATTCTTTTTTCACTTCCAAAGTCTTAAGTTCAGACCCTTCTTGTCTGTTGCCTGCCCTTTCTTTAGTTCTGCTTCCAATTCTGGCATTCCAAATTGTTGGAGTCTTGTATTTCTTATTGCCTCATAAATTAATTACGAACCCTTTAATCTGGGGGTTCAGGCCCCACCTTGTTTGCCTCAGGCTTCTCAGCTATTACTTTTCTACACATACTCTCCATCGTGGACTACTCTGTTTTCATGGCTCTTGCTTTCATGCTTCCACTTCTTTCTCTTGTTAGTACTTATTTGCTTTATATCTCTCTTTTGCTCTTTTACCTAATAAAATACATGATAGAGTACATGCCAACTCCTTTACCATATCTGTACCAATGCTCCATGCTGAAGTATGATTTCCTGACTCTAAACCCAAATTTACAATGAAAACATCCGTCGTTACGGATACCAGCTTTTGTGGAACACTCGCTTTATGCTAACCACTGTAGTACATAATCTTTTTGCATTATTTGATTTAATCTTTAAGTAACTCTCCAACTGTACATCATGTATTTTTGTATTTGGCTGCATGTTTGGTTGAGTTCTTTATGTTCCTTTTCTAATCTAGAAACTGTAAGTTTATTAAAGCTCGTTAAACATAAAGTCATGATTGATTCATCTTTGTACTTTTTGCTATAGACAGTTCAGTGATAGGCATTAAATTGGTATTTGAAAAATTATATAAAATGATTAAATGATCTAATAAATCAATGGACAATACCCACGCTGAGAATTCACTCTCTGAAGTGTATGTTTGAACTGATTTATCATTTGTATCATGAATGTTGACTCAATCATTTTAATGACAAGTCAATTCATTTATGTAGTTCCCTATTCTCACAGCTATACACAGCTTATAGACAAGAGATTTCTAGCAGATTTTTTAATCAATCTGTTCTCTATACCAATCTTTGATTTTTCACTACTTTACTTTTATATTTTTTCTGACCTTGTCATCCTACACAATTAATTTAACACAATCATGTATACATGAAGACTGAAGAAAACATCAGTATCTTAATGTAAAAAACCAACAAACATGCAAAATCTAATAATAATATAATTCAATAAAGTGCTGATGAAAATAGCATATAGTCAACCGAGGAAGTTCTCAAAAATGGAACTGAGAAAAAGTGTATGTTATTTCATTGCTTCTGCTTTTTAATTATCTGAAAATATATCCCATTGATAAAAGTAGCAAATTATAATTAATTGCAGTTTACCTCAGTGTTAAATTGTCATTGTTAAAACTAGTAAATGTTATCATCATCTTAACATCTTAATAGTTATATGATGTTGATATTCTTTATTCTTTTTCAGAGCTCTAATGTCATTTGTTATCATTGTTATATAGTATTAGAAATACACTGTTGAGGGGTGCCTGGGTGGCTCAGTCAGTTAAGCATCAGACTTCGGCTCAGATCATGAATTTGCGGTTCGTGAGTTCCAGCCGACATCAGGCTCTGTGCTGACAGCTCAGAGCCTGGAGCCTGCTTCAGATGCTGTGTCTCCCTCTCTCTCTGTTCCTTCCCTGCTCACACTCTGTCTTTCTCTCTCTCTCTCTCTCAAAAATAAATAAACGTAAAAAAAAGAAATACACTGTTGAAACACTACTTGCATATAGCAGAAGTAACTTATTTAAGTTATTTTATTTTATTAATTTTCATGTTTTTTATTTATTTTTGAGAGACAGAGAAAGGGAAGGGTCAGAGAGAGAGGGAGATATATAGCAGAAGTAACTTATTTAAGTTATTTTATTTTATTAATTTTTTTAATGTTTTTTATTTATTTTTGAGAGACAGAGAAGGGAAGCGTCAGAGAGAGAGGGAGATACAGAATCTGAAGACAGCCTCCAGGCTCTGATCTAGCTGTCAGCACAGAACCCGATGCGGGGCTTGATCCACTAACCGTGAGATCATGACCTGAGCCGAAGCCGTACACTTAACCAACTGAGCCACCCAGGTGCCCCTAAAATAAGTTATTTTAAATAAGTTGCTTCATCTAAAGTAAATGCATTAAAGTTCATGCATATTCAAATTGACCATTATTGTCAACATGTCATTAAAGAAATTTTTTTTAAATGTGCTGGTGCAGAACTAATGGACTCTACAAAATGAGCTAGTGAATATTAGGAAAAAAATATCTCTAGAACTCTTAATACGTTGCTTTGAAATATGTTTTGATAGAATAGTCTATTGGGCAGATATAAAATATAGGTTCAGTAGAACCACCCAAAGAAAATTTCTACTCCCTCCTCAACATAGAAACAGAACAAAGATTTACTCAGTTACCTTCTAAAAGTTCATTTAAAAGGCAGCTATTTAAATTTTAGAATATATGTCCTCATAGAAATAATGTGATAAATGGTATTTACCTTCTTAGGGAAGTTTGCAGATATACATAATGCTCATGAATCATAGCAAGGTCAATGTTAGTTCAAGGTCATAATTCTCACTTTATGCTATGTGGAAAGTAAATGCTATTTGTTTCCCCTGAGCACCAATTCTGTAGTATGGTAAGCTTTTTTCCTTCCTTTTTTATGGCACCTTTCCATTTTCTTGCTGATTACCTTTGTCTAGCTTCAAATTCCTTCCTTCCTTATGATACTAAAAATTTATCTGCTACCTTTTTCCTCCAAAATAAATTTCCAGTCACCAACTTTTAGAAATAAACAAAATGTAAATTATAAATTAGTAAAATAAAAGTTAACCCTATTAATCTAAATGGATATTAGTAAGAAACAAATCTGATCAAATTAACTCATGTCCATGACTTATATTCATTTAATTATAATGAAAACACTTTTATTTCAAAACATGAAGCTTAATTAACACAATATTTAGTTGGTGGACAAAACGAAGTTAGACATTCTAAGCACTGAGTGATCTCATGAAGACATTTCTTTATAATTCTTTATATTCAATGATTAGAAAAATTTAAATTTTGCATTGTATTTATGCCGTAAGGAATATATCCCTACTTATCCTCACCTAATATTCAAAGCACCATACGAGGCAAAACTAGATTTTTATGGTGTTATGAATTGACATAATTAACTATATAATGTGCATATTTAAGGAAAATCTTTGATTTGTTTACTGGAATATGTCAGAGAGGTGAATTCTGCCCTGATTTTAACCCAATAGGTGCTTTAAATATTCTACCTCAGAGTGTATATATTCAGCTTTAATGTGCTAGAAATTTACATTATTTTTTATATCTAATTTAATTTCCTTCCTAAGATTTGAAAAGCTTATTTCATTAATCTATCTCTTTAGATCAGTTAAAAAAGCATATCTTGAGCATCTGTGTGTCAGCAACTGGACGAATTGTTGAGAATACAAAGGTTATGATAGTCTATTCCTATCCTTAAGAATTTCCAGGCTGGCTGAGTAATCAGACATAGTCATGGATCATTTGCGTGCGTTAGTAAGGGGAAGGATTCTACAGGGACTTGGTCGTTAATGGAGAACTTTAAAAGAGATTTAGCCTTGCCTAGTGGAGGGAGGAAATTAGAAATCTTCCTTTAGGTGAAGTCTAAGTAGGATTTTGAAGGATGTCCAGGACTTGGTTGGGAAAGGTGTAAAGGGCAGAGAAACCAGCATGAGCAAAGACTCAGAGAGCTAGACCCAGCAATGCTGTATATGAGTGGAAGGAGGTAGACATAGTATCTCCAGAGTGAAAATTGAAGGCATAGCAGTGGCTGGAGATATATGTGGGCATCAAGTCATGATATGCTCCCTCTTGCAGCTCAGCTCAAGAGTTGACTGTTTCTTACTATTTCTATCTTTTCCTTGGGAAACTGCATTTAGAATTCTCACTCACACCTGATGGGATTCAGTACGTATGTCCAACAGGGAAAAGTAAATGCACAACTTTCCAGGAAGAAATGGACCCTTAATTAATGTACAAATAATGCTTGTTCATTGTATCACATTGATCATAGCAAAATAATTCTGAAGTCCTAGTCACCAAATGTCTTTCTTTTTTCTTTAATTGGTACTACTGATAAAACTTATAATGTCTGTTCATATGTACTTAGCTAGAGAAAAGTCTATATTGATTAGATTTTAAAGATTGAGAAGCAACAGGCCAAGCCAGGTAACAAATCAGAAGATCCCATAATTACCAAAGGAGGCGGAAAATGTTCAGGTAATGTGATTCAAAAGGAACGTGTGTAAAGAGTGATCAAATTACTTAAGGTCATAATACTGACCTTAAGAAAATCCATAGCATATTAAAATAACCAATTTTATTAGGATATCTAATCATTTTATTTGAACATTTCCATAATGTTATTGTTCCTGTGCTTATTCAAGAGAAGAGAATAATCCTACATGTAGTCAAAAACAGTTGTAATGCCAGCTCAATTTATTTATTTATGGTGATGTAAACTTATCTCTAGGATATTTGAGTCCTATACTGTTCTATTTTATTTATCTATTAATTGAATGTTACATTAAATTGTATTACCTGATAAAATAAACTTAACCTGGTGATATTTGCTAGGAAGTTTGATTTATGATTGGAAAATGGGAATATTCTCTTACAGTTATATGTTATGTTAAAAATAGAAAGATGTAGATACTAGTTTAATTTGTTGAATAAGATTAAATGATTAAATAGATAAAATGTGCTGAGGGAGAAATAAACCTTTGAATTTGTTCTTTAAAAATTTTTTTTAACATTTATTTATTTTTGAGAGAGAGAGAGACACAGAGGGTGAGCGGGGGACGGTCAGAGAGAGAGAGGGAGACAGAATCAAAAGCAGGCTCCCGGGTCTGAGCAAATGGTCAGCACAGAGCTTGACGCAGGGCTTGAACCCACGAACTGTGATATCATGTCCTGAGCTGAAGTCGGCTGCTTAACCGACTGAGCCACCCAGGTGCCCCTGAATTTATTCTTAATAAGGACCTTAGATGTTTTTAAGTAATATAAATATTATTGCAAAAAAGAATAAAGAAACCTTATTGAGGGCACTGTGAGATCAAATAGAATGATGTACAATTATAGTTATGGAGTGTTTTAATTTTTAAAAACTCCTTCAAGTACATTATTTTATTTTATCCATACTTCCAGAGAAAATATTTTATAGATAATGACACTGTAGCTTGAGAGGTTAAGTGACTTAACTAAATCATGCACCTGATTAGTGGCAGAATTGGGGCCAGAATTTCTAGTCTAGTGTCATTTTTTACTTCATGCTGCCAAATTCTGTATAAGATTTAAATATTTAAATCTGTAGTAGACATAAATATAAAATACACCATGATTTTTAACTACAGAACCCCAAGGATATGATCAAATGAGTACACTCAGATCAGTTCTAGGAATTGGAGACTGATTTGCAACATGGCCAAGGGCCTACTTGATATCAAAAACTTACTTCCACATGCCAGATATAGAGTTATCATTATTTAGCTGCTTGCATGAGCCAAACACAAGAAAAATAACAATTAGACATTGGCAATTTCTCCAATGCTACCTGTTATGAATCTTTTGATCCACCTTGAGCTTTGAAATTTTTATTTACACCATGTTTTTGTATATGAATATGTCCTATAATTACCATCCTTCATATATATCCAGAGGACCTCTGAATTGTTTTTGTTCCTCTAATATACACATGTCTAAAACATAGGCCCCCTACCTTTGTAATATATGTTTAGAATGAGAACTTAGTACATTTTATCCATTATGGAATATTCAAAGGCATTATTATACAGTAGTTGTTTAATATGCCATTTTATGCTAAGTAACCTTGAAATTTGAATTGTAAACACAGATAAAAGGTCCCAAATTAAACAAACACATTTGGAAATTGGATGCTTTCCAAAATAATTTTCAGCATGTTACATTTCACCCTGTGCTTATTTTATTTCCTTAGATTATAATTGGAAATGAATATAATTGAATATTTTTACAATTTGATTCACCTAAACTTAATATAATATCATTCTAGCAGAGAAAACAACTCACAGTGTTAAAATCAGCATCACTTAGACAATAGACAAAACAATGTGGTACGTATTCAGATCAGTAAAAGTTTTATACCCAATCAACAAGATAATTGAGGAGAAATTGGCAAGATGTGGAAATCATTGAAAGTATCAGTATTTTTACTCTATGTTCCATTTCTCTCTCTATCTTCTTTCATTGTCTAATCTTAGAGGAGAAACAAATAGACTTTCTACAGTCATGATGGTAACATTCTGAACCATCCATATAACATTCTGAACTATGTAGTTTTATTCTTTACTTCTCAGAATAGCAAGATGCTTTTCACTGTATCTCCAGTAAGTGATCTATATTGCTCTCATGGGTAATAAGACACCAGGTAATCTTAATGTTGACTGAAATAACCTGTATGTGTGGGTGTATGGCAAGCACTTTCCAACTGCTAGATTCATTCACTTACCAAATCCTACAACAGCTACATCATAATGAAATGAAAACAACATAATGAATATCTCAAGTTCCAATTAATTAAGGATTAACCTGAAAAATGGTAGAGCCAGCAGTTATTTTTGAGTGGATTTTGTTTTCTTAAAGCATTTGTGTTAGATGTTTATAATTCTGCTTGATCAACATACATTGTTCTCCGTCATAAGACACCTCTGTGCATATAAAAGTCCATCCTTTCCATAACAGTCTTGACTTAGGACTTGGATTGAACTCACAAGACCAGAATTACCATTCCCACATAATACAAATCCTGTAGGGAGTTCTCACTGGTCTTTCTTCAGTCTGTTTCCTTAATGGATGTTTACCTCAGTCCATCAGTTATCCAAAATGCTGAACTTTTTAAAAGAAATATTGCTTCCTGAAAATTTCTTGGTATCATTATATATCTGTGGAGGCAGATAGTTGCATTGAGAAAGGGCACTGCTTAAATTGCAGCCCCCCACACACACACACACCAAAAACTTATCTAACTCTTCAGCCTGTCCCACTCCAAATAACACTATTTTGCTATTCTCCTAAATTATTAAATACTTTCCTCCTTTACATGTACATAGCTAAAATGAGCCACCCAGGTAATTAGGAACTCTGCTTAAAGATTAATTTGCATATATTTCTTTTTAAAGAAAGAAAAAATTAGCAAATTTTAAATAACTATCTTCTAATTTAAAGAATAACAGAAAATAAAAATTCCCCCTTCCAGTTCTTCATTAGGTGATACTCCAAGTACATTTTATTTCCCAGTCATTTCTGGGAGAGAGATAATATTAGGCATCATCAGCTTCCCTGACACTGGAATAATTAAAACATTTCTATTTTCCTTTTCTATATTTATATCATTTAAATTATCTGATGTGATACAACAGTTGAGTGAATACTCAGAAATTCACATTTTGTATTAAAATGGGAGTGATGTTCACTTTTAGTGTTACTCATGATATTGTCTGCTTATAAGCATTTATATCATTTTTAAAATCTTTATTATATGTTGTGGTGAATCATTTTTACACCATCATTCTGTGTGTGTGTGTGTGTGTGTGTGTGTGTGTGAAATGGAGATGGGAGATTTATTTCAAATTTAACTATTATAAACATTAATACTCAAATATCCTGAAAATAATTTGAGCTGAAATGAGTTACATCCTGATAACTGAAATATACCTGAGATTTACTGACCATGGAATAGTCCTCTCAAAGCATGCTCAACCCGTAAGCATATAATTATTATTAATAAAATACTATTTTTAGAAGGATAACCAATCTTCTATTTAAAATTCATCAATGTATTTGATAAATTTGGATTTGCTCCTATTTCCCAGAAACAGTCATACTTACTGATGAGCACTTCATAGGACTTTGGATAATCCAGCAGTTCTTAGAAAACATGTTGAAAATCATGGTCTTATAGCAATCAGCATAAGTGCTGACAGGATCCATTTAATTAATTACAGAATATAACTTTACAGTTTTTAGAAATACCTTATACTGTTTATAAAACATATAATCAATGCATAAATATATAAAAATATAAACAAATCACCCTAATCCCTATACCCAGCAATTAGTATCAATATCATTAGATTGGTATATATGTATCTATATTGAGCGATGAAAAAGAGATCAATGTATGTATACAAAAATTTTAATCAAAATTACATTATATTATGTACAAGGTCTTTTGGAAAACTTAAGAGTAGGGAATAATTTCCAACTCATTTTACATCCTATTACTCTGCTACAAAAAAAAATAATAACAGTACAAAAAAAAACCCTATAGACTAATATCACTCATGAACACAAAAATTATAAACAAAGTTTTAGTAATTGAATACAGCTAGATATAAAACATTATGATAACACATTATGATGATGAATGGTTTATCCTAAAAATGCTTAGCCACTTTAACACTCAATTATCTATCAATATAATTCAACACATTAACAAACTAAAGAAGAAAAGTCTTAGCCATCTTTCATTAAATGAAGAAAAAGCATTCGTTGAATTGCAACGACTTTTCAAAACAAACAAAAAATAGACAAACAAAAGACCTTTAAAAACTAGCAATGGAAGGGAACTTTCCAAACCTGATAAAACTGCTTACCCAAAATACCTAGAGCTTTTAAGAGATACACTAAATGATTTCTCTCTAAGACAGGACAAAGACAAGGATGTCTTTCTTACTAGGTCTATTCATTATCATACTGGATATTTTAGCTAGTACAAGGCAGCAAAACTAGGAAAATAAGTAAGTGGCATCTGTTCTGTAAAGAAAGAAACCAAACTATTTCACAGATGATGTGATCATCTGTGTAAAGAATCTGATGGTATCTACAAAAGATACTGGAATTGATAAGTAAATTTAGCAAGGTTGTTGGATAAGATACCAATAAACAAAATTAATTATAATTCTATATACATCAACAAAGAAGCAGAAGATGAAATTAGAAAAGAACCTTATTCACAATAACATTTAAGAATGTGATGCTAGGAGTGCCTGGGTGGCTGTCTGTTAAGCATCCAACTCTTGATTTCAGCTCAGATCATAAACTAATGATTGTGAGACAGAGCCCTGTGTCAGGCTCCATGCAGTGTGTAGAGCCTGTTTGAGATTCTCTCTCTCCCTCTCCCTCTACCCCTCTCTTGAAACAAATAATAATAATAATAAATACATAAAATAAAATGTGATACTATATGATTATATGGAGGAAAATTTGACAAAAGATGTGAAAGACCTTCATTATAAAATACTCCTCAGAGAAATTAAAGACCTAAATAAATGGGAAGATATATGGTATTCATAGATGGTGAAATTCAATACTGTTAAGATTTCAATTTTCCCAGTTTGATCTATAGATTTGAACAAGGTCATTTGAAATTCTAGAATTTATTTATGTTTTGGTAAAAATCAACAAGCTGATTCTAAAATTTTTGTGGAAATACAAAATAACTATAATAGCCAGAACAACTTTGAAAAGGAAGAACAAAGTTGGATGAGTAACCCTACCTGATCTTAAGGTTTATCATAAAGACAGAGTGTGGTTTCATGTGAACATAGACTAGTAGGCTAGTGGAAAATAATTAAATAAGTCCCCACGTATATGGGACACCTTCTTATTGTCAAATGTGCAAAGGCAATTTAGTGGAGAAAGGACAATCTTTTCAACGAATTGTCTGTAACAACTGGATTTCCATATATTACAAAGTAAACTCCATTCCACCCTTTGCTCCGGACATAAAAATTCACTCACAATTTATCATTAATTTTCATTTTCTTTATGAGTAATAATTTTGAGTTCTTTTCATATGATTATTTTCTATCCATATATCTCCTTTGCTGAAATGTCTATTCATATGTTGTCTATTTTTTATTAAGTTGTTTTTTCATTATTGAGTTTTGAAAATTCTTTACATATCCTGGATATGTATTGAATATATGATTTTCAAATGTTTTTTCCAAGCTGGCTTGTCTTTTCATTCTTTTTTTAAATTTTATTTTAGAGAGGGAGCACATGAGTCGGGGAGAGGGGCAGAGGGAGAGAGAGAGAAAATCTTAAGCAAGCTCCATGCTCAGCACAGAGCGTGATGCACAGCTGGGTCCTATGAGCTTCGGATCCTGACCTGAGCCAAAACCAAGAGTCAGCCGCTCAACAAACTGAGCCACCCAGGCACCCCATTTCCATTCATTAAATGTCTTTCTACAGAAGTTTTGTTATAATGTCTAATTTATCATTTCTTTCTTTTATGGATTGTGTATTGGGTATTGTATTTGAAAAATCTTTGCCTAACACAGGTTACAACAATTTTCTTCTGTCTTCTATAAGTTTTATAGTTTTGTGATTTCTTATTGGCCTAAACACAGTCCATTAGAAAAAAGAGTAATAAATTGGATATTATATGGAAGAAAACTCATGTTATTTGAAAGACCCTTATAAAAGAATGAAAAGACAAATCATAAACTGGAAGAAAATGTTTTCAAATCCAGAGTATGTGAAAATTCTCAACTCAGTAATGAGAAAACAATAAATGGACAAGACTTGAACAGACACTTCACCAATGTAGTTTGTGGATGGCGAATAATTACATGAATGTTTATTAAACATTAATACTCATCAGCAAAATACAAATTAAAACCACAATGAGATATTAGTACACAGTTATTATTAATGGCTAATATTAAAATGACTGACTATACAAAATGCTGAGAAATGTGAATAGGTGATGGAACTCACATACCCTGCTGGGAATATAAAGGAGCACAACAACTGTGGCAAAACAGTTTGCTAGATTTCTTTTTCAAACACTGAATATTCACCTATAATTATGATCCAGTCATTCCACTTACAGGTGTTTACCAATGAGAAAAGAAGCCATAACTGAACTCAAAGACTTATACACAAATACTCACAGCACCTTTGGTTAAAATACCCAAACAGTGGAAATAAGCTAAATGCCCATGTATAGGTTAATGAAAAAACACTGTGGTATGTCCATAAAAGGAATGAATTATAGACACACACAGCTGGTATTAACCTCACATAATTACTCTTAGTGAAAAAGCTAGACAGAAAAAAAAAAAAAGACTACATAATGCTAGATTCCATTTACATTGAACTCTAGAAAATGCAAACTAATTTACAGTAACAGAGAGCAGGTCATTTCTATGGGGATGAGGTAGAGAAGAAGAAGGATGGGTGGAAAGAGCCCAAAGAAACATGTATGTGTTGAACATGTTCTCTACCTTGATTGTGGTGATGAGTTCACAGGTTTATCAAAATATATGTCAATACATATCAAATTATATAATTTAACTATGTGTAGTTTATTTTTTGTCAGTTATACCTCCATAAAACTGATGAGATAGGTTAAAGCAAATAATGCATATATTCATCTCAGAAAAGGTCATGATAAATATAGCTACACCAAATATACTTAGCTTCTCCATTCTCAGTGTCTTCATTTTGATCCATCTCTCAAATGACTATCAATTAGGACCACTCTACAATATGAAGCTAACAGGTATTATATATCCTGACTTTACATATATTTGAGAATCTTTTACTCTTTCATAGTTTCATGACATTTCTACTGAATATATCTTTTCCAGATGTAGATATTATTTCATTGATATACTTTGAAAATATGTAGAATATATTTACCATCATTGTCACTGCCAACACTCCCCCAAGAGTAGAAATTTATTCAGTTTCCCTGGTTTGCCCAAGAGCTATATCTATTTTTTTAATTCCAGGATAATAATTAACATAAGGTGTTTAATTAGTTCCATGTGTACAACATAATGACTCAACATTTCTGCACATTATTTGGTGCTCATCATGATAAGTGTACTCTTAATCCCCTTCACCTATCTCACCCATCCCCCAACCCACCTCCCCTCTAGTAATCATCAGTTTATTCTTTACAGTTAAAAATCTGTTTCTTCATTTCTTTTTTTCTTGTTCATTTGTTTTGTTTCTTACCTCCCACAAGAATGAAATCACATGGTATTTGTTTTTCTCTGACTGGCTTGTTTTGCTTAACATTATTCTCTCTAGATCCATCCATGTTGTTTCAAATGGCAAGATTTCATTTTTTATGTGTGAATAATATTCTTATATATATATATATATATATATATATATATATACCCCATATTTTTTTATCCATTCATCTATGAATGGACACTGCTTCCATAATTTGGCTATTGTAAATAATGCAGCAGTAAACAAAGGAGTATATATATCCTTTTGATTTACTATTTTTGTATTCTTTAACTAAAAACACAGTAGTGTGATTACTGCATCATGGAGTAGTTCTATTTTCAGTGTTTTGAGGAACCGTCATAATGTTTTTCACAGAGGCTGCATATTTTACATTCTCACCAACAGTGCATGAGGGTTCCTGTTTCTCCATATCCTCACTAACATTTGTTGTTTCTTGAGGTTTTGATTTTAGCCATTTTGACAGGTGTGAGTTGATATCTTATTATGGTTTTGATTTGCATTTCCCTGGTGATGAGTGATGTTGAGCATCTTTTCATGTGTCTTTTGGCCATCTGTATGTCTTCTTTGGAGAAATCTCTGTCCATGTCTTCTGCCCATTTATAAATTAGATTATTGATCTTTTGGTGTTGAGTTTTATAAGTCCTTTATATATTTTGGAAACTAACCCTTTATTGGGTGTGTCATTTGCAAATTATCTTCTCCCAGAATGCTTTCTTTTTATGTTGGATAGTGTTTGACTTCCCCATTTATTAGTTCCTCTCTGATTTGTAAACTTTCTTTTTCTATATACATGTACCCTGGTTATATTAAGTCTTTCCACTATGTTAATAACTCAACTTTCAGCCACATACATTTTGTTTCTTCTTGCTGCTAATTTATTTATTTAGTGGTTGCTTTCATTTTCATTTTGTTTGTTTAGGGTTTAATTTCCCTTTCCATCCTGTTTATGGTCTATAAACAATTAATTTAGAGAATTTAATTTCTTAGTTATTTCATAGGGCACTTATATATGTTTTTTTCTTCAGTTTTCAGAGTGTTTTGTTTTTTCTCAGATGAGTTTCTTTTTTAAATTTTCATATTACATTTATTTCCTGTTTTAATTTTTGCTTATGTTTTGTACTTCTAATGTGATTGTAGTTTTAAATTTTTTTTCCATCTTGTTCCTGTCTTGGATTTTTTTTTAATTTTTTACTTTTTTAATTTTTAGTGTTTAGTTTTTGAGAGAGAAAGAGACAGAATATCAGCGGGGAGGGGCAGAGAGAGAGGGAGACACAGAATCCGAAGAAGGCTCCAGGCTCTGAGCTGTCAGCACAGAGCCTGATATGGAGCTCAAACTCACAAACCACGAGATCATGACCTGAGCTGAAGTCGGACACTTAACTGACTGAGCCACCCAGGTGCCCCCTGACTTGGTATTTTAGAATAGGCAATTTGTTTGTTCTGAAATAGAGTGATTGGCTTCCAGAGTGAATATATACACTATTTCTATCCCTAGGCTACTTTTTGAAATTTGAGTAATGTTCTGTCCACATTATGAACAGCTGGGCTGATAAGAAGGTATTTTGTTCTCACTTAAAATACTTTGAAAAGTTAACTTACTTTCTTTAGATGTCACATGGAAATAATATGTAGTGTGCTTATTTTTAAAGCCAAACTATGGTTGGTTTAATAATCAAAGGATTATTTAAGATTTAACTGTTACTATTTTTTCTACCTGTTGATACTTGAAAGGCGATTATCCATGAAAAATCAGATATTCAGAGTGCAGCTTACTTTGGGATGCTAAGAAAAAAGGGAATTAGAATTCTAAGAAGTTCAGTTCTCTTCTGGGATCAGGAAATACCCGTTGCATGATGTCAGGCCATTCATTTAACTACTTTGTGTCTTATTTTTGAACTTTTGGAATACAGAGACCTACATGATCTTGAAGACTTCTGTATTATTTCTTATTCTAAACACTTTAATTATTCTACACTATTTCTTCATGAATTTAGGGGTTACAATAACTGTTCTTCCTTTCAAAAGTTTGTATTTAAATTCCAGGATATAATAGTTAAAACCTCACAGTTAGCAATTTAACTTGCAAAGTTCCTGCACACTTTTCTTTTAACTACATATTTACAACTGCCTAGAGTGTAGGCAAAAATGGCATTATTATCTTTAAGAGCAGTTATGTGCTTTGAAGTAAGGCTTTCTACCCTTCAGCTTTCTTGTGTATCATTTAGATGTCACAATACCTAACAGTGTTGTGAGATTTAAATATGCCTGACATACAGTAAGTATCAATAAATGGCAGCCATTAATATTAGTATACCACTTTAGCTCTAGTAATTTTGCTATTCTTATACATATAATTTCAGTTATTTTTAGGCAGGGAAACTAAAAGATGCAAAGGATAAATAACTTGTAAAATGGGTACACTTAACAAAGGATGATGCTAGGTTTCCAACCCAGGTATTTCACTTCAATCCACATTATTATCAAATCTTATACATTATGTCTAACGACTGTATATCATTTTTATGAAATCCAAATGCCTAGAAATGTTTGCATATAGATGATATAGCATGTCCTAATTTGTTAGCTATGTGTGCCCTTCTAGACAATCTCTTCACCAATTTAAACTGTCATGGTGATTCAAATTTCAGAAGAGGGTTTGATATCCACCAATAATCCGGGCGGGAGAGAGCGGGGAGATTGTCATCTTTTGTGGGTTCCAAGCTGGCAGAAGAGGCAAGATATGATTTTCTTATTTCCTTCAAAGCCCTCCCCCTTCTCCCGTAGCCAAAACTTTAAATATTTAAATAATGTTGTATTTAATAACAATAAACCTTATTTATGAGAATAGGTTTACCTCATTGTAAATACATCTATCAATAGTTTACAGAGTAGGATAGCAAGAAAAAAAGTTTTATACTGTCCAATTATACTGCAAAAAATATGCTTTTTTTTTAAGATGTTGCCCTCGCTTTAGAATCAGGTAATTTTATGCCTGTTTGAAGTATTAGTGATAAATCTGTAATTTTGAAAAACCTTTCTAAACATTTGATCATAATGATTTTTTAAAAGAAATCAAACAGTCCGTTATGTAACTACCTATAAGTACTGGTGTTCCATTAATGCTTATGATTTCAGTTACCACCAAAAATCATTTTTTATGCTGAAGATATCGGCTATTACCTTTATTAGCACTATCAGATAAAACAGGTGGACTGCTTTGCAACTTTTTTTTTTTTTTTCTTGCTGTGGTAATGATAGACTTTTGGCCCTCTGACTCTGCAATTTATATTCAATTTCAATCATATTTCAATTTGCCATTTAAAATTTGGCAAAAAAAATCAAGAGTTTTATTCGAGCTAGGAAATAAAAATAATGATGAAATTAGTTTATGGCTGAGATAGTACTTTTCATTCATTACATTTCATTATTTACATCTATTCCACTCATTATTTTATTAATAGGTAATTTAGTAAACAGTAGACTGTTTCCTACTGAAAGGTTAAGTTCCTAATATGTCCTTCCCATGGTAGAAGAATTTATAGTCAAAAAAATTAAAATTGTATGGGAAAAACAGGACAAGGGAGAGTAAGGTTATAAATGAAACTATTAAACCCTTGATCCATTTTAAAAGCCTTAAAATAATATAAAGTCAACCCACTATTTTAAAATCAGAAATATCATACACATATATTTAATTAGTAATGGTGGTTAGTGGATAATTAGTGTCCATTTATGGTTAGTAGATAATTAGTGTCCATTTATTATTCACAATTGATAAAACAAATTTCAGACTCTTATCAGAAGTTTGAAATGCTACTTGAATTTATTTTATTTTGCAGAGAATTATTTTCATTTTGCAGAGAATACTATGAGGAATTTTATAGGAGTATCTGATCTTCCATGAGCCTTTCTCATTTTAAATTCACTGCTCTTGGTTTCCACCTCTGGTTCTCTTATTGGATTCAGAAATGCAGAAGAGCTTGATCTTGCAGTTTTAAGAGTGAATAGAGTTTATGTAACCTTTATTTAAGGTTACTCAGCTACTCAGCTTTATTAAACTTGTCGGGCAATCTATTTCTAACCCTTTCTTCAATATGTATGTTTATATAACCCCAGGTCTCTGAAGATAGCTTCATGAGTTTCACCCTTCTTACAAGTGACTTAGATTCCTTACTCTTTATACACAGAGAAATTATCTTCTAAGCCTCATGTTATTTCACTTCATTTCCCTCCCACCCCCCACCCTTGGGCTCTTTTAAAATAACTCTTTTCCTTCTCTGCCTTCTATTTCTCTTTGTCTAAACTTCTTACTTTTGGTTCTCATTTTTTATGATGATATTAAATAGGGATTATTCACAGTCTTCAAATAACAAAACCATGATTTTTCTAATAAAGAGATATACTCAAAATATTTGCTTTTATAGACCTTTGAATTTAGACTGTTCACAGTAGAGTTAATTTTTTACTATATTGATATTTGTCACACCTAGAAGTTTTCCACCCTACTTCCTTCCCATTATCATGGAATTTCTCAAGTAACACTTAGGAATACAGCAAATATTTTAAATTCCCTTTGCATTTCAAGTATGAGTAGTGTTGAGTGGATAGAAATTTAAAACAATAATATAAGAATGGAATATAATTGTCTATAAGCAGAAAGTTGGTATTAATTTGAAAGTAATGGCAGAACTTAGAGAAAAAAAAAGCTTTTACTAAAACTTACAAAAATAATACTATTCTCTATCTCTCTTAACGATGCCACCTAAGGACTTTACCAGCTATTTTCCCATTACCTTAACCAATGGCACATATAGTTAAGACACTGACCACTGGTTTTGAAGTGAATAGATGTGGTCCCTACACCAGTTTTTTTATGTGAAAAAATGAAATTGCATCTCATTTTTTCCCACCAACTGAATTAAATGCTTCACTTTTATAAGAAACATTTTAGAATTCAAGAAACTTGCTCTTTAACTTGCTCTAATCTGAAATTCTTATTTCAGAAAATAATTTATCATATGAATAATGTAAGGGATAGTTTTATATTAATGAAACAACTATAAATGTTTATTGTTACATTAAAAATGTTTTATGAGAGCTTTATTATATCTTCCTTTAAGATGTCCAAAGAACCAATTGTCATATTCATAAAATTATGTTGAAGATGTTTATGCTGAAAAAAAACTGATTTAAAATTATCTAATGAGGGCCACCTGTGTGGCTCAGTCTGTTAAGAATCCAACTTTGGCTCCCATCATGATCTCATAGCTCGTGAGTTCAAGCCCTGTGTCAGGCTCTGTGCTGACAGCTCAAAGCCTGGAGTCTGCTTCAGATTCTGTGTCTACCTTTCTCTCTGCCCCTCTCCCACTCGTGGTCTGTTTCTCTCTCTCTCTCTCTCTCTCTCTCTCTCTCTCTCTCTCTCAAATATAAACAAACATTAAACATTTTTTAAAATTAAAACCGTATCAAATGAAACATTGAAACATACAGAACCACTAGCGAGAGAGTTCATTTTTGATAATGAATTCAGCTAAAGGTACTATCAAACAAAGCAATTGCCACAGAAATAATTTAGACCCATATATTACCTGGCAAAAATCACAAAAATTAAACTGTCATCGTTAATTAAGTGGTATAGCATTGAATATTTCAATTCCTAGAAAGCAACTAATTTAAAAATCACAAACATTTATTTCTGCAAAGTAGTGTGCTGGGTCCAGTCCTCAAGAAAGTTTTAATTTATTGATCAGTAGTTTTTAAACTTTGATATTCAACAGAATCATTTAGAGAGCTTGTTAAAATGTAGATACCCAAGATACCATCCATACTACCAATTCAGATTATTTTAGGTTGGGATCTGGGCATCAAGAAACTCCCTCACTGGTTCTGATGGATACTGATTGGATCAATCACTATAGGAGTTGATGATGCAGTAGAATATAAATAGAAGCAGAGTAAATAGAATTTTTTAAATTTTACTTTAAAATTTCAGTTATAATTCATCTGTTTTTAATGATTTATAAAATTTGAGAGAGATAGACAAAGTACAAGGGGAGGGGCAAATAGAGAGGGAGGCACAGAATCTAAAGGAGGCTCCAGACTCTGAAATGTCAACACACAGCCTGATAGGGGGCTCAAACCCATGAACCATGAGATCATGACCTGTGCCAAAGTCGAATACTTAACCAGCTGAGCCACCCAGGTGCCCCCATAATTCATCTGTTTTAATGATGCCCCAGATTCTTTTCATAAAATGATTTTCATTATCATAAAATGGTCTACCATCTCTGTTTGACCAGAGAAATATTCTACTCTGATGAAATTTCAGAAATACTCTTTTGCTCTGTACTATCTGATGAAATTTCAGAAATATTGTTTTGCTCTACACTATATAAGCAAAGTTTTGAATTAGAAATTCCAAATACTTTTAATACTGGTATTAACAAATGTGCATATGCCCACAAGAATAATACTATAATGAGGTGAGGTTTGAAAGTGATGTCTTAAAAGAACTGATTAAAAGAACTACACTTTGTGTTTAAAAAAAATAGGAAAGTGTACAGGGACATATATATATTATATATATATAATATATATATTAAATATTTATATATTTGTGAGATAGAGTAGGGAAGGGGTAGAGATAGAGGGGAACAATGGATCTGATCTGAAGCAGGCTCTGCACTGATAGCAGAAAGCCCCATGTGGGGCTTGAACTCACCAACTACGAGATCGTGACCTGAGCCGAACTCATATGCTCAACTGGGTGAGCCACCCAGGCGCCCCTAAGGGTCTTATATTGAATTGCATTTTCCTACTGTGCATCAGCTTATTTCTTTTGTATTAAGACATGAAATTAATGCCTTAATACTTTCAGTTATAGAAGCTTTATATTTAAGGATATTGTGCTTTTATGTCTATGGTTGTTTTGCACCAACACTTGAATTAACTATTAAAATCCATTTATAGTGCAAGAGGCATGAAAGCAAGCACATATTATACTGACAGTAAGTTACCGAAATATACTTGTTGATCCATAATTTGGTCTGTTGATGTCCATATTTATGTTTGGACTGGCTTTCTGTGTTGAGTGCTCTGTGTGTATGTGTGTGTTTGCCTTTTAATGTATCGTAAGTATTTCTGCCTGGGAGTTAGCCAAATTGTGAAGTTTGAGGACACAGAGCTGTGCAGACTGTCCTCACTTCTGACATCTACTGCAGTGGTTGGTTCAAGGGGTCTCCAAAACTACACTTAAATGTGGATAATTTGCTGGAAGGATTCATAGAACTGATTGAAAGCAAGTGTATTCAAAGTTCCGGTTTATTAAAGGAAAAAAAGATTAAAATCACCCAGAGACAGAGACACACAGGGCTCCAAATGTGAACTTTTCACCGTCTTCCCTAAGAAACCCTCCCAGGATCGATGTGTGATGATAGGCATGGGACATTGCCAATCAGGGAAACATCCAAGCGTCAGTGTTTAGAGATTTTATTGAGGCTCCATCGGGTCAGCACGATTGGTTGATTGATTGATTTCCCACGTGATTAAACTCAGTCTCCAGGTCAACTATTAATTACTGTGTGACTCCAAGACCTCATTCTAAATCACACAGTCTTTCCGGTGTGACCAACCCAATGCTGTCTGATGTGGCCAACTCCTACTCTGAATAAAGACATTTCTATCAGGTATGGCATAGCTTATCTTCCAGAGGCTGAGAATGAAGGCCAGCCCTCTCCTTGAGCAGAGATAAATTCTTCACTTTTACTATACAGCTTCTTAAAACAGAAATATAAAAAGTTTGAATTAATTAGAGATAATCAACATGGATCCTAATAGACAAGAACAACTTTGGGAAAAAAAGGAAGAAATGTATAAAATTCTTTATAAATCCTATTTATTAACAGTGATTTAAGTGCACAGGACTTGGTAATGATTATTCAATATGAAGTATTTGAGGATAAGAACCTAACTAGAGGGGCACCTTGGTGGCTCACTCAGTTAAGTGTCTGATTCTTGATTTTGGTTCAGTTCACAATCTCACAGTTAATGAATTTAAGCCCTGCATTGGGCTCTGCACTGTAGAGCTTGGGCTTCTCTCTCTCCTTTCTCTCTCTCTCTCTCTTTCTCTTTCAAAAGAAATAAATAAATTTAGAAAAAGAAACTAACTAGGTGGGGAAGGAAACTTCTGCAAATAAAGATTGATAGAAGGTGTAAATTTGTATTCAGGTATTTTGTTTTTAATAATTCATATTCATGTATGAATAAATGGGATAATATTGAAAACTATGCTTAATAAGCAATGTGATTTTATTAAAAGTATACATCACATCATCATACCACCAGAGAAATTAAAAAATGTTTATATTTTCCTAATAACCAGTTAACATTTTTTTCATCAGAAGGGACTTTCCTAGTGTGTGTGTGTGTGTGTGTGTGTGTGTGTACGCGCGCGCGCGTGCGTGCGTGCGGATATATATATATATATATATATATATATATAAAACATTACTCAGGGTTGAGTAATCCAGCTATTGGGGAAAGAGGTATATAATTTCAGGATATTTGGTTGTTAATGTGTTCATATCACTCATTTCCACTTGTTGGTATTAAATATGTAAGTGATTAGGTTAGCCAAGGCATATTGCCGTATCATTAATAAACTTTATGCATGGCTCAGGAATCATCAGGACAATTCTGGAAGCCATTTGTGTCTCACAATTCATTTTTTAGAACTGATCTCAAAATTTAATTTCTCTGACATAGAAAAGTGACACAATTTACACAGCTATGCTATCTAGTAGCTTTTAGCAAAGTACAAATAAGTATAAGATTGCTGGAGAACTTGAGTCTCTATCAAGCTACTATGAGAAGAGTACCAATTAATGATCAGAAAGATATGACAGAATATTCTCCTCAAGAGTGAAAAACAGTGTACAAATAAAAATTATACTGCACTATTGTGAATGTCTGATCAATTTAAGGCAGAAGTTATTGCCACCAGTTACTATGGTATATAAATTATTAGTAAATTGTCTGGTAGCACTTCATTGTAACAAACATAGATTTATAAATAAATATCCCCCCGAGGAAGAAAATGATTGTGAGATTTTTAATTTTTTATATAAAACTCGTAGCTAATTGTTTAAATAGAAAATTGGCATGAATTTGTTCTGGTAATTTTGGTAGAATTTATCTGTCTTTTATCTATTTCTTTTGAATAAAAATAGAGATTTAATTTCACAGTGGACACTTAAATAGCTTTCAGCCACCTCCAAATACGAACTTCCAAGTTAGATTTGCCATGGAGTATCATTCTCCATTTCTTTCTTTGCTCCTGCTCACCCCAGGGATTTGAACTGTCTGAGAATTTTTAAATCATTGTCACTGGTCAAATTTTGTTATAATGTGTACCTCCACTGCTAATCACAACTGTTGGTTTTACTTTTTAGACAGAAGGAATATATTTAGGACTAGCTTTTTGCACCACATGATGGAGTTCTGGGTTGGAAGCAATTATTATCCTATTTAGATCACACAATTATGCATTTATACATTATTTGGAATCCATGCCCAAAAGCCAGTTTATAACAAGGTGTTTCTGTATTTTAGCCTTTGGATGAGGTCTAAGAGAGGCTGGTACTGAACTCTCTGATATGAGGGGATAGTGATCTATCAAAGTTACAATGTACTGAATGAACAAACATATTTGAAAATTTACTATAAATAGTTTATTCTAAATCAGAGTTGCATTAACTATTTTGTGTTTCTTACAATCGTAAGGGGGAAATACTGACATTGAGTTTCAGTGGATAAAGGAAGTTCACTTTTGTTTTTGTTGTTTTTAGAAATATTCAAGCCTGAGGAGAAAAATTATTCAGATATTGATGTAAGCTATATGTTTGGAATTTCCCTCACAAACATCATTAAAATATTTTATGATAAAATATTATAGCTATTTTTGTTTATACTATTTAGTGGATATAAAATTCCCAAATAATTTAAATTTTAAAGCCATAAATTACTAAACTTTGCTGATTTGAATCTTAGGACATATATGAGGAGGAAAGGAGGTATTAAGTACTATTAAGTCCCTAAATTATTCAGTGATGGCTGGTGTTGCCATTTGACAAGTGTTCTGTCTGATAAATTATCTAGGCAAGTCAACACTTAACAAAAAAATTATTTTTTAACTATCAAAATGAGAATACTGCTTCTTTTCTTTCTGAAAACTGTAAGATCTTCTTTACATTTCATTAAGGGTTTAAGTAATCCTCACGAGATGACCTTTCTAAAGAAGAGGCTGTCTTCCCTATTATTATTCTGTATCCTGAGGTTTCTATTAAAGTATATGACATTTCCACAGAACTTTAAAGAGACATGTTAAAGGACAGAACAGGAAGTACATTCATTATAATAAAAAAAATGTCTGGCTATATGACCCCAATAAGGCAAGTTAAATATATTAACACTACTTATTTCATATCGCAGGGCCAGATGGTAGCCAGAAAAAAATCAGTGAGCACAAAGCCTAATTCAGTATGTGTGCTCTGATACTTGTCATCATAATCCCCTAATCCTTTACAGAGGTGATCAACCTTTTGCTCTTGTATTTTCTGCCTCTGCCTTATGTGTATTTGAGACCGTATATGAAGATAAGTCAATATATAGAATCCTGATTTTCTATATCTTCTCTAGCACTTATTGTTAAGCATATTTCTATGTATAACAAAGTAACACTTGATGTATTCTACAGATAAAATTTGTATTTCATTATCTCTCTGTATCTGGTATCCTTATTAGAGATTATTCTAAATCTTTGTTCTTACTTTTTTTGTATATAACATTTTTCAAAGACACTGTTTTCCAGTGCAACTCTAGACATTAGCAGAAACTCAAAAATAAAAGGAATGGTTAACATTTTTGGAAAATGTTTAACAAATATAGACAGATTTTGTTATTTATAGCTGTTTATAGTACTTCTCAACAGCTTTTACTTGTTAAAGCATATCATAGATTCCTAAAACAAGAAGAGAACCTGCATCATTTTCCAAACAAAGCTTACTATGAAAATGTTTTAATATCTTTTTATTTACTCAAGAAATATTTAAAATGAGTATTTGAATCACCATAGTAAACAAATCTGAACAAGTCTTACTCTTAAGCAGTTTATGTTCTAGTAAACTATTGTCTCAGGACCAATGCTTTATAGAACATTTAAAAACTAGCAAAGAGGGGGCAAGGGAGTATTTTAAATGTATCATATATGCTATCTCATTTAATCTTTAGGACAAACCTATGAGTTAAGCACAATGATCATCTTCATTTTACAGGTGTGAAAATCAAAGCCCAAGAGAAATTAAGTTCATGTATTTTAAGGTCATATGTCTAGCAAGTGATAGAGTCTGGATTTGAACCTGAGAGCTTTTAAGTACACTGAATTATATTAAGGACCTATCCTTTATAATAGCCTGCCCTCCATGAGATATGACAAGGCAAATATTTTATCATACATATGAAATTTGGAGCTATAATTTTAGTTTCATAATATGGATACATTGACTAGGGGGACAGAGTAGCAGGAATTTGGGCACTAAGTGAACTGTTGTTGAACTACTGATACTTAATGTCTCTACCAACTCTGAGAATTCTGTGATTTTTTGAAATTTTCATGATCCACTTAATGAGTCACACTTTGTGGTCTCTGCTACCTGGTTTGCTCTTAGGTAGTTAATCATATGGAACATGTATAAGTGCCTGTATATAGTTCTATCTCTGATAAAAATATAAACAGAAGTTATTATAAAAGAAAAAGCAATCCATATTACCTGTATTTTTCACTCTTCTGTTGGTACAGTCATGCAGGGGTTAACTGAATGTGTTTTGAGTAGCTATTGCCAAGAGACTGTTTATGCTGGTGTTATATTTAGTCTCTCCCATTAGTACTAACATTATGTAATTCTAGCCATGATGAAAGAAGATTAGTCACATACTGTCAACTGCCAAAATTAAAAAATATAAGCTTTCCACTTTGTATTTTTTATTTACCTTTAGTTTGTTCTCCAGTAAGAAATAATTTTCCCCAGGCATGTCTATTCTATTTTCTTCACAAGTAAGCTTTTATTTTACTGCAACTTTCCTGTCCTGATATTTTAAGGAAGGTCCGTTTTCCCATCACTTTCCTGTACATATTCCTAACACATAGAGATGTAACAAGCCATTAAGATGTACTATTAAGCTACTGGTAGTTTAGAGAAAACTATGTAGTCAGAGACCATAGAGAGTTTGTAATCACATTAGAATTTAGAGAGCTACATGGACAGATACAAAGAAAAGTAAAAACTGGGCAGAGAATTATGGGTGCATGTGATGAGTTATTTCCTATTAGTATAAGGCACTGAAATTTGTGACTTGAGTTTGCTTTTTAACTATAAAATAAATTAGGGAAAATTTGAAGTTATGCCTTGGATACGCTTTCTTTAAGATAGAGGAGTAGAGTTAGCGAGAGCAGTCCAGGAGCCCCATATATTATGTAGCATTTTATAATTCTTGTCCCTAGGCTGATACTACATGGGGTTGTATTGTGCATGAGAGTTTTATCCAAGTGTCACTCACGATGGGGAAATAGTTGAAAATCATTCTTCTAAAAGGATCTGTTCTGAAATGGGTCTTACTTCTTCCTGCTGGCAAAATTATTATGGAACACGAATTTCAGTTCTACCCAAGAGGAGACAAGTAAATCAGATCTTCCTAGATTTCATAAAGCTCTGCTCCATCCACCCCTCTTTCCAGTTTAAATATGATATCCTTGCCACTACGTATGAAGGCAGTACCTGCCCATTGTCTTCACTAGCATTCCGTTTTCTGTGAGTCCTTCTGCTACTCGTTAGCTGTTTCCTGTCCAAAGTATGCCTGCTCCTGTGTCAGACTGCTACACTGGATCTTCTGAGCGCTGAAAGACTACCGTCAGCACACACAGCATCAGCAGCCTTTATCAGCAAACGTGTCAGAATCTAACCTTTGCTTTACCCGTGTCTCAGTTTCTATTAAGTTGCTTATGTTCAAATTAGACTCCATGACAACAGCTGCCTGAATTGTGGGGTTAGAATGATGCTACTTTACTTGAGTTTTTCCATCAATTCTTTTTTTTCCTGTCTTGTAAGAAAAATATAAATCCCCAGTTATTATTCTTCTTTTTATTTGACCTTAGTTTCTCATTCCTATTTTTCATAATTTATGGAATAATCAACACAACTCTCCCACTATGAAAGTGAAGACACATTTATCAGCTCCACAGAAAGACAAGCCTTCTCCCACACTCCTATAGGGTTTTTCTAACTAGTAACATCTTAAGAAGCCATCTTCACAATGACAGTAGTGAGAATATGTCATAAGAATTTGAAATGTGCTCTTTCTTGAAGAGAAAGTTCATTGGAGCTACACTAAATCAACATATGTGCTTTATAATGAAACAATTGCTTGCTTATGGGATTTTTAAGAATTATATTTACTCTGTTATTTGCTTATATTTACCCTCTTATGCTTATTTGAAACTGTGCCTTCACATTCCTTTTTCCTCCTGTGCTAATACTGCTACCCAAGCACTGCAGCATGTTAATATTTTAATCAGTTACTTGAGAGAAGTGTCATTTGAGGATGATAGTTCATATAAGCTTTCTATGAATAAATTCTTAAAATAAGTTGAGGTAAATGTATATTCCATGTCAGGTATTTTATTGTTTCACTATCATGTGCTACAGTAGATAGAAAGGTAGATAACTAGGACAGAATTATGAGCATCACTGTAATGGCTTGAAATCAAACTAAGGCTACTTTGAGTAAATGTGAGCAGTTGCCTTTATGACTCATAAAATCCTTCTCCCAGAATGCTCCTAAAAGTTCAGAAAGCATGCTTAACCAAGGTTTCTAAGTAATTTCTGATAGAATTATCAGACACTCTTGACAGGATATGCTGAGACTATAAAATAAGTTACTCATTTCTACTGACTTCAGTAATTAAATGGGCCCTAGGCATTCAGATATAACTTACTACTGATGACATGGGACAAACAATTTGCCAGTATGTTAATAAGAAAACAAAGATAGCATGCTAAACATCTCATTGTGTCTTTTGGTTAGAGGATGTCCATTGACTCTAATTTTCTTAAGAAGTTTCCCTTTTGGAAATTTCCTCAGTACCCTATTTAAGACTTTCTGGTATTTAGCAAAGTTAAACATGGATTTAATCAGCCTGTAGCTGAGAATCAGAAAGAAAATCTTACATCAATATTTTCAGGGAAGGCAGTTGGTATATTCTGGGATCAGTGTTGGCAGATGCTCAGGTTGTCAGCCTTCAATATTGTTCTTCCATTTTATGTGGTCATTAGTGTTGAGCAAAGCACCCCAGTGCTTTATAATTAAAGGGAGTAGCTTAACCTCAGAAAGAATCCCTGAAGAGGTTTTGTTGATACAAATAAAGGCACAGATGTAGAGGTAGCTGATAAAACTTCTTGTACAAAAGGCTTCTGTATCCATTTCTGCATAATTGAGTTCTGTATGTGACACTGTTCTTGAATGGAAAACAATTGATATCTCTGTACCATCTGTTATTTTGTATCTGTGCCAAGTGCCAACACCATCAGGTAAAAACAATAGTTTGTGAGCACTGCAGTGTGCTAATATTCACTGGGAACCTGATATTCTAGCAAGCTTCCTCAGGCTGTCAAAGCTATCAAAATATAGTGATGATTTTTAGTAGGCAAAGATAGTATTCACAGTGTTATCTCTTGATAAATTACATCTATGGAGCAATCTGTGAAACCCAAGAAAACCTGAAGTTCTGTTTTTTCTAGAAAAATGTCCCAATTACAGGTAGCTAATGGTTACTTGATAAGGTGGAAACAGCAGTGTTAATGCAGTAGGGTAAATTAATAAGATCTGTGTTTCTTACATCAACTATCTCCCAGTTTTAAAGATATTTTAATGTTTATTTTTGAGAGAGAGGGAGAAAGGGAGCAAGCATGAGTGGGGGAGGAGCAGAGAGAGGGAGACAGAGGATCCAAAGCAGGCTCTGCACAGTAAGCACAGAACCCGATGTAGGGCCTGAACTCACAACCGTGAGACCATGACCTAAGCCAAAATCAAGAGTCGGCTGCTTAAGTGATTGGCCACACAGGAGTCCTCCCATTTCACTTGAATACTTGATTGTTAAAATTATATAAAGTTCATGGAGGTGTTCCCTGACTTCTTCCTGTGTTAATTCATGATCTGTAGATGGTACCACCCAGAAAAATTGAAAGCAGATTTATTGATGCCCAGTTCTTTATTAGCTGCAAGGTGAACCATTCAAATAGAGGTTTGCTCAGTTGTCAGAAGAGATGCCATGTTCTACTTGCTTAACATTAAGAGTGGATTTACTCATTGTGATCTATTTTGGGGGTTTTTTGTTTGTTAGATTTTTTATTTTTGCTTTTTGGTTGTTTTGTTTGCTTTTTGTTTTTTGCTTTTTAAGTGGATAGTATCCTTGTTGCCTGTACATGTTATTTGGGGATAGCTATAGTCAGGGAGGGGAAGCATGTGACCTCCAGAAAGCCACCCTTTCTCCAGAAAATTACCTGACTTAACCATACTATAAATTCCTGTAACATATACTTACCAAGATTAAAACAAAATAAAACATGAGCAGGAACTTACACAGGATAATGAAAAGTACTTATTTAGCATTCCATGGGACCTAAAAACTTAAATGTATAGTTACATATAAACGTTATACTCCTCTAGCATCAGTTCAGTTCTTGTCAACATATTTCTAAGAGAAACATTTGTATCCAAGGAACAGTACTGTATTTCTCAAACAAATGAAATAATCAACAAAATGATGTTGATAAATAATTTCCTGTCATTGTATTATTTATATTTTTTGTTATTCTTTTTAGCCACTTTCACATCTTAATTCATTTAATGTTCATGAGAACTTGTTGATAAATACAGGAAAGGTCTATATTTAAAATTCACAAAGAGCAGGAGAGCAAATCTAATGGAAGGTCTGTGGGTTGGTCCCAGTCATCTAACCTGTCAGCTTCAGCAAGAGAAAGAAATTTCTGGTTCCTTGTCTGCAGCAATGTCTACTCTTTTCTTCCCTAATTCCTTTGTAATTATCCTTAGAAGGCCCCAAAGGGAAAAATGAATGAGAAAAGAAAATACACTACTGAGTATTTAAGAACAATTCCTACTTAAAATAAAATTTGAAGGGAAGTTCAGCAAACACCTACTTAGAGATGTTAGCATTAACTGTAATTTAGAATGACTGTTATTAAATCTGCTAAAGTTTTGCCAGTGACTTGCTATTAGGGATGAAAAAAGCAAAACAGCAACTTCAGTTAAGTGTAAATGATGTATTTTTGTCAACAGAAAATTGGAACGTGCAAGTAATTTTTTTTTGCAAGTTGGCAATCAGAACCATTTATCTATTGCAGTATTTTGAAGTGGTTGCCAGAGCTCATCTAGTTCAGTAGTTAAGGAGAAATTGTAGTGTTATAAATCAGCTGTGTAAGATTTTAGCTGGTGAATTGATGGACTATGTAACAGTTCTTAAAGAATATGATGGGGATCATTAGGTACAAGTATCCACTGGAAACCACTGTCCTGATTTGGATATGATGGCATTGATTTGCTGGTTATGGCAATATGAGCAGGAATTATTTATTTTCTATGTTGAAATAATTATGGGTGATTTGATTGTATTTTGTATATTTGTATTATATATAGGAGAATTTTTACTCAGCATTCTTAAAGGAGAGAATACATACTTAGAAAAGGGAGTACAATCAGTAGATGATATATTCCATATTGCATCGACAAGTTTCAATGAGACCTTTCCTTATGGTGTAATCCAAACCCTGGGCCAAAGTTATTATAGGAAGATTATTGTTAGATAAAGGTGAGCAAAGAATCTTGAGGAAACCATGTAAAATTATTTATAAAACCAGTTAAAAGTGGAAATACGACTGTTAACACTTCCCTAGAGACAATCATTCCTGATTTTTCTTTCCTTACTATAGTTTGAGAAATTGGAAATGCATGTCACATACTTATTTTCTATACCAGGAAAAATAAATACTGGGTATAGTTTGTTTTTTTTTGGTAACATAGGTAAAGAAGCAAGGTTGAGGATGTAGAGGCTAGTGAGGAAGACTTTCAAGAGTTGGAAATCTGATTTGAGATGTTCACTGGAATCATGAAAAATATTTTGATGTGTCTTTGATTATTTATTATAATATACCTATATTGTTACTAATATATTTATTGCTGTATACTTACTCTTAATAGTGATGCTAATAATTTTGTGTTAGTAATAAATTAATATTCAGACTAGTTTTATTGAACATTCCAGTGGGTATTGTGAGGGCAGCCTTTTGCTGGATGAAGAAGAGAATTAATCAAAATTCTCATACTCTATTCTCCTTTTTGAATGGCATGAATAACAAATTTAATGTTAGTGAAAAGTACCATACAGCTGACTCTAATTCTTTTCAATGTGTGCGGTGCCAAAAACTTCAGCTTTTGAACTTTTCAGCACATTGATGTTACTGAAAATAAGGCCTGCAACCAGGAAAATACTGAAATTCATCTCTACACAGCAAAGGGAGACTGAATAAATTAAAGGAACTCTCATATGTATGACATTTAATTTTTAAATCTCGATTGGCACTTTGGGATATCACAACTTTTGGTAGGAATATTTTTTTAAGTTTATTTATTTTGAGAGAGAGAGGGGGAGAACAAGTGGAGGAGGGACAGATCGAAAGGGGGACTAAGGACCCAAAGCACGCTTGGTGCTGACAGCAGAGAGCCCGAGGGGCTTTGAACTCAAGAACCTGAGATCATGACTTGATCCAAAGTTGGAAGCTTCACTCACTGAATCACCCCATAAAGTTAACTGAGGCCCAGATAACTTTGAGTTAACTGAGGCCCAGATATTTTAAGTGAAATTTCAAGAAGGGGACAATGCCCAGCTTTTATGTCCTAGCATCTTCCCACAGTAAATGATAGTTACCTTCAATTTTTGTGGCTCCTTCCTCTCTGTGCACTTAAAAGATTGTTTAAAAACCAGCTAATGAAAATTTAAATGACTCCATTCTCCAGTGATGTTCTCCTCTTGTAACAACTTAGAACCTTAAGTCTTGATACCATTCATTTCACACCCACCACTTGACCTTTCTCAAGCTCTATTCAACTTATCCATTATATTTAAATATTTATATATTTATACCTTGTCTTCCCCAACTACACCACTAGCTCTGGGAGGACAGGGACTTTATTTCTCACAGTGCCTGACACACTAATTTGCATATAGCAGTTTTAAAGGGCATACATAACTTACTATATTTTTCATTCCTTCTAGTTCAGACTCAAAGTTTCTCAAAAGTTAGAAAATATGTCTTACGTGTGTTTCACATAATTCCTTATCTCAATAGATATTTGTTTATTGACAAAAATATATGATTTTTTAAGGAAAAACTATAAAGGCTTTTAAAATCATAAATGGTCAGAACTTTTCCGAATCTGAAATATACACATTTTACAAAATCAAACAGAGTCTGAATTAAATGTGTTTACATTCCAGTCAATGCATCTATATACAGAAAATCTAGGAAAGGGCCTATTTTGCAAACTCAGTATTTAATATAAATGTACAAATACCAAAAGACATCCCAAAATGTATGAATGGAGATATAAATACTGTCTTGCTGTTCTGAATCATTCTTTAGGAAAGATTTAGCACTTTTTAATAGGACTTCTGTAACATTTCCCAATGTTTTCAAATGCCGCAACTATGACTTGGCAGAAGCAATGAAAGCATTTCTTCCTCAGTTACCAACAATAATCCCAGAAGCTGAAACTTCAGATTTACAATTCCTTGATGTTCAAGAATTTACAGCATATTAAAGAGTTTTGCTTCTTCTCTCATTACTGCTGTGTGAAAAATAGTGAAATAATATGTGGTTTTTTAGGTTGTTTTTAACTATTTTGAAGTATATCTTGAAAGCATTCACTGAAGAGCCCTGTAATTAGTGTCAGGAGTATAACATGTGGCTGTCTAAATCACTACCTATATCCCCTATTGCTACATAAATGATATTTAATTACTTCTTGACTAGCATCTACAACAGTCTTCACTTATCCACAGAGTATACATCCCAAGACCCCCAGTGAATGCTTGAAACCGTGGATGGTACCAAACCATGTATTACGTTGCTTTTTCTTCTACCTAGTTACCTGTGATAAAATTTAGTTTATAAATTATAAAAAATTAATGACTAATAATAAAACAATCATAACAATATACTGAAATAAAAGCTATGGAAATGTGATCTCTCCCTCCTCTCTCTCTCTGCCCTTTTTCTTTCTGTTTCTCTCTCAAAAAAACAAAAACTTTATTGCACTGTACTTACCCTTCTTCTTGTGATTGTGTGAGATGATAAAATGTCACTGTGGTGAGATAAAGTGAGGTGAGTGACACATGCATTGTGATGTAGCCTTAGGCCACTGTCATTCTTTTGTCTGATTTTGTGTCAGAAGCAGGATCATATCCTTCATGATGGTGGTTTGACTGCAAGTAACAGAAATTGTAGAAAGTAAAAACCATAGACAAGAAGGGCCTGCTGTACCCTAAATGTTTTCATCAAAAGATAGCAATTGAAGAAGCCATTTTTGATGCCCAAATTAGAAAGATATATTGTTTTTTTCTGGACTTGAGTGGTTCTTATCAATCTTTTTCATCAGAGCATTTATCTTTGTTATGATAAAGCAAACAAGTAATTTAAAATAGTATATCTTATTTGCATATTAGAACTAGAACTATATTTGATGATACAGTTTTGTAGAGACCAAAATTATAATCATTTTGTTTTTATTTTCTTACTTTATTTTGTTGTTTTTGTTGAAAATATTTTATGTATAAATATATAGTACATGAAGAATGTCTTCAACCTTCAAAGAAGGTAAGATAACTCAAGTACTTACTAAATGTAAAAACACTATTTGAAGGAAATCATAAGCCAAGAGCAAAATTGAAAACAGTGCAACTTCTCCACACTAATATTTTTGATGTTGGAGACCATTTTTTATAACTCCTTCTACCAACACTAAAGCAATACATCATCTACTTTTGGCCTAAGATTAGACTTCATTATTTCATATCAGTATTTTCAAGGATAATTCTTTTGCTGAGTACCCCACTATTCCTGAAATTTTCTGTATATACTAAGTTCACTATCGTGTTAATAATACTACTACTATCTGATTTGTAAAAGGTGAATGAGCTCACATTTCATTTGTCAAAGTAGGTGTCTATTTCCTTAAGTAAAATCCTATGATTTCAGGAGAGAAGTCAACATATGAAATGGTTATGTATAATGGACTTTCAGATAGAAAATGCAGTATTTTAAATATATTTTTGTTAGACCAACTTGTTTCATGTTTTACCTAGTTGGGTCTGTAATCAAATAACCATTTCTTGTTCCTTAAAAATGCAGAACTTCTACTCTTGAGTACCTTAACTCTTCCTTTGTTTCCTTTATTTTTGCCAAAATATGTTTGCATAAACTGCACTCTTACTTTGCCTTCTGCTTACCTCACTTTCTTATCTCCAGCACCACCATATTCTTTTCTAATGCATGTGCTAGAAGAATCCCAGATCATAGCTACAAATCCCCATCTCCTATTCTTGTACCTTATTTTTGTGCCAGAACCACAACAATATTCAACCATTTTTATTTTAATTTATTCAAAGTTTCATTTTCTGTGTTAGAACCACTGTTTTGTAGATATATCAATTTGCCTATAATCCCTTCAGAAACTGAGCATTCTCTTGGGAAATTAAGTTATCCCCTCCTGAACTTAAAACTAAAGATAAAATATAAGCTCCTGTCCAAAATCTTGAGGAATTGTCTTTGTGGAATGATTCTATTTATTTTCAGTTTTATTTTAAACTGAACTAATTATGCAACAGAACTTTTATAACATGTATCAATTTTAAAACACAAGGACAGCTACATGACATCATAGCCTATAGTCTAGACTCAAAACTCGTCAAGCTTAGTCACTTGTTCTCATTTACTATGCATTGTAAATCAGACATCGGCACAAATTGTAGATATTGCAATTTCATTTCCTGAGAAGGTTGTTCTGCTTAATTGGACTTCCTGGTTGACTTAGAATTAATTAAGAGGCTAGTTTTATTGATATAATCCTTATCATATATGTTTCTGAAATACTCCTTATATTAATGAACACAAAGAGCAGAACTGGTTGAGGTATTGAGGATTTACTGTCTTGCAGTTCTTCGTTCTTCTGCTTCCCATCTCAAATATTGCTTGACTTTGTTGCTGTGAGTCAATTTTCCAGCTTTTATGGAAGTATTTTAGTTTTGAAACCAGTTTGTTGAGTTATATGGACACACAATTAAGCTTGAAGAAGCTGTAACAGAAAATCAGAGTAGATTTTAGGGCTGATTTCATCAATGAAAATATCCAAGTAATTAAATCAAATGTATTATTAAAAATTTCCTTGAATTATCCAGAGTTGATTTATTCTTCACGTTTTTTTTTTTAGATCTAGAAATAGTATGGCTAAATAATAAATAGTATCTATTAATCTTATAAAGCAAAACATCCATAAAACAGTTAAGAGTACTGACTGTACTATACTTTTGTTATGAGGATGGAATTACAGTGGTTCTATACATTATCCATGGTGTGTCTTACATCAGTCATATAAATACACAAGTATTTTCAATAGTATAACAATTTAATAATTCTGCAGTATAACTCCAAAATTTTATCTCGCAGAGAAAGCAGTTAGAGATGTGAAGTAATGGTTACCAACAACCTCAAAATGTTTGTGGAGAGAAGTGAACATAAATTTTATAAATTTTTTCACCAAATCTTTGGTGTTGCTTTCCTGCTAATTGCTTACAAATACTATAGACAATTTTGATTTTAAACTACATTTTCCTATATTGACAACTTCTGAAGTAGACGATCATTATGCTAAAGACTGAATCATAATTTGATTTTGATACTGCTTCCTCAAGTTATTGTGTTGGAAAGAACATGGACTTTGAAGTCAGGTGGTTTTGGATCTAAAGTCCATCACCTGGAATGTGTGGGATGCTCAAGAATGTAACTTCCCAGATTTATTATATATAAAATGGAGACAATAATATGTACTATAAAAGCTTGTTGTAAGGAGGGGTGCTTGTGTGGCTCAGTCAGGTAAGCATCCAGGTCTTGATTTTGGCTCAGGTCACAATCTCATGGTTTGTGGGATCCAGCCCTGCATCGGTCTCTGCTGACAGCAAGGAGCCTGCTTGGGATTCTCTCTTTCTTCTTGGCTCTTTCACTCTCTGTGCGCTCCTCCCCTTCTGACCTCTGTTCACTCTTGTGCTCTCTCTCCCTCACAAAATAAATAAGTTAAAATAGAAAGATTGTTTCAAGGATTAATGAAGTCTTAAGTATATGAAATGTGCTGTTCAACCATAGAGTAGATTAATCCTAAAAGTGTTTCAATCCCCATTTTTTAATATACACTTAGCGAGAACCTACAAACTTCTCAATATCTTTTTCTCAGTCTATCCTGTTTCATATCTTCACTGCTAAATAAAATGGGCTTATTTTAAGACTTGGTTGGCAATTGTCTTGTTCTTTCTGACACCAAATAACTAGGGTGTTTCCCAACACCAATTCTCTGATTCTTCAAAACCTCTCGGAGTCCAAAATTCAATTCAATTCCAGCACTAACTGCCTGGAGTTAATGAAGATCCCACAATTTAAAGGGCTCAGTCTCGCAAGATTACCTGCACTTCAGACACCAGTAATAATTCCCAATTGCCACGTGTACTTCTAATCAACCAGCTATAAATTTGAGAGTTCCCATGACCTCCTCCCTCCCAAGTCTGATAATTTGCTAAAGTGACTCATAGAACTCAGGAAAACACATTCCTTAAATTTACCAGTTTATTATGAAGGATGCAGCTTAGATAAGGATGTGGCTCTTACAGCAGAGTGTAAGAGATGCATAGGGCAAGATAAGGGGTGGAGGTAAAGGGTAGTGGAAAGGTTTCCTTGCTCTCTGCAAGTGCGCTACTCTCCCAGCACTTCCATGTGTTTACCTACCTGGAAGCTCTCCAAAACCCATTTTTGAGGTGTTTTTAATGGGACTTTTATTACATATGCATAATTGATTAAATCATTGGCCAGTGGTACTTGAACTACAACTCTACTCTCCATCCTCTCTTCCCTCCCTGGAGGTCAGGGGGTTGGATGAAAAGTTCCAATCTTCTAATCAAGGCTTGATCTTTCTGGAAACCAGTCCACATCCTGAAGCTAGCTAAAATTCACTTCATTAGCATAAGTTTCTTCTGGTTGCAAGGAGCTTGTCATAAATAACAAAAGGCATTTTTATCACTCAGGAAATTCCAAAAGTTGTAGGGGCCCTGTGCCAGGAATCAAGAACAAAGATCAACTATATATTTCCCATTATACTATAGCAATTAATAAGTTAATTGCCTTATAAAACTAATATATTAGTTCATATTAAATTGTGCTCACTTACATTTATTAAGATATTATTTTTATACTGAGATTGTAACTTGCATGTTAATAGAGCCATTTTTTTTCATCTTTGTTTAATCCCCTAGTATATCATCTTGTACCCAGCAGTAGCTATGAATCCTCTAAGTATTTATGTGTTTGATACTATGTGTTGTGTTATATGATTGATACAAATAATATAGGGATCTTTTGAATACATATTCTTAAAGTAAAATAATGCTTAGAGAAATCATATGGTAATATCTAAATGACTAACATTTTAAAGGTAAACTGGCTCTGGTTCAAATATGCTTAATGTTTCTCAGTGCATAAAGAGGTTAATCACAGTCATCTCTGAATTAGTCCTCCCCCCTAAGATGGGTATAATTGCAAGACCATGAAAAGGTTTGAGAGAAAGACACACACACATGCGCGCGCACACACACACACACACACAAACACACACACAGAAAGAGAGGTTATCATACACTAAAAGTAGCAATTTCACTATTTTGATTGAACAGTAGAAGAATTTAATTCACTGACTTAATACTCAAACTTCTGGATTTTCCCATCTAAGTATTGGATTTATTATTATTATTAATTATTAATTATTATTATTAACAGCACAATTTCCTCAGATCTCTTTAAACAAAGAATAGCAAGAACAGACAGGTGTTTCACTGGACAGGTAATTTGACTTGAGCAGAAATTACTTGAGAAGAAATGATCCTAATGGGCACATGTTTAGAAGTGACCTCTCTAAGGGTTATAAATAATTAGGATCATACTTACACTAAAGTTCTCCAAACAGATGACCATTTTTCTCTTTTAACTATAAGTAAACTATGCATATTTAACATCCATAGTCTTACACTCCCTTAAAGACTTAAAAAGGGGTATATCACCATTTTTTCGTATTAACTTGCAAGTTTTTTGTTATATATTTAAATATCTTTTATTATTTGTGTAAATTAAAAGTATTGCTTTGTTTACAGTTCAGGTGTTCATCAGAACCTGGAAATTTTTTAAGAAATAGAGGCAAAGTTTTATTCATACACAGTACTAAAAGAAATCCTGAACTTACCTCTGATCCCCTTATTAAGAAATAAACACTAATACACATTTCTCTATAACTGAGTGTTTTTACAGGTTACTCTTTCTAAATAAGTTAGACATTTGTATATGGATTTAAAGATTTAGAACCATCTATACTCAGAACATTTGCCAGACATCTGGAACCAGTAGGTAGAAGAATATTAAATGCTAAAAACCTAAGTAATTGTGAGTACTTTCTACTTAATAACTTTATTCCAATCAAAATCCTTAATAACTTTAAAAGGTTACATCTTTACCTCCAGACAGCTAATCTTCTACATGCACTCATCATATATATTACTATATGGGTAATACATAAATTTATTTACATGAAGTACTTTATTATATACACTACAATCTGAATCATGTTTGAAATCCATCATTAACATTTTTTCTTTAACTTAGCAGTTTTGTTGCAATACTTTTAAACTTTCCACAAAACATGATTTCCCTTTTTGACCTATAGAAGTTTGTACATTCTAAATGATGGTGTGAATAGGCCAATGCCTGTTTTAATTGGTAACTTTAATAACCAATATTTTAGAGGGAAATATTGAGAGAAAGACCTAAATCATGATCAATTGGTAGTATTTATAATTGGAAAGAATAAACCATATGTTGTAGTTAAGAGCCTACTTTCTGGAGTCAGATTGCTTTGTTTGAATCCTTATTCTGCTACTTTTTAGCTGGGTGACTTAATTTTTCTCTGCCTCACTGTCTCCTTCTATAAAAATGAGTACTACTATAAAAAGATAAACCATGTGAATATATTAACACAGTTCCTAGAACTTAGTAAGTATGCAATATCAACATATATAATTATTATTTTTATTAGCATCATCTTTTAGTATATATATATATATACATATATATATAGGGAGATGGTTTGACAAGTAAACTTTTGAACCAGATAATATAATAGTATATTTTTAGAATGTAATGGTATAATTTTAGAATCATTTCTTAAGTTGAAAAAAACAAAATTACCTATTTATTTCTCCAAAGGAATCTTCCTAAAGTGGATTTTTTTTCTCACAATAGCTTTTTATTTCAGATTCTTAACATTAAATACTTAATAATAAAGCATACTGAATAACTCTTATACCATGAAATGCTGATTTTATCAGAATAGTGAACTTTAACTTTTTGACACCTGAAGCTTTTTTGCATCATATTTAAAGTTTTTACACCATACTATTTAATCCTAAGGTCTGTTCTTCTCACTGAGTATTCCAAGGAATGAAATGCTGAGATCATTAATAGCCAGTGTGCTTAAAGTGAACCTTATATCACAGAAGTTTTCCATAGGCAAACATGAGTGGATTATAATGAGTTTGCTTAGTTTCACATTTCCTCACTATTTTGAGGTTAAGGAACCACCCTGGAATCCAAGCTGTTTGGGCAGTTTATTAAATAGCAGTAATGATTACTTTCATTTAGGGATGCTTTCCAACTCGGACTCTACTGAACTCTGTGGAAACACACTGTTCAAAGAGATTTAACCCAACACTATATAGGTGTTTTTATGGACTGTTAATAAATGAGGTGACTGAATTTTCTAGGTTTGGATAAGTGACACATTCATATAGAGCAAAGGTCTAAAAGATCCATTATTTGAAATAATCTAATAGGTTAGATACAGTCAAAGACTTCTCACAGAAAATCATTAACAGGAAAGGTAAATATAGGGGTGCCTGGGTGGTTTCATCAGTTAAGCGTCCGACTTTGGCTCAGGTCACAATCTCATAGTTTGTGAGTTTGAGGCCCCCATCGGGCTCTGTGCTGACAGCTCAGAGCCTGGAGCCTGCTTCGGATTCTGTGTCTCCTTCTCTCTCTGCCCCTCCCCCACTTGTGCTCTGTCTCTCAAAAATAAATAAATGTAAAACAAAAAAAAAAAGGAAAAGTAAATATACATTTTAGGATTTTGTTCTGGTAAGTAAAATTAATTACATTCTGACCTTTGCTCTTTAAAAACAAATGTTTAAGAAGAAAGATAAGCAGTTGCAAACACTGTTAGACAGATACAAATACAATGAGAGTAATGTGTATTCACTTAACATATTTGCATTTGACTCTAGTATCATGAATCTCTACTTCACTTCAGCATTTCATTCTAAGGAACGTATATACCTCTGATCCTATAATGACTCCAAATTTCCAACAAATTCTGTTTCCTGACTACAGTTTTCAGGCTTCCTGATTCCATTGTTCTCAGTGTACTTGTTTTTAGGTTTTCAAGTTGTTCTAGTAATTCAGTCTATTGATTGACTTCCCCTATTAGTTTCCTTCTAAATCATTTCCTTCCAGAACCAACTTCAGTCCCATGAGCTGTTGCTTAAACTGTGTTCTCCCCATGGCCCTATCCACTTGTCCTTTTGCCTCACTGTACCAGGTCTCCATTCATAATATCAAACTCCTGAATTTTAAGGGCTCAGAGGCTTTTGTATCAGTTATCTATTATTGTGAAGCAAACTATTCCAATACCTAGGAGCTCAAATAATCAGATTTCATTATATCTAATTATTTAATCTCTCTTGCAAGTCAAGAATTTGAAGGTAGCTTCCCTGGGCTATTCCTCTGTTTCATGCGGATTGTGGTATTATCTGGGTCACTTGGTGGTATTTTGCAGGTGTCTGGTCTGGTCTGCAAGGTACAAGATGGCGTCCCATGTCTGGAACCTTGGTGAGGATGGGTGGAAGACTGAGTTTAACCCTGCCCTTTCCTCCTTCGTATAGTCTCCGGGCCTGTTGAGATGGTCTCTTTAGTAGGGTAGTTGGATTTATTTCATGGTCAGGGCTCCCAGAATACATATTTTAAGAGATAGAAAGTGAAATCCCCAGTCTCCTGTGGTCTGAGCCTAGAAAATGATGTAGCATTACTTTTGCTCTATTTTATTGGTTGAAGTAAACACAGAATCTATGCAGATTTAACAGAGTTAGACATAGAACCCATGTTCAATGAATATTGAAGACTTGGTGAACATCTTTACTCTTTTACATCATTCCTTCATTCTTTCTTTCTTTTATGCCTTCAGTAATGATCTGGCACTAGCTTTAATGCGGGGTATTTGATGGATAAAGAGAAGATGCAATGATTGGGAGTTTTAAGTCCTATTATAATGGAACTTATATGAACTAGATATGAACAAATGGTGTTACTATGCAGGAAATAAATACAATGATTGCTAACATTGTCTTATTAACAGTAGGAGAAATACTTTACTAATTGGTAGCCAAGGGTAGCCTTTCTAAAGAAGTACAATATAAACAATGACAGTCAGATAGCAATAGAAAGAATGAAGGAAAGAATATCTTCAGAAGAAAGAATAAAGCCCAGAATCCAAAAAGGGCTTGTCATGCAGGAAAAGGAAGAAATTTTCTTTCTGAGACATAATGATTAAGATAAGAACGGTTGAGAATATGGTCAGAGCCAGAACTTGCAGGACTTTGTAAGCCTGATTGACAAGTAGGGGCAAGTCAATATTAACTGTTCTAAGCAGGAGAATAACAAGAGCTGATTTCTCTTATAAAAGAACATCTGGCAAATATCACAGAAATAGTAGAAGGTCAAAAACGGAAGCACAGTGTCCTGTTAGAAGGCTATTGCAGGACATTCGAAGTAGTCTATGTAAGGGGTAATAGTAGTGGTAGTGGAGATCGAGAGAAATGTATAAACTCCTGATATATTTTGAAGGTAGAATGAATAGATAATTATGATTTCTAATCACAGACAATATTATTGAAGAAATAGGTGTCATTCCTGTTGTCTACTATTTAACCATCCCTTCACATGTAAAACCTGCAACACACATTATATATACTCCACAGAAAATGCTTTTCCTATAATCATTTCTGACATTAAACTTGTCAAAAACAATATATATTTTCAGTCTAAACTCGTGTATTGCTAACATTTGGCACGTTTTATTACTTTATGTTCTTTGAAGCATCCAAATCCTTTAATTTTTGTAATGTAACTCTCTGGAGCCACATATCTATTTGCTTATTTATACTTTTTCTCCTTTAGGAGCTTTACTTTTCCTATAACCACAAAAGTGATTACATTCAGGAGTAAATAAAAATTTGTCTTTTATTTGTCTTTGTTTAAGACAATTATTCTGAATTATCTCAACAAAACCAAAGCCTTCAGTCAAGTCACCACTTTGAGCTTTAGATCTGTATTTCCATTTGACTAATAGAGACATGTGATTCTGGGCATATAATAGACAAAATATTTCTCAAAATCCTTCCAATGCAAGGATTCCTGGGTGGCTCTGTCATTTGAGCATCCAACCTTGATTTTAGTTTAGGTCATGTTCCCATGGTTGTGAGATTGACCCTGGAATACAGCTCTGGACTGGGCATGGAGCCTGCTTAAGATTCTCTCTCTTCCTCTCCCTCTGTCCTTCTCCTGCTTGCACATACATTTTCTCTCTCTCTCTCTCTCTCTCTCTCTCTCTCTCTTAAAAAATAAATCCTTCTAATTCAAACAATCAAAAATGCTGGGAAATTTCTAAAAATATTATTAAAAGCATTAAAATGTTTATTTCAAAAATACAATGTCAAATATATAAGAAAGCAGGACAGTGAGGCTAATTTTGCCCCAAGGGGATTTGCTGACATCGGTGAATTTGAGCTTCAGTTTTGATAGCGTTTCTAGCCAATCACAATCTAACGAGAGTATTTCCTGCTGAAGAGTTCTACCCATAGAAGTTGGAACTTGAAGGACCATATCCATAAGATAAGAGAAAAACAGAGGCGCCTGGGTGGCTCAGTCGGTTAAGCGTCTGACTTTGGCTCAGATCATGATCTCACGGTTCGTGGGTTCAAGCTCCACATCGGGCTCTGTGCTGACAGCTAGCTCAGAGCCTGGAGCCTGTCTTCGGATTCTCTGTCTCCCTCTCTCTCTGACCCTCCCCTGGTCTCACTGTCTCTCTGTCTCTCAAAAATAAATAAAAAACATTTTAAAAAAGCTTAAAAGAAAAAAGTAAAACAGACATAAACCCAGTCTACACATTCCTACTCCCAAGTGAGTGCAAAGAAACTTGCCTTTGAAGTGAGCAAGATAGGAGTGGTGTGGGAGCATATACTTCACATTATAATCACAAGTTACCTCTTTGGGGATTTTTAAAGAAAATTCCTATCACTTGGATTATTAAAATAAAACCTCAAGCCATGAACCTATATTAATGTGATCCTAGATATTGATATCAGTAGTTGTCTGTAGACACAAATCTCTCTAGAGGAAAAAATCATAATCTTATATATTTAAAAGTTCCCATAATTTTAGAGGACATTGAATAGGACAGAGTCAAAATTAACCAAGAACATACAGAAACAAAATACCTGAAAGAAAACCAACAGAAAAACATCCTTAAAGCCATAATGGAAATATCAGACAGTAAGTATAAAACAATTGTTTAAAGAAATGAGACAAATTTTACTACATTTGCAAGTAATGAGAAAGTATAAAAGTAGTGGCATAACAGGTATACAGAAAAAACTGCAGACCATTTATAAATGAAAGCTGCATTATTGTAATTAAAAACACAAACTAACAATCAGGCAACAACAGATGTTCACAAGGATGTGGGGAAAGCATGCTAGAGGGAAAGAAAGTGATACTGGAAAACAGTATGGAGGATCCTCAACAAGTTAAAAATAGAACTCCCCTATGACCCAGCAATTGCACTACTAGGTATTTATCCAGAAGATACAAAAATGCTGATTCTAAGGGGCACATGCACCCCAGTGTTTATAGCAGCAGTATCATCAATGGCCAAAGTATGGAAAGAACCCAAATGTCAATTGACTGATGAATGGATAAAGAAGATGTGGTATATGTAAACAATGGACTATTACTTGGCTATCAAAAAAATGAAATCTTGCGATTTTAACAACGGGGATGGAACTAGAGTATATTATGCTAAGCAAAATAAGTTAGTCAAAGAAAGATAGTTATCATATGATTTCACTCATATGTTGAACTTAAGAAACAAAGCAGATGGAACATAGGGGAAGAGAAGCAAAATTGAAATGAAAACAGAGGTAGACAAACCATAAGAGACTCTTAAATACAGAGGACAAACTGAGGGTTGCTGGTGGGGTGTTGGGTAAGGTGATGCGCTAAATGGGCTATGGTCATTAGGGAGGGCACTTGTTGGCATGAGCTTTGGGTGTTATATGTAAGTGATGAATCACTAAATTCTATTCCTGAAATCATTATTACACTATATGTTAACTAACTGGGATTTAAATAAATAAATATTAAAATAAAAATAATAAAAACACAATGGGTTTAGTAGATTAAGTAGAGCTGAAGAAGGAATTAATGCTCAGAAGAATTTATTCATAATTCAATGCAGAAAAAGCAAGAAATAGAAAAGTTGGAAGAGAGGTTAAAGACATGAAGACAGAATGAAAAAGACCTTCAAGTGAGGATGGAAAGAAAAGAACACAGGTATTATTTAAGAAATGAGAATTTTCCAGAAATTTCTTAGGTGAAAGACACCAAACTGAAATCAACAGATTTGAAAAACCCAGCAAATCCCAAACTTTTAAATACAAAGAAATACCTACTTAAAAACATTATAATGAAGCTATAGAATATCAAAGGTAAAAACATTTTGGAAGTAGCTGGAAGAAAAAAAAACAACACAGGAACTCTAAAGTGTGAGACTTTAAGCTTACTTGTCTATAGCAGTAATAGCCATCTAAAGACAGTAGAACTATATCCTAATATGCTAATAGAAAATCAGTGCCACCCTATAGTCTTATTATGTAAAAGGAAAATATCTTTTAAGAATAAGGTTAAAAATATATTTTCAAAAAATCAAGATCAGAAAGGTCATTAAAGATAATTCTAAATGAAGTACTTGAGGCAAAATTTGGAAAATGATCATGGATTTTTAGGTATATAGTGAAAGAATGAATTGTAGGCAAATTTGTCAGCCATATATCTGAATAATTCTAAAAATTAGTGCAGGTATGAAATGATAATGTCCAATTGGTTTTAAAAACGAAAGAGAGAATTAAAATTAGTAGCTGCACAAGGGTTGGAATAATATGTAATCCATAAATCTAAAAGAAGACAAAGAAAGATATCACAAAACAAATAGTATAAAACAGGTACATTTGTACTCAATGTATCAGTAGTCAGTAAATGTAAATTAAGTGTTAATTGCTCTGGGTAAAATTTAAATATTGCCAAGCTTTCTTAAAAAATAGACTATAACTACATGCTATTTAAAAGAGACACTTGTAAAATATAAGGATAATGGAACTCTAAAAGGATGGAAAAGACAGAACTTGCAACTACTAACTAAGCAATGTCAGAGTAACTGTATTAATTGAGACAAAATATAGTTTTAAATAATAAAACCTTAACAGAGATAAAGGAGATTGTTTCATAATGATAAAACCTTCAATATACCAATAAAAGGAAGCAATTTTAAATTTGTATGTACTTAGTAGCATAGCCTCAAATTATGTAAAGCAGGGGCGTCTGAATGGCTCAGTTGGTTGAGTGTCCGACTTCGGCTCAGGTCATGATCTTGTGGTTCTTGAGTTCAAGCCCCATATCAGGCTCTGTGCTCATAGCTCAGAGCCTGGAGTCCACTTCAGGTTCTGTGTTTGACTCTCTCTCTCTCTGACTCTCCCCACCCTGTGTTCTGTCTGTCTGTCTCTCAAAAAATAAATGAATAAATAAATAAACATTATTTTTTAAGTATGTAAAGCAAAATGTAAAGAAAATTATAAGAAAATTTTTTAAACTACTACCATTTTAGAAGAGCTTAACACTCTTCTAAATTAATCCAAGTAGAACAAATAGGGTAAAAGCCCAACAACTATGTAGATGATTTTGATAACTCATTTGTCAGATGAGACAACAGTTCCACATTGCCTTCCTAAACTTTAGACTATTCCTTCTTTGCAAGCATACCTTGAACAAAAATTAATCATATATTCTGCTATAAATCAGATTTCAACAAACTTCAGAAGATTGAAACCATATGGACTATTTCTCTGACTGTGATCCAATTAAACAAAAATCAGAATAAAGAGCTAATAAAACATAACCCATCTATATTTGGAAATGAAGAAACAATTGCCTACTAGGAATCCCTACTGTATGACTAGCAGGTGCACAAGCTGGATATGTCCACCATACCCTTAACGACCCCTCCTGTTTTCTCTGTCTTTATCACTGACACCATTATCCATCTCATTGTCTAAGGCATCATTTGTGATTTCACTTCAGGCTTTCAGCAAAGATGTTCTCATTTCTCTGTAACTAGACTCTTCCCTTTAAGTATGCTCCTCCTATCTGCCCCAATATTCTTTCTAAAAGATCGGTTTAGTCATATAAAACCTTCATTTAAAAAATTTTAAATGGGCCTCGAGGGTTTATGCTAAGTGAAATAACTCAAACAGAGAAAGGCAGATACCATATGATTCCAGTTATATGTGAAATCTAACAAAGGAAACAAGTGAACAAAACAGAAACAGACTCCTCGTAGATACAGGAAACAATCTGGGGTTGCCAGAGGAGAAGGTGGTGGGGTTGGATGAAATAAATGAAAAGGATTAAGAGGTACAATAGAAAAAAAGATTAATGATCCTCAGTACCAACAGGATAAAATCCAAACTCCATAACATGACCTTCACAAATCCTTGAATAGAGTCCCTGCCTTTCTTTCCATCTTTATTTCCTCCGAAGAACTCAGGCACTTTTTGTTTACCAGCTATGCTAATTCATTTATACTTCTTGAACACCACTTCCTCTCTACCTTCTCTTTACCTTTGCACATATTAATCTTGCCTGGGATATTCGCTTACCCACCTCACCATTTTCTGTATATCTTTGTAGACACAGCACAAGTATGCATTCCTTGAGATTGCCTGCCTGGTTAATCCTCATAGTGTTATTCACTTTTTTACTTTCCACCCTAGAATTGTGTTTGTACTTCAGTTTTGTAAATCAGCTATTTAAATATCTGCCTATTGTGTTAAATCATAAATTATATGCAGACAGGAGTTTTTTTCTCATTCATTTTTTAAAAAAATTTAGCACTTATATAGGGAGAGCTCAAACAATTGAATTTATGAATAAAATTTAGGACAGTAATATAGTTTAAATATATTTGTTGAAAGAAGCAACAAGGGTCAATCAACAGATTGGCAGTGAGAAGGGACAGGAATAGTACAAAAAAGTATTGGAATAACATGTAAAGAATATTGGAGGGCACACGGCAGTCCTAAAACCTATAAGCATCTTGGTGGAAGGGATGCCAGATAGAGTTGTACAGTTTCTACTACACAACTCAGGAGGGTATCATATACATCTAGTCAAGGATGCAATTGTGCTGTGCAGTGCAATCCTGAATGTTTGCAGACAGTTTATTTCATTAAATGAATCCCGTCCTTAGTGCGCAGGAAGTAATTGTTATTTATTATAACCATTGGGAGTCATGAAGTAAAGGATTATAATTTGCATCCTCTATGTAATGAGAAAAGTATATATGTAACACTTTTCAGACACCTTTTAATCAAAAACTAAAAGGTTAGGTATCTAATGTAGCAAGTTTTAATTATATGGGAAAAAAAATCACAAGGCAGATAAATGAATCATTGCTGTGAGATAGAAACCATATCCACCTGTGGTATAATTTGCGAAGTTTGCTTAAGGTTTACCCATGAATATTATGATTTTTACTCAAATAAGTTCAGACCAAATAATTTAGAACATAAATTTATATACTTGGGTTACCTATTTTATTAAATAATGGGCAGTTCATAAGACAAACTGGCAATAATTAGAATTCACTGGCTTGAACCAATGACTTTATCTGTTTCAAAGTCTCGTGCTAATTTGGAGACTGCATTTGGTTGCTGGCAGTATAAACATGGTCGTGCTGTTTTGTTCTGGGAGGAACAAGCTAGAAAGAAAACATGAACTCTGATATTTTCACCTACAAATGCTTTTTCAAGGCAGTGAATCTCATTCACTGCCCACAGTCAGTAAATGATGTTTCTCATTTCCCATCCCAAGCTAAAATTCCTGGTATTGCTTTCCACCCACCTCTTACTCCTTACTTGTTGCTAGATATGTTCTGAAAAATAGCTTCTTAGAATAAGAATAGCCCTTGGCTCATTGCAGACCACGTGTTTTATCTGCATTAACATCTTTTCTGCAGATCCTCCTGCTGTGGAACCTGCGTTCCTGGAAATTCGGCAAGGACAAGACCGAAGCGTTACTATGAGCTGCCGGGTCCTGAGAGCCTATCCAATACGGGTGCTGACCTATGAGTGGCGCTTGGGCAATAAATTATTACGGACGGGTCAGTTTGACTCTCAAGAGTACACAGAGTACCCGGTGAAGAGTCTTTCCAATGAAAACTATGGGGTTTATAATTGTAGCATCATTAATGAAGCTGGAGCTGGGAGATGCAGCTTTCTTGTTACAGGTAAGATTCTAAATATTTTGCCTTTCATATATTTTTTCAAGGGATCGCAGGCTATGCCAATATAGGAATTTAAAGCATTTTGCAAATCCATGATGCATACTATGAGCAGTTTGACTGCCATAGTTAGAGCTACTCATTTCTTTTCAAGGCGTTTATTTTGGTAGTTAAGACAGTTTATATGTCTATAAAGTTAGAAGTTTATGTGAATTCAAGCAGATTTGGTGAAGAGTTTGGTTATTTTTGAGTGTTTAATAAAGTGATAAATCTTAACTAGGTTTTTTTAGATCACATTGCAAATATTAATACTAATACATATTTTCTTCTGCAAGTCTAAAATTGCTTGTTAACCAACACTTGCTTTGGTTTTCTTAATGGTAGAGTGTTTTCTTATTATTATTTATTTACTAACTCTGAATGTGTGGTGAACCTTAATTTTGTCTTGGCTTACCATTGGTTCACAGATATTCTGAGGGAGAGCAATAAAGTTGTATCTGGCATACAATAAATTTTTAGAAAGAAATATCAATCAAAACTTTTTGATGTCATTTCGTTCAATGTTAAATATTAACTCTATTAAATCTTATGCAAATTTTTAAATTATTTTAAAATCTATATACTAAGTAAATTTGTATAATTTTTGAGCTATGGGTTAGGCATACATTAAAAGGATATATCCCTTCTATTCTTTTTCAGTATTATTTCATTCTAGGTAAAGTTAATCATTTTAGTTGGAATGTTTATGCTAGTAAAAAATGAAACGGGAAATTGTATATTATCTGAAAATCAATTGTAAATGTTTCGAACTTAATTAAATCTTGTTCACTGGTAATGCAAATTTTTATTAATAAGTTCTTACCTATAAGAAAATTTTCTAGACATAAATCACCTTGAGATATTTTTGCTTCCTGAAATGTGATATTAGGTAGATAATGAACTAACCAAAGAATATGAATATGTCCTCTCTGCTGGATCTTGCCACTGCTTGTTTTTATAATCCTTTTATCAACACTCAGTTAGACTTAAAAGATTTCTACTTTCCTTAAAGTAAACTACTAAAACAGGGCACCTGGGTGGCTCAGTCACATAAGCATCTGACTCTTGATTTAGGCTCAGGTCATGATCTTACAGTTTGTGAGATGAAGCCCTGACTTGGACTCAGTGCTAATAGCACAGAGCCTCCTTAGGGTTCTCTCTCTCTCTCTTTCTTTGCCCCTCCCAGGGTTCTTTCTAAATAGATAGATAGATAGATAGATAGATAGATAAACATTTTTTTTTAAAAAATTAACTATTAAAACCAGAAATCCCTAGGACAACCCTACTTGCATGATGATCTCGCTGCTAATTTTTATCCTTTGGCATATTTATAAGGGAAAGAGAATAGGGTCGTTAGTCTATGGAGTAATTTAAATGGCACAACGTACTTTCACCTTTAATTTTGATATTATTTCCCTAAATCGATAAGCATCTTTCAGATTGTTGTTTTCCACATATTGGTAGAAATAGGACACCTTTTTACATTAACTCCCCAAAACAAAATTCCTCCATGAAATTAACTACATACCTTTATTCAAAGTTTTGGACTTATATTCGTTCTAATTTGTTGTTGTTGACCCTTTAGGCTAGTTTAGACAATGATCCTTCTGTAAGATTTTCATTTGTTCTCTGTTATGTGATCCAAATCTTATTATCTGAACTGGAAGACAGACTGAGAGCAGAAGGAATACTTTTCCCAGTAGAACCCATTTCCCATTCAAGATCCATGGGACGTACTAAGTATATTTTGATAGCTCCAGAAAGGAATAAGCCTGGTACGGGTTGTCCCCACAAGCAAGAGGAAATAGCTCCATGAACTAATTTGTTTCCAGTGTGTATTTTTCTGCCTTGAGGTCAACCTTATTGTTTCAAGATTCCAATGTATAGTTTTCCAATATAATTTTGAAAAAAAAGGAAATAATGAATTCCAAAGATTGTATAATCCAGGAAAATATACATATGACCCTTGAACAACACAGTGAGTTAGGGGTACCAACTCCCAACATGGTCAAAAATTTGCATGTAGTTTTTGACTCTCCCAAACCCTAACTACTTATAGCCTACTATTGACCAGAAGCCTTACTGAGTATATAACTATTAACACATATTTTGTACTATATATATTACATATACTGTACTTTTACAATAAAGCTAGAGAAAAGAAAATGATATTGGGGAGCCTGGGTGGTTCAGTCAGTTAAAAGTTTGACTTTGGCTCAGGTTATTATCTCTCAGTTCGTGAGTTCATGCCCCGTGTTGGGCTCTGTGCTGACAGCTCAATGCCTGGAGCTTGCTTCGGATTCTGTGTCTCCCTCTCTCTCTCTGCTCTTCCCCCACTCACACTCTGTCTGTCTCTCTCTCTCTCTTAAAAATAAGTAAATAGTATTTTTTTTAAATGTTACTAAGAAACTCGTAAGAGAAAATACATTTACAGTACTTCACTATATTTATTTTTTTTTTTATCTCCATGTAGAAGTGGACCTGCAAAGTTCAAACCTGTGTTGTTAAGGGTCAATTGTTTAAAGAAATCAATGATTCCATAGAATTAGAGATATGGAAGGAACTATGAAAAGGCATTTATTTCTTCTATTAAAACATATCACAATTATAATCCTTATCAATTTGCCACAATTCAAAACCCTTTGAAGCTATACAGAAGGGAGCTCAGGAATAGAATATATACAAGGGTAAGTGTAATCTTTCTGCATATATTCTTTATCCACAAAGATCTTTGAAGACAATTCTGTTTAATTCCTGACAGCCAAATTAATTAATTTTATTATTACAACTATTTTAACAAATTCACAATGACTCTTCCACTAGTCATGAATGTTATACAGTCATCTGAAAATAAACTTGATCTCACTACATATCAAAATGTACAGAATTGAACCAAAAGTGAATGGCAGTCCTCACATTTATATTTATTTAGCTCCCAGGAAAGCTAAAAATTTCACACCTCCTTTTCCCAGTTATATCATGTGTGCATGATGTGTGTGAGAGTATAGAGGTCGATGAGTGGGGTTGTGTTTGCTGAGAAGTCAGGGTGTGAGAAAGTAAGATATTTTGGGAACAGTGAATAGCTTAGCTTATAGTGCACTGTCCATGTTAGAAAATATTAATGACAATACCCCAAAATACTGTGTATTTTCATTTATTTACTAATATTGTTATGATAAAGGTAAGCATAGTTTTGTTTATTGTTTGTTTTATGGATTAAGTAAGCTTTGTGAACAATGGTAAAAAACCAAACACCATTTATCATGTTTTTCTGTGAAGAAATTTTTACAAGTTCCAGGAAGTATGTATATACAGTTATATAAACTTAGACTTGTAAACCACTTAAGAATTTGATCAACAGGGACAATTTTAAGTTCTTTTAAATGAAAACTATTAAAGGAGTGGTATCTTTTCAACAGGTAACTGTGGATATTTATTCTATAAGAATTTTTATTGCATAACTACAAGTTATAATTGAGCATAAAACCACCAGTATGTATCGTCTCTTTACTTATGAAAATTTTGCAATCATCTGGAAAATATTTAACATTTATTTACTGTGTGCCTAATAAATTTCTAGGTATCAGAGTAGCCACAAGAAATAGAATAATAAATACTCTCTCCCAGAAATCTTCCACTATCAAGTCAGTTTCTAAGTCTTCTGGGTTTTATATTTGCTTGGTGTTTTGTATGTATCATTTTTTAAAATTTTTATTCCTATTATATTTGTAAAGTCATATATTCTCTTATCTGAGATAGTATAGTAACCTTTTATGTGAATTCTGAATTTTCAGGCTCTTTCCCTTTCAATCCATTTTCCATACTGCAGGGCTTTTTTTTCCTAGAAAATATATCTTACTTTTAGTGGGAAATATCTCTGCTCTTCATGGTCTTATATAGGTGATACATTAATTCAGTGTCATGAATTTTCAAACCACTCATTAATATCCCAAATGGAATATATGGACATATATCTTTTTCAGTCCTACCAATTACTCCAAACTCTACTCAAATTAGATCATGCTGCTTCCCACAAAATCATTACACATTTTCAAGACTTTATGCTTTTATACACATATTACTTGACTTTGAAATACTAGCCCTTTGTATATTCCTCTACTAGAGTAACGGCAGCACTTGTATAAGCCTTTACCAGGGTCATTTTGACCTTTGCTCCTCAGCCAAATACAGATGTGTAGGTTGTAATACTATATTATTTTACAATTCACAAAATAATTGTGTATGTTATTACTTGTCAAGTATCTGAAAATATCCATAAAACTCCAAGTAGCCATGATTTGAACAAGATAAAAAATTATTACACTCAGGTTAAGCCTGGAACTATAATTTCAGGAACTAACATAATGGCTTTTCCACAAAGTCTTCAGAGATTCAGGTTTCTACCATCTTACTGCTCCCTCAATCATCATCAATAGATGGCACATCTTATAGCCCTAATGTCTGCTGAAGTCCCAGCTATTACTTCTACATTTCACGGTGTTAACTCTTTTTAAGGAAGTATCTTAAAAGTGGTATCCTTAAAAAGTGGTAGTTACAGATACCCTTTCTGCTTCAATTTTATTGGAGAAAACTTAATCCTGCTGGTGCAATAAAGGCTGTGGCTAGCCCCATGTGAGGTTTTCCAACACGATTATCTACTTCCTCAAGCCAGCAAGAAAAATCCCTTGCTCTAGTCACCTAAGGTGGAATCTTTTATGTCATAACATAATTACTGAAGTGATGTCCCATCATAGTTTCTTCCCACTTTCAATGGGAAAGAAGTATACACAAAGTCATGAAAACCAGGGTTAAGAATCATTAGAAGTCAACTTAGGGTTTCCCTGCCAAAAGTACTCATTTCCTGCCACAAGGAGATTTTTTAAAAAATTTTTAATGTTAGTTTTTGAGAGAGAGAGACAGAGCGAGAGTGGGGGAGGGGCAGAGAGAGGAAGACGCAATCCAAAGCAGGCACCAGCCTCCACACTGCAGTCAGCACAGAGCCAGATGTGAGGCTCCAACTCAGGAACCATGAGATCATGACCTGAGCCAAAGTCAGACACTCAACCGAATGTCAACTGGACACTCAAGTCAACTGGACTGAGCCAACTAGGTGCCCCAAGGAATATTTTTTTCACTTACGTGTGGAATTTTATTTTCTTATTTTAATTTTTTTGTAGTTTATTGTCAAGTTGGTTTCCATGTAATACCCAGTGCTCATCCCAAAAAGTGCCCTCCTCCATGCCTATCAACCCCCTACCCCTCTCCCCCACTCCCATCAGCCCTCAGTTTGTTCTCAGAATTCAAGAGTCTCTCATGGTTTGCTTCCTTCCCTCTCCCCAACTATTGTTCCCCTTCCCCTCCCCCATGGTCCTCTGTTAAGTTTCTCCTGTTCCACTTATAAGTGAAAACATATAGTATCTGTCCTTCTCTGCCTGACTTATTTCGCTTAGCATAACACCCTCAAGTTCTATCCACGTTGCTACAAATGGCTAGATTTCATTCTTCCTCATTGCCATGCAGCATTCTATTGTATAGATAAACCATATCTTCTTGATCCATTCATCAGTTGATGGACATTTAAGCTCTTTCCAAGATTTGGCTATTGTGGAAAGTGCTGCTATGAACATTGGGGTACAAGTGCCCCTATGCATCAGCACTCCTGTATCCCTTGGGTAAATTCCTAACAGTGCTATTGCTGGGTCATAGGGGAGTTCTATTGTTAATTTTTTGAGGAACCTCCACACTGGTTTCCAGAGCGGCTGCACCAGTTTGTATTCCCACCAACAGTGTAGGAGGATGCCCGTTTGTCCACATCCTCGCCAGCATCTATAGTCTCCTGATTTGTTCAGCTTAGCCACTGTGACTGGCGTGAGGTGGTATCTCAGTGTGGTTTTGATTTGCATTTCCCTGATGATGAGTGACGCTGAGCATCGTTTCATGTGTCTGTTGGCCTTCTGGATGTCCTCTTTGGAGAAGTGTCTATTCATGTCTTCTGCTCATTTCTTCAGTGGATTATTTGTTTTTGGGGTGTGGAGTTTGGTGAGTTCCTTATAGGTTTTGGATACTACTAGCCCTTTATCTGATATGTCATTTGCAACTATCTTTTCCCATTCCGTTGGTTGCCTATTAGTTTTATTGTTTCTTTGCAGTGCAGAAGCTTTTTATGTGGTCCCAGTAGTTCATTTTTGCTCTTGATTCCCTTGCCTTTGGAGATGTGGCGAGTAAGAAATTTCTGCAGTTGAGGTCAAGGAGGTTGTATTTTGCTTTCTCCTCTAGGGTTTTGATGGTTTCCTGTCTCACATTCATTTTGAGTTTATTTTTGTGTATGGTGTAAGAAAGTAGTCTAGATTCATTCTTCTGCATGTTGCTGTCCAGTTCTCCCAGAACCACCTGTTAAAGAGGGTGTCTTTTTTCCATTGGATACTCTTTCCTCCTTTGTCAAAGATTAATTGGCCATACATTTGTGGGTCCAGTTCTGGGTTCTGTATTCTATTCCATTGGCCCATGTGTCTGTTTTTGTGCCAATACCATACTGTCTTGATGCTTACAGCTTTGTAGTAGAGGCTAAAGTCTGTGCTTGTGATGCCTCCCGTTTTGGTTTTCTTCTTCAATATTACTTTGGTTATTCGGGGTCTTTTGTGGTTCCATACAAATTTTAGGATTATCTGCTCTAGCTTTGAGAAGAATGCTGGTGCAATTTTGATTGGGATTGCATTGAATGTTTATATTGCTTTGGGTAATAATGACATTTTAACAATGTTTATTCTTCCGATCCATGAGCATGAAATGTTTTCCCATTTCTTTGTGTCTTCTTCACTTTCCTTCATAAGTTTTCTATAGTTTTCATCATACAGATCTTTTACATCTTTGGTTAGGTTTATTCGTAGGTATTTTATGTTTTTTTATGCAATTGTGAATGGGATCAGTTTCTTTATTTCTGTTTCTGTTGCTTCATTATTGCTGTATGAAAATGCAACCAATTTCTGTACATTGATTTTCTACCCTGCGACTTTGCTGAATTCATGGATCAGTTATAGTAGGCTTCTGGTGGCGTCTGTTGGGTTTTGCATGTAGAATATCATGTCATCTGTGAAAAGTGAAAGTTTGACTTCTTCTTTGCCGATTCTGATGCCTTTTATTTCCTTTTGTTGTCTGATTGCTGATGCTAGGACTTCCAACACTATGTTAAACAACAGTGGTGAGAGTGGACATCCCTGTCGTGTTCCTGATCTCAAGGGGAAAGCTCTCTGTTTTTCCCCATTGAGGATGATATTAGCTGTGGGCTTTTTATAAATGGCTTTTTTTCAATTTCTTAAATGTTTTTTATTTATTTTTGAGAGCAAGAGAGACAGCATGAGCAGGGGAGGGTCAGAGAGAGAGAGAGGGAGACACCGAATCCAAAGACAGACTCCAGGCTCTGAGCTAGCTGTCAGCACAGAGCCTGACACGGGGCTCGAACCCACAAACCATGAGATCGTGACCTGAACCAAAGTTGGATGCTTATCTGACTGAGCCACCCAGGCACCCCCCCCTTTTCTTTTTTTAATTTTTAAATGTTGATAAATGGCTTTTATGATGTTTAAGTAAGTTTCTTCTATCCCGACTTTCTCAAGAGTCTTTATTAAGAAAGGATGCTGTATTTTGCCAAATGCTTTTTCTGCCATCTATTGACAGGATCATATGGTTTTTATCTTTTCTTTTTTTTAATGTGATGTATCACACTGATTGATTTGTGAATATTGAACCAGCCCTGTAACCCAGGAATGAATCCCACTTTATTATGGTGGCTAACTCTTTTTATGTGCTGTTGAATTCGATTTGCTAGTATCTTGTTGAGGATTTTTGCATCCATATTCATCAGGGATATTGGCCTGTAGTTCCTTTTTTTTTCTAGGTCTCTGTCTGGTTTGGGATCAGAGTGATGCTGACTTCATAGAATGAGTCCAGAAGTTTTCCTTCTATTTCTATTTTTTGGAATAGCTTGAGAAGAATGGGTATTAATTCTGATTTAAATGTCTGGTAGAATTGTCCAGGAAAGCCATCTGGCCAGGCCTCTTATTCGTTGGGAGATTTTTGATAACTGATTCAATTTCTTCACTAGTTATGGGTCTCTTCAGGTTTTCTGTCTCTTCCCGTTTGAGTTTTGGTAGTGCATGTGTGTTTAGGAATTTGTCCTTTTCTTCCAGGTTGTCCAGTTTGTTAGCATATAATTTTTCATAGTATTCCCTGATAATTTCTTATATTTCTGAGGGATTGGTTGTAATACATCCATTTTCATTCATGATTTTTTTCTATTTGGGTGTTCTCTCTCTTCTTTTTGAAAGCCTGGCTAGAGGTTTGTCAGATTGTATATTTTTTCAAAAAACCAGGTCTTGGTTTCATTGATCTGTTCAAGTTTTGGGTTTTTTTGTTTTTTGTTTTTTTTTGTGGTTTTTTTTTTTTTTTTTTTTTTTTTGGATCCTATATTGTTTAAATCTGCCCTGATCTTTATTTCTCTTCTTCTGCTGGGTTTGGGGTGCTCTTGCTGCTCTCCTTCTAGTTCCTTTAGGTGCACCGTTAGATTTTGTATTTGTGCTTTTTCTGGTTTCTTGAAATAAGCCTGGATTGCAGTGTATTTTCCTCTTAGGACTGCCTTTGCTGCATCCCAAAGAGTTTGGATTATTATATTGTCATTTTCATTTGTTTCCATATATTTTTTAATTTCTTTTCTAATTGCCTGATTGGCACATTCATTTTTTAGTAGGGTATTCTTTAACCCTCATGTTTTTGGAGGTTTTCCAGACTTTTACCTATAGTTGATTTCAAGTTTCATAGCATTGTTATCTGAAAGTGTGCATGGTATGATCTCAATTCTTTTATATTTATTGAGGGCTGCTTTATGACCCAGTATGTGATCTATCTTGGACAATGTACCATGTGTACTTTGAGAAGAAAGTGAATTCCATAGCCTCAGGATGTAGAGTTCTAAATATATCTGTCAGATCCATCTGGTCCAATGTGTCGTTCAGGTCCATTGTTTCTTTAGTGATTTTCTGTCTGGTTGATCTATCCATTGCTGTAAGTGGAGTATTAATGTCCCCTGCAATTAACACATTCTTATCAATAAGATTGTTTCAGTTTGCGATTGTTTTCTGTATTTGGGTGCTCCCGAATTCAGTTCATAGACATTTATAATTGTCAGCTCTTCCTGACGGATAGACCCTGTAATTATTATATAATGCCCTTCTTCATCTCTTGTTACTGCCTTAATTGTAAGTCTAGTTTTTTTGATATAAGTATGGGCACTCCAGCTTTCTTTCGACTTCCAGTAGCATGATAGATATTTCTCCATCGCCTTACTTTCAATCTTAAGGTGTCCTCAGGTCTAAAATGAGTCTCTTGTAGAGACAGCACATATATGGATCTAAGGAATATTTTTTAAATTCAGCCTACATATGAAGGAGACTGTATCTAAGGCAATATTGAAAAAAATCCTTCATGGTATAATCCCTTCAATAAACATGGCAAACAGGGCTCAACCAAGCAAAAATATGCCTGTGATTATTTCTTTTGTCTCTAGTTTATAAATATTTGTGCTAGGATTGTGCACAACTTTTCTTTGATATAGTACAGTATTTAGATCAACATATTAGAACTGCTGTTTTCTCCATGTCCAGATCAGATCAACAGCAGATCAGATACATAACTAAAATTAGATTCTGGAGGACAAATAAGACAAAGGTGAGAGTTTTATGAAAGGGAGTACATGTTATCACTAAGTGAATGTGAAGAAATTCAGATTGACTGAATCTATTTACAAAATAGTGTGTTGGCAGATTCTAGCATTGCTTAGTTTTGAAGACTAAAGAGGAGAAAATAACAACCCAGTCACTCCAAATCAAAATATCAAAATATTTTATACTTGTTTTCCAATGTCAGATTGAATTTTATAGTCACCAGATGGAAAATATATTTTATTCTCTGGCAATGCATATGTTTCTTCTATTCAGCGAGGTACTTATTTCTTATGAATGTCTAAAAATAGGCAACATAAGATTATGGGTAAATCATTAACAACTATCAGAAGTAACAGCAAATTAAATGGAAAAATAATACCTTGTAAAATTTTCTGGTGATAACTCTAAAATGCAAGAAACTTCTGTGTGAAATAAAATATTTTTCAGGGTCAGAATTCTATTAAATTTATTAAAATTTTATTTATCATGACAGATAAACAAGTGGATGCCAGTGTTTTAGCCAGATTATGAATTGTAGTTATTTTTAAAAATACGGAGTAGAGGGGCACCTGGGTGGCTCAGTTGGTTATGCATCCGACTCCTGATTTCAGTTCAAGTCATGATCTCACAGTTCATGAGTTCGATCCCCACATCCCCACATTGGGCTCCGTGCTGAGTGCAGAGCCTGCTTTGGATTCTCTCTCTCTCCTCTTGCTATCTGTCTTTCTGTCTGTCTGTCTCTCCCTCTCTCTCTCTCCCCCCGTCTCAAAAATAAATAAATAAACTCAAAAAAATTAAAAATATGAAGTAGAAAATGCATAATATATTCTAACAACTCTTAATGTGTAGCATTCTATAGTGTCTAAACTGATTCCACTTATATGTTTTTCATCTCACTCCTGTGTGTGAATTGTGTAGAAGAGGTGACATCACCCTCCTTTGACAGTTTTATCTAACAAAGGCTCAGGAATACAAATATATAATGTGTGTCTTCTGATTGTAAATTGAAGCTCTTTTTGATATACATCAGTGACTCTTTTACCAGTGATGCTAAGGGAATTTTTAAATAATTAAGTTAGATAAAATGTAGGTGAGTCCATGCTAAATCTGAAAAAGTAGAAATAAAAAGGTAAATATTAATTAAGGATGTTAGTGCTATCACTTAGCAAAAATTGTATCAAAATATTTACTTCAGTATTGGCTCTAATTTATACAATATTTTAGACAAATTTTATTTTTTTCTTCCAGTAAACATTTCATGAATAATCCAAATTCCACTTTGTACTTATGTAAAAAACTTCAGTAAAAAATTTTATTGTACTCAGCTTGATGTAGAAGTTTAATGCTTCCTTAAATTCTCTCATTACTCATTTTCTTCATTTTAAAATCATGTAAGTCCTCCAATGAAAGACTCAAAACAATGTGGCCATCAAAAGCCTATTATTGGACCCGAATATAAAACATTGCAACATAAAAGATTAATTTAAGGTAGATTTCATGCACTTATACTTCATTAATTACAGATGTTTAAAATGTAGACAAACTAAGAGAATCATGACTCTCATCTGATACACTAATTTCTGAATTACACACTGTTACTCCCCAAAGCACCCTAACTGGTTGAGGAGATCAGAGAGAAAATTCAAGTTAATTTTTGTTTAGGATGAAAAGAATTTGATAAGGATGAAAATTAACTGAATTTAGTAAAATTAAAGTAGATTTTAAAGAAAGAGTTAAACATCAAAGTTAGACAGTTTGGTACTGTATAGAGGGAGGGAAGCATAGCTGAGAGATGGACCTACAGATTAAAGCTGATCACATCTTGGAACTATAAAAAGAAATAGTTAAACATCTATATGCAACTGGAAACAGGATATAAGACTCAAACAAGGGTTGGCTTGTGCGATAAACTGAATTGTGTCCCTCAAAAATTCATAGGTTGCAGCCCCCTTCCCCCAACACACACACATTCTGCCCCAATGTGATAGTATTTGGAGATGAGGAGTTTGGGAGATCATTAGGTTTAGATGAGGTCATGAGGGTAGAGTACTAATGGTATTAGTACCCTCATAAGAAGAGACATCAGAGACTTTGCTCTCTTGTTGTTTCATGCCATGTGCAAACACATTGAGAAGATGGCCCTCTGCCCTTTAGGAAGACAGTGGTCACCAGAACCTGGCTATGCTGGCACCCTGATTTTGGACTTTCATCCTCCAGCACTGTGAGAAAATGAACTGCTGGTTGTTTAAGCTATGCAGGTTATGGTATTGTGTTGTGACAGTGCGTGCAAACTAATACAGTCTGTCACAATAAGAAGTGCCATACCTTGTCAGAAATCACAATATGAAATTATATCAAGGAGCAAAGAAAGCAAACTCTCATGGTCTGCATGGAACTTTCTGAATAATATATTTTGGGTGTAGTCATCTTCATTATGGGTAACTATGTTAAGATAGTTCTTCATTGCCTGAAAGATGTTAACAATGTGTAACAGCTCAGCCTTGTGTAGGACATTGAACTCTGGCCATAGCTCTTTTATCTGTAGAATAGAAGATCTGCTTCCCATGAAAAGTAACTTAAGGAGTATCAAATAAGCTAAGCACTGTGACAGTATTTTAAAAGCAAAACAGTGCAATCATATAAATGTAAGGTGGGTGGATTTTAAGATTTAGCCATAAGTAAGCTAACCCTTTTTGCTTTCTGTCTTGGTAACACAACAATGAAAATATCATCAAAAAAAGCAAAGGAGGAGGGATGACCAATTGTAGAATATTGTCAGTAATCAATACCCCCCTGAGCTCCGGTTAAGAGAAAGATGTGTGGTGAGATGATCAAGCTTGAGTAGAAGGGAGTGACATTTTGGAGCTAATCTGAGAGAACACTTTGTATCCTAGGTGAGTTTTTTTTTTTCCTCTGTATATTATTTTAGGTGGATTATTACCTGACATTACTACAGGGCAGGAAAGCAGCAACTCTGACTTGAAACACTAGGGGAAACATTGAGAAAGAAGAGCAGAGCCTGGCTGGGTAGACAGTGTACAGTGATGAGGTCAGCCGAGATGGCTGGCTCCTGCATTTCTTCTTTTCTTTCCCATCTCTCCCTCCTCCCACCTTCTCTCCCTCCTCCCACCTTTTCATCAGGCAACTCTGAAAAGACAGTATCAGGAATTGAGGTATTGGAAACAGGAGATTCTGGAGGGAGAAAATCCTTGAGGAGGACAAGAATGGGAAGATAATCATGGAACTGATGTGAAAGCAGAATCTCTGTTCTGAAGCACCCTTTCCATTTTCCTAGAGGAGTACAAACATGCACCAAGGCTGTCTCACCCTTGCAGGCAATATCAGACCAGCAAGTTAGTGGTCTCCTTGGAATAAAATATGCACAATAAGAAAGAAAATTATTATGAAAGAGTTAAAACAATTAAAATAATCTATTTGACATTAGATAGGCATAATAACAAATAGTGCTACTTTAAATGCCACCAAATAACATTCTCAAAGAAAGCAGGGATGGTAGAAGAAATAGGAGGAAGAAAACTGGTAGTGAAAAAGAAAACGCTTGGTGATAATGAATGTAAAAATGTAATTGCTGAAATAAAGAGGTAAATGGCTAGCTTAAATATGCAGAATAGACACAAAGAATGAGTAGGTTAGTTGGAAGCTTCCCAGAAAACAGAAATAGAGAGCACAAATATAATGTGAAATTTTAAGAGATGGGTAGAACAGGAGCAAGAGTATAAATAGAACACCCCCACCCCCAGCACCTGGAGAGTTCTGGCACGGCATACACTGGTAACAAACGCTCGTTGAGTGAATGAATGAGGGAGTGACTGAATGAAGCCATTGAAAGAGAAGAAAATGTTTAAGTTTAAATTTCATACGTAAATTTTCATCCAAGTTAAAAACATTACTTATAGTTTAAAGTTTTGAGGCACTTTTTTGACTCCATTTGTATGTTACAGAATATTTGTCATCTTTTTTCTTTATACTAATTATCTTTAATTTCTAATTTAAGCAGTATCATACACTTAACAATATACATGTTTATACAATACACACACTATAGGGGTGCCTGGGTCGCTCAGTCGTTTAAATGTTTGACTTCGGCTCAGGTCATGATCTCATGGCTCGTGAGTTTGACCCCCTGCTTCGGATTCTGTGTCTCCCTTTCTGCCTCCTGCCCCCCGCCCTCACTCGCACTCTCTCTGTTTCTCTGAAAAATAAATAACCATTAAAAAATTAAAAATAAAATACATACACTATGTAACCCATGTGTTTAAAAATTCATTTTTTGGGGGTCTCCTGGGTGGCTCAGTTGTTGAAGCATCCAGCTCTTGATTTTGGCTCGTCATGATCTCACAATCTTTGATTTCAAGCCCCACATCACGCTCTGCACTGGCAGTGCCACCTGCTTGGGATTCTCTCTCTTTCCCTCTCTGTCTACCCCTCCCCCACTCATATACACTCTCTCTCAAAATAGATAAATTAACTTTAAAAAAAGAACTAAAAAATCCTTAGTAATTAGTATATAGTTAGTTTTATGTATACAATATAATGATTCAACCATATAGTATATAGGTATACATAACAATGATTCAGCAATTCTGAATATTTCTCATGGCTCATGGAAATAAGTGTGCTCTTAATCCCCTTTATCTGTTTCACTCACCCACCTGCCCACCTCTTCTCTGGCAAACCACCAGTTTGTTCTCTGTATTTAAGAGTGTTTTTTTGGTTTGTCTCTTTTTTGGTTTGTTTTGTTTCTTAAATTCTACATATGAGTGAAATCATATAATTGTTTTTCTCTGACTGACTTATTTCACTTAGCATTATACCCTCTAAGTTCATCCATGTTGTTGCAAAGGTGACATTTCATTCTGTTTTATAGCTCAGTAATATTCCATTATGTGTATATGTATGTGCGTGTGTGTTTATCTATCTACTGAGAGAGAGAGAGAGAGAGAGAGAGAGAGAGATCGATCTTCATTTAAAAGCTGTTGAACATTGTGATTTAGTTTTTCTAGACTCTTGAACTGTACCTACTAAAAATGAGTGGGACCAGTCTTTTTCCAGTAAACAACCATAGTGAAACTTGGGTGGCTCATTCAGCTAATCATCCAGTTCTTGGTTTCATATCAGGTCATGGTCTCATGGTTTGTGAGATTGAGGCCCCCATCCAGTCCTGCATCAGGCTCCAGCTTGCAGCTTCCTCTCTCTCTCTCTCTCAAAACAAATAAATCAATTTAAAAAAATAAAAAATGATACAGTTAGCAAACTCTATGAGGTGACAGTTTTGGGGAATGGAAAATATACAGCATAAGACTGCAATCCCATCTTACAAGATGAGAAACTTAGAAGGTGAGCCCTATTGTCAGTCTCGCTCTCTGTCTAGGGACATAGGCCATATATAAACATACTGGGCTAGAGTCCAAAGAGAGTCTGGATTTCTGGAACACCTGAGGAAATATATAGTAGAGTTTGGGGTGGCACAAGGGACTATCTATAGGGCAGAGCACCAGACCAAATAGGGCTATGTAGAGGAAGTGTCGTGGGAGTTTGTGTGGATTCCATATTAGTCTTTACCTGAAGATTGGGCTACACAGACAAAGTGAAACTATTTGAGGCTTAGCATTTTCTCTTCTTGGAGGTTCAAAGTAAAAAAGTGATAGTAGAATTCAAGCCATGCTGAAGAAAGCTAGGATTTTCAGCTCAGCAAAATAATATATACCTCCTTAAAATTTCTGATGTCCTGGTAAGATATCAGAATGATTAAGCCTTAGAAAATAAGGGTCATGTTTGAGAGTAATGACCTATTTTAGATACTTCCTAACCAAGGCTAACACCAAGCCCTAATAAGATTCATGGGCCAGCAGTATTTTGAAGTTGAATCCCACCAAGTTGGAAGAGCTTGGGAAATACCCTCAGTTCTCCATTGATTTCACCCCAATAAAATGCAAAAAGCCAGCATACAAAAGCGTTAGGTTGTCAGCAGGTAACTGAATTACCCACTAGAATAAATGCAACACTCTTCAGGAGAAAAGAGGATAGTCCAGTTACCTGTAATATTTAATAATATGTCTTATATAATATATATTACTAATAATGTAAATTCTAATATATTACTAATAATGATCAGTAAACAATAAAAATTACCTATATCTAAAGAAAATAGGAAAATGTCACTCTTAGTTATGAATAACAGTGGTCTATTAAAAGGAACCCTGAGATAGCTCAGATGTTGGATATAGCAAAAACCAGCTATTATAATTTCAAGCTATTCAAGGAGAATAAGTTCTAAGATTTAAAGATAAATGCAGTATTTCTGAGCAAATGGATAAGAAATTTCATTCAAAGGGGAAAGAAAACTCTAAAAAAGAACCAAATGCATATTCTGCAACTAAAACTCTGCAATAACTGAAATAGAAAATTACGTGGATGGGCTTAACAGTGTATTGGAAAAGTTAGAATGGTCAGTGAAATTGAAGACAAATTGAAAGGGCTGATACCATCTGATAGAAAAAGAAATGGAGACTAAAGAAAAGAGGCTTAAGACCTGCGGGATGATACAAAATGGTCTAAAATTAGCAGAATTGATGTTTTAAAAAATGAGAATGAGACTGGAAGAAAAAAAAGTTCTTCAAACCCACAGATCCAAGCATGAATCTTGGTATAGAAAGCAAGAAGAGTACAGAAAACACCCCACCCACATATACCATAATCCAATTGTGGAAAACCAAGAAGGAGAAAATTTTCAAAGTAGTCACAATAAAAATGATATTCTGATGATACACATGACAATTACCTTCTCATGAGAAACAATATGGACTAGAAGACAATGGAACATCTCTAAATCTTTAGAATTCTTTAAAATACTGTCAATTTATAATTTGATATCCAGTGAAAACATATTTTAAAAATAGCATCAAATGTATTTTTCTGAACAATGAAATCTACAGAGTTAGTAGTCAGCAAAACTGTACCACAAAATATACCAAAGGATACTTTTCCTATTACAGAGAAGGGTTATCAGTGGAAACCAAAAATCTATAAAAATTAGTTTTTTCTCCTATGATTTCCTCCAGGAATTTTATGGTTTCAGCCCTTATATTTAAGTCTTTCATCCATTTTGAGTTCATTTTTATGTTGGCAAAAGACAGGGTTCACTTTCACTCTTTTGGACATGGATATCCAGTTTTCTCAACACCATTTATTGTAGAGACTATCCATTTCTCATAATGTACTCATGGCACCATTTAGAAACATCAGTTTACCACACTTGAGTGAGTTTATTTATTTCTGGACTCTAAACCCATACATTCACACACACACACACACACACACACACACACACACAAACACATTCACACAAGGAAACTTTTAGAGGTGATGGGTGTTTATTACCTGGATTGTGGTGATGGTAACACAAGGTATACATATGTCCAAATGTAACAATTTGTATACATTATTTATGTGCAGGTTTTGTATACCAATTATATCTCAATAAAGCTAGGAAAAAAATGAAATGAAAAGGATCAGATCCAGTAAATAAGTGGGTAAAGATAAAAGACTATGCTTCTTTTTTTCTTGTAATTTCCATAATATATATAGCTATATATCTATATATAGCTATGTAAACAGTGGTCAGCAAATTACAGCTTGAGGACCAGCCAACTGTTTTTTATTAAATAAAGGTTAATTGGAACATAGCCTTGCTTGTTTTAGTACTGTGTATGGCTGCTTTCATGCTACAACAGGAGAGGTGAGTAGTCATAACAACAATCATATAGCTCATAAGCCTAAAGTATTTACTGTCTAGCCCTTTAAGGAAAAGTCTGCCCATCTTTGGTTTGAAACAAAATACTAACATTATTAAGTTAAGGTTTAACATTTTTAGAACTAAAATAACACAATAGCATAAATGATGGGATTAATTTGAATTTATATGGTTATAAATTTATAACAATTGTAAGGTGGGAAGTGAGAACTAAGGGACTTCAGAGAATCATGAAATATGAAGTGTGATATATGAAGTGATCTTATATCGACTCTAAACAGAATCAGTAAGTTAAACTTGCATGGTTTTAGCCATACACAAACTTCTAAAACGTCTTTCAAAAAGTGGTGCATCAAAGGAATTATAATATACTTGAATTTCCTCAAAATATCGCAGGAAAAGAGCAATACATGAACAATAAAATCATTGAAGGGACCAAGAAAATAAAGAGCGAGCATGATTGTAGACTTTAGCTCAATTATACCAATAATTACATTAGATGTAAATGAACTGAACACTCCAGTTGTCAGAAATCATGGGACTGGATTTTTTAAAAAAAAGCAAGATATTTACAAGATACTCCCTACTGTCTACAGAACAAAACACACGTTAAATACAAAGACACAGAGAGGCAGAACGTTCAAGAATGGAAGAAAACACAACATGCAAACAGTAGACATAGGAAAGGTCAATTAGGTGTATTATTATTTTCGCCACAGTAGACTTAAAGACATAGAAAAATTTTGAGTTAAAGAGGGACATGTAAAAATAATGAAAGAAGAATTTATAGGGAAGACATAGCCATTCTACATATGTGTGTGTCTCTAATAATAGAGCTGTAAAATTCATAAATACAAAGTGTCAGGAGAAATAGACTGTTCCATAATTATAGCTGAAGATTTTAACATCTATCCATGAATAATTGATAGAATATGTACCCCGAAAATCACTGATGTTTTAGAAGATACAAGCTATATTCTCAAGCAATTTAAACTAATTGATATTTGTATATCATTATACCCAACGTTGTAAACTATACATTATTTCATGTACATAGGGAATGCTCACTAAGCTAGATAATATGCTGACCAAACATTTTCCTTTTAAGATTGGGAGTAAGACAAAAATATGCACTTGTACCCTCCACAAATATTATACTGCAGGTCCTTACCACTGCATTAACACAAGGGAAGTAAATAAAGTAAATAAAAATAAGAAAGGAAGAAATAAAAATACTTATTTTTTAAAGAGTTTTCTTTCATTTTTGAAAAAGTTTATTTTGAGGGAGAGAGAAAGAGAGAGCAGGGGAGGGGCAGAAAAAAGAGGAGAGAGAATCCCATGCAGGCTCAGTGCTGTCCATGTGGAGCCCAACGCCAGGCTCCATCTCATGAACCTTGAGATCATGATCTGAGCTGAAATTCAGAGTCAGGCACTTAACTGAACGAGCCACCCGGTGCCCCAGAAGTAAAAACGATTCTATTCTCATATCATATGGTTATTTTTGTAGATAAGCCTACTTGAATTAATAAGATAATTTAGCAATAGCATAGGATACAAAATCAGTCATATTTATGTATAAAATATAAGATGTAAAATCAATGGTTTATGTATTAAAGCTATAAAAATTTGAAATTGAAATGTAAACAAATACCACTTCCAATTTAAATTACCGTTTCAAAATATGAATAAATTTGGTAAAATATGCACAAGGTATACACTTGAACAATACAAAAAAAATTGCTCAGGAAATTAAACAAGACCTAAACAAATGGAGAAATATACCACACTCATGGATTGGAAGAATCATATTGCTTTGATGCTTATTTTCTCCAAATTGATCTATAGATTCAATTCACCCCGAACAGAAGTTCCAGCATTCACTTTCTTCTTCTTCTGCTTATGCTTCTGCTTATGCTGCTTCTTCTTCTTCTTCTTCTTCTTCTTCTTCTTCTTCTTTCTTCTTCTTCTTCTTCTTCTTCTTCTTCTTGGATAGGAATTGAAAAGTTTACTTGAGTTTTTATTTGGAAAACTAAGGTTCAACAATATTTAGACCTCTCTTGGAGAAAAAGAATAAAGTTGGAGGCCTCGTACTACCTGATTTCAAGTCTTGCTCTAAAACACAATAATCAAGATAGTTTGGTTTTTGTATGACACTGTATGCAAGGAAGGGTAATTCAGACGAAATAGAGAATGAAGAAATAGACATCTATGGTTACATATAAGATATGATGAATTGAGTTTTTCAAAGTCACCAGCATAATCCATTGAAGAAATGATAGTTTACTGATTAAGTTGTACTAGATCTGGATATCCATATTGAAAAAAATAAATCTTAAACAATACCTACTGCTCACAAGATTAATTTAAATCAACTGTCACAAGATTAATTTAAATCAACTGTAGATGTAAATACAAGACACTAAAACTGTAGAGGTGCCAGGATGGCTTAGTAGATTAAGTATCCAACTCTTTGATTTCCGCTCAGGTCATTATCATGATTCATGGGATTGAGCCCCATGTAGGGCTCTACACCAACAGCAGAGAGCCTGCCTGGGATCCTCTCCCTCTCTCTCTGTCTCTCCCCTGCTCATGCTCTCACTCTTTCTCTCTCTCAAAATAAATAAACTTTATTAAACTAAAGCTATAAAATTCTAGAAGAAAACATAGAAGAAAAATCTATGCAAATTTGGAATAGGCAAAGATATCTTAGAAAGTAAACAAACAAAAGCCCTATTCATTAAATAATTATACATCAGAGGTCATTAAAACTTTCTGCTCTTCAAAAAGACATCACTAAAAAATAAAAAGGCAAGGTACAAGCTAGAAGAAAATAAGTTTCAAAGGTTTGTATCCAGAGTATATAAATACTTTTAAAAACTCAATAATAAAACAAATAGTCCAATTAAAAGTTGAAGAAACCCTTCAATAGACACTGAGGAAAAGAGCATACCATTGATCAATAATTGTATAAAAACGTGTCACTGTATTTAGTTATTGTAGAAATGAAATTTAAGCCACAATGAGGTAACCCTACACACACATTACAGTGGCCAAAGTTAGCAAGACACAATACCAAGTGTTAGTAAGGCTGTGGAATAACAAATTATCACACACTGCTCCTGGGAATGTAAAATGAGATTACTTTTGTGAAAATAGATTGCCTCTCGTAAATTTAAACATGTACTTACCAAGTAATCTGGCAATTCAATTCCTAGATGATTACCCTACAGAAATAAAAGCAATGTCTATATAAAGATTATGCACAAATTTTAATAGTAGCTTTGTTTGTAATAGCCTCTAACTATAAACATTCCAAATATCCATCAACAAGTGGATAAACTAACTCATGAAATGGAATTATACTCATAAAAATGGAAAAAATGGAAAAAATTACTGGTAAACACAGTATATGGATGGATGGATTTCAAAAACTATATGTTGAGTGAATACAACCTGATACAAAAAGTGCATTATTTATGATTCCTTTTATACACATTTCATGAATAGGCCAAACTAACCTTTAGTAATAGAAACTAGATTCTTGTTTGGCTAGGGCTGAGTGGAATGTGTGCATTTTGCTATATAGAAATGATATCTCAATTAAGTATTACCAAATAAATAAATGATATTTGCCAACAAAGGTAGTGTTGGGAATAGGAGGTATTTTATAATATAAAGGTACTTTTTCTATTTAATATTACCATATAGTATAATTTTCTAGTGCATATTATGTTAATACATTCAAGGTAATTCAAAAAATTGGTTTTTCCTCAAAAATCCTTTGTTACTTTTTCTTCCACTAACCTCTAAATTACTTTCCTTTAGATGGAGACACTAAACTGGTTGTCTTCACGGTATTTCCCCTTGCCATGATAACCCCTATGATCTTATCTCAACTATATCCCTTACTTTAAGAGATAGTGACTGTTACATTAAGAATATAGAATGACCTAATATGTTGGTAACAAGCTCATACATACAGGTTAAACCAGAGAGATATGAATCAGGTTTTGGAGGGTTACCATTTTGTAAACAAGACTGTCACTGCTGGGTACAATGAAGGGAAGACAGAGATACAAGTCTAACAAGGTAGCTGCCTGTCAGATGCCAAAACTATTTGTCATAGCTTCCTGATGTTATTTTAGACAGGCATTAGGTCCAGTTTGCAGATGGTAAGAAACAGCCTGTAATCACAAATAGTTTCCCCTGAGAGCAAAGAATTGTCATTATAGTCACTAACAACCAGAGAAGAATAAAATAAACTCAAATGTAGAAAAGCACATATATGTATATGAATATTATATGTTTAGTATTTCTATTATTTTCTATAGGGTCTGTTTATCACTTAGTACAGTTGGATTTTTCAGGAGATATCGGGTGGTAATAAAACCAATCTTTGAAAGAATCAAAGGGCTTTTTCATTCAATGGAATCAAAGCCAACTGCCAAACTTCCAAATGTCTGTTTAATCACCTGGCCTCTGTTTATCACCCTGAAGGGATGATTGATGGATGAGAACAGTGCAAAACTTGTTCCAGAGGCATGCCGAAAACAAGACTTAAAGTGGTCAGCAGAGAGATTACATAAACAATGTCTCAAAACCTGATCCATCGTCTTTTCTCAAGGGAGGTTTCATGATGGACCTTAAATTGCAAAAGTCAAGAGAAGTGTTCTTTTTATAAATTCTTTTCAGGTTTTAGGCCAGAGGATAAAACCAAAGTCTTAAAATTTTACATTACTTAAGTAACTATAACTTAAGAAATCCCCCTCTTTCATCATACTAATTAATGAACTTTGTTTCAAAGGAACTCATCAATATGACAGTTCCTAGAAGCCTCAGGATCTGACTGCAGAGAGATAACCACTTTTGGTCAGATCCAGACCAGTGCTTTTTAGCGATGTGATAAGAACCGTTATTTGTGCTCTAATCTTTTTCTTGTGCTAGGAGTCATATTCACAGATCTTTTAGTTATTCTTAGAGAGTCACAGTGATTCAGTTTCAATAGCTAGTTTCCTTTATTCACATCTAAATCCACTTTATTAATTCAAGTTATATGTTTTGAAGAAAATAAATGTTCCTAGAAGATAAACAGCAAAGCTTCTGGGCTCCTCTCCAACTCACTTGAACACCTCTTGCTCCCTGCCTAAATGATATTCAGTGCATTCATATTCAGCAATGGACCACCCACATGTGCAGCAACAGCTCTTGCCAAGAAGTTAATGTGGTCTATAAGTACACCATTGAACATTCAGCTCTCTCAGCCTGAGAGCCACTGGGTCAGTTCACCCATCTGTCCCCCCTCCATGCACACACCTCAACCAATGGTCCTTTAAATGAACACAAGGCTTTAAGATATTTGGAGCTGTTATATTTTTAGGGAATGTATAACTTTAGGAAAGAATGAATACATTTATTTGCAGCTTATTGTATATTCATTATTCCCGAGTTAAATATTTAGTTAAATATATGTAGCTGTCATTCAAGAGATTTAGTCTACCATTATCTTTATGAAGTCCTGAGTTCATAGTA
>CM053560.1:49364010-49396493 GCA_028646485.1 Cryptoprocta ferox
TTAAAAATAGAGACTGAACCTGTGGCCAAGGGTGGAGCTTCCCCATACCATCTTGGCATGGCAATCTTAATTGAAGAACTATGGCTAAGCCTGGAAATAAAACTTAAAGAGAGATACTGTGGCTTGTGCAAAGATCTTCATGATTCATCACCAAGGACAATGTTACTCGGGCTTGTGGAGTTTTCAGCAGTAACTTCTTAATGCCTACAGTTGTTACTAGAGTCTAACTCCAGACTCACTGATGAGCTTCCTTCTTTCGTTCCCCTTCGCATGGGATGTATAAGCATGACATATTATTTGTTCCCACTTGCCCACTGCTTTACTGGAAAGGGTTTTATGTAAACCATATACAAATGTAGAAGTGGTATAATGTTTTCATATAGCTATTTCTGTTTCTAAATTAGTTTTAGGGGCGCCTGGGTGGCTCAGTCAGTTAAGAGTCTGACTTCGGCTCAGGTCATGATCTCATGGTTGGTGGGTTCGAGCCCCACATTGGGCTCTGTGCCAACAGCTCAGAGCCTGGAGCCTGCTTCGGATTCTGTGTCTCCCTCTCTCTCTCTGCCCCTCCCCCTCTCATGCTTTGTCTCTGTCTCTTGAAAATAAATCAACATTAAAAAATAATAAATTAGTTTTAGTTTATTTTTTAAACAGCGTCACCCAGATCTCAATTTTGAAAAAGTTTTAATATTAGAATTCTTAATTTTTCTTTTTTACTTCTCAATATCCACACAAGTGATAATTAGTGGAATTTTTATCATAACCCAGCATAAATTTACTAAAAAAAATTACTGAACACATACTATATGTCAGGCACTTAAGTAAACTAAGATATATAGTATCCCACATATAGACACCAGGAATGCACAATGAAAAACAAAACAAAGAAAACAAAACAATAATAACAACCACAATAATAGGAATAATAATAAAAGAAAAATGCCTAGCTTTTACAGAGCTAACATTCTGTTTGTGGGAAACAATACTAAAGGTTAATAATAATTAAATAATAACATATCAGAGTAATAAGTAGGATTAGACAAATAAATCAGGAAAGTCATATAACGAACAAATAGATTACAGTGAAAGAAAAATTCTGCATTATTTAAAATGCAGTTGGGGTGCCTGGGTGGCTCAGTGGTTAAGTGTCTGACTCTTGATTTCAGCTCTGGTCATGATCTCACCATTGTGAGACTGAGCCCCATGTTGGGTTCTGTGCTGGGCATGGAGTCTGTATGGGATTCTTTCTCTCCCTCTCTCTCTGCCCCTCCCCAGCTTGTTCTCTCTCTCTCTCACTCTCTTTCTCAAAAAAAAAAAAATGTTTAAGGGGCACCGGGTGGCTCAGTTGGTTACGTGCCTGACTCTTGATTTCAGCTAAGGTTACTAACTCATGCTTTGTGAGTTCGAGTCCTGCATCGGGCTCTGTGCTGACAGTGTGAAGCCTGCTTGAGATTCTCTCTCTCCATTCCCTCTTCCCCTCCCCCACTCTCTCTCTCACTCTGAAACTAAAAAAAAATAAACTTAAAAAATGTTTAAAATGCAGTTTGTTAGTGCATCAGCTGAATTTTGCAGTACTAAAGAGTATACTCATGACCCCACATGAACCTCTAGACTTGTGGGAAAACAAAGTGTTTTTTTTATGTTTTTCCTTCTATTTCAAGTAGAACTTTTTGTTGCATGTGTTATTTTTAAAGTTATTAAAAATGGTAGTTTTTGAAGCTCTATGTAGCTCACAATCCTATTACTAGAATTTCATTATAAAAATTAAGGACATTACTTAACAAGATTTGTTAATCAGAAGTTTAGGCGAGAAAAGGCATCCAATGGAGTTCAATGTCTTAAAAGCAAAAAGCTCCAGCATGGTTAAGGACTGAATACCTAAATCTGGTTATTTGTTTCTATTTCTAGTTTTATATCTATTAGCTATTTGTATGTGGATGCATCAAGACATTGAGGTTTGCAGTTTCTTCAGCAGTAATATAAGGATGATATTTATAATCCACTTAGCACTAAAACTGATGAGTTTTGAACATTGTGGAATATCTAATTCTGAAGATGAGATGCACTATTAATACTATATCACAAACCTTATTAGTTTTCCATTTTTTAAATAATTGAGCTGGCTGAAGATTTGCTGTATGTTCATGAAAGTCATTAATTAGACTGTGTGACAACAAAACCAAACATCTGAATCACAGAAACATTTAAAATTAAAAAGTTTTAAAAGTATGAAAAATGGTAAATTGCCAAAACTTACACAGAATATGTAAAAAAAATTACCCATGTAATTAGTGATAAGATGAACTTAATATTTTATATTTTGCTCAGATCTCTTTTAAAAAGAGATGAAACTTTACAGATTTATGGAACCCCACATTCTACCTCTTTCTAGAACATTTCCTTCCTCTCTCAATCTGCAAGGAAGAATTATATACAGGACGTACTTTTGTTATCTTTCCCCAAATACGCTTTTACCTTTATCCAACATATGTTTGAGAACAGAGAAGTTATATTGGTTGGAAAACAAAACAATCTTCCAAAATACTAGCATTTTTGCTATACTAAAATGAATTTTTCTATAACTGAGCCTTGTTTTGTTTCTTTTTTTTTTTTTTTCAAAACAACTGCACTAAAGTAGGCATGGCACTGTACTGACATAGAAAATATATAAAAGTTACAACAAGGATTTCTTCTCAGTATTTGCCTGTCTTTATTGCTTCATATATGGCCATAATATGCTCATACTATCAACTAATAATGACTAAGTATCTGCTTTATGTTGAAGGTAATGTTATCTGCCATTTTATAGGAGAGAAAACATGCATTTTCTCAAGATTTACACTGCTTTGTATGGCAGTACTTCATTTGCTGCAATCTCTAAGACACTGATAATCCACAGATCTACTTAAATATAAAGATTAATCAGTGTTTATCTTTTTGCTTACACAGCTTTATTTCCCCTTTTTAATAGATTTCACTAGGAAATGAAAACTATGGTTTTTTAATATTGAGAAATACACTCTTAATTTTAGTGTTAGGACAGAGTTACCCTCGTGTGGCTTTTACAGATAAAATTGCCAGTTGGCTATGTGCTTTAACTTTTTGCTACTCCAAGACAATAACTTTTATTTTGACACCTCAAAAATTTCATTTTCTAATCTTTACCAAATGTCCATTTCTATAGTCGACCTCAGGAAACATATTTCTGTTTTCAATCAAAGCAACTATTTCCTTTCCTCACCTCCATTATAGAGCCACTGTGTAAGATAGCCAAAATAATTTACTGATTTTCCAAGAAAACCTAGTTGAACTTGTTAGTCTAATATGTGCCTTTTGTATTATTTGCAGTATATGTCATATTAGAATGCTCTTCTCACTCCACCACAGAAGGTTCCTACTTTATCTTGAGTTGTGCCTTTGCTCACTAAAGGAGCATTACTTGATCATTTATTTTGAGGGTCTGGTTTCCAAGCAGCAGTTTTTTTGAAGTTGAAATTATACTAAATACCTTTGTATATAGCAATTTCTTGATGACCATTTTTTTGTGTTCATCTAGTTAGAATTGTCAAATATAGACCACATTATAAAATAATTTCATGTTAACTTATAAGAAATTTTATGTTAACTTAAAAGGAAAAATAAGATTTTAAACAACGTTGAGTCAAGCAGACATTATAAACAAGAGTGGTTTCAAAATATACATTTGTTAAAAGAAAATGTTTTAAAAATTACAAAATTTGAAATATTTAAAACCACAGTATTGCTCTTGTTATTGACAATGGCATTATTACTAAAAGCACTAATTTAAAAAAAAAATGGGTCTCATCTATACGGAATAGACACCCAGAGCATCAGTGAGGTAGACTAAGTACTTTTCTGAACCTAAAACAGTTCTCAGATGAGCAACTCAAAATGGAAGTATTCATACATACTAAGAATATTTGAGAAAATGCTTATCTGAGCCATTTATTTTCATCAAATCTTTTTGATGTCACTAATACACAAGCTAGCACGCTTCAGTGTTCACATCAGGATGTTTTCTTTTAAAGAATTAGGGTTAAATAAAAAATAACATATATAGTTCTTGAAAAATTCTTGAACTCACAGAGTGAAACAACTAGAAACTCTGGACTCAAGTATATTCTCCTTCAATACATCCAACTTCAGAGTCTCAGCATCCTTGCTTAAAAATTTCACATTTGCACCTTTGAAAGACTATCTCCTAGTCTTTGAAGTGGTATTACTAGGGTAATCTACGTGGGGCCTTTGGAAATAAATGTGAATCTCTGCAGCTATGAGAAGGAATTTAGAAGTCACAGCTTTAATAAGACAAAATTAATGAAACATGCAGGACAGCTTCATGTAAAACAGACAATCAGAGACATTTTTAATCTCCCAGAAGACTCTCTACATCTAGATGATTATCCTTCATCTCATTTCATTCTCATAGGACCATTTCCTATTTCATTATTATAAGTTGCTAAATCTTCAACTTAGATGAAAAGTCCAAAATTTCACCTTTTCTGGAGGACTCACATTATACAAAAGACTAATAATGACAGAAAAGATTTCAGATATTCAAAGCAATTCCCAGTGGTGCAATCTCAAGATTGAGAAAGCTGGTTTTGAGCAGGTGGGACTTCTAAAATTCCATGTCAAAACACTTAGTGCCAATATTTGCATGAGCACAAATAAAACCATGTGTTATTTTTTCACTTGGTGAATGTACTCATGTTTCCAAATTCAATTTTACACTTTTATTTATATTCTTTTGAGGTTGCAAGCAAACTATCTCATTCATGATTAATGACACCAATTTGTATAATTATGCATACGCACACTAAACCACACACAAATTGGAAATAGAAGCAAATGAAAGTAAAATGAAATAGAAGAATGTATAATACTTCTGAAACATTAAAATTTATCAAGTTATTATCTGGTTATGCAAAATGGGATTAAAATATAGCAAAACCACAATTGTTTTATTGATAGTTGCTTTTAACAATATAACTGATCAGCCCTTGATAGAAAACAAATGAAGCACTCATAAGCATGCAATTGAATTCATCATGACAACAGGAAAAAAAAACATGCTTGATAACTTCTTTGAAAATTAGATAACTAAAACAAAAGAAAACCTCTTCTTTAGCCAGAAGCCACAGTTAAACTTAGCTAGTGATTATAGAAATAATTGAAGTAGATGTAAATCCCTGACAGTCAACAGGTATACAATGAGCGCTGAAAGTATATATAGCTATATAAATTGTTGAAAAGTTAAAAAACATTGTTACATTAATACTGTAATTCATTCAGTGATTTTAATTTTTTTAAATGATTATTTTTGAGAGAGAGAGAGAGAGTGAGTGAAAGAGAGAGCGAGCGAGTATCAGCAGGGGAGGGGCAGGGAGAGAGGGAGACACAGAATCTGAACCAGGTTCCAAGCCTGGAGCTGTCAGCCCAGAGTCTGACGCAAGGCTTGAACTCATGAACTACAAGATCATGACCTGAGCCAAAGTTGGACGCTTAACCATCTGAGCCACCCTGGCACCCGGAAACTTTTCCCATTTTAAAATCATGGCACATTACAGCCATTCTATGAGGGATATCAGTAATTGATTAATATTGGACACTTAGTGTAGGCCACCCTGAGCTAGATACTACAGTATAGAATAGCAGGTGGAAGGGGAGATGTAGTTCAAAAAAGAACATTTTTCTTGCCTTTAAGAAAATCTCATTCATTTAATCTGCAGGACAATTTGTTCCCACAAAATGACTGCTTAAATTCACTTATCTTAAAATGAGATGAGTTATTTTTTTAAAATAATAAGAACTAATATTACTAACTGCTTACTAAATTTATAATCCTCTGGGTATTTAAAAAATGAAGTAATAATTGGGACTAAAGTTACTCTTTTATTTTGTGAGAGATAAAGCAAATGCTTAATACAGGCTGAATGATATTTATACTTGGATATTGACAGATAAGTTGGGCCTTGCTATTACCATATTGTTTTGTAAAATAAAACCTATCATGGTCCTTTTTTGGGAAACGGATGACAAAAGATTATTACATTTGTGAATACATGTTCTGCTTAGGATCAGTATAATTTCACTATTCTAGGTTTGATGTGAGTATCAATATATTTACTTACTGTCTATTTGGTAGCTAGAACTTACTGTTCTTTACAACTGTCTGACAATGGGTTAATTATTTCTCCATAAAAGGAAGGAATTTTTGGGGTTTTTTTTTTTTTTGAGTCACTGTAATAGTCCCACAGTCTACACTTGTATTTATTGAATTGATGCATAAACATTATTGAGTTGGTTACTCAGTGGAAAGATATGTCTTACTTTCTGGATCAGAGGAGGGCATTTTGCCCATCCTGACAAAATGTTGTGCCATTACTTAGATTTACTGACAGGTAGCTAATAAAAACTCAAGCCCAACACCTAGATTAATTACCAACTGTCATTCATCGAGCAGTCCCAATTACAGAGTTTCATTCTTTGCTTGCCTTAATTTCTAGCAAATCCATTGTGGGCTCTGCATTGTTCTGTCCCATATAACCAGTGTCTTATCAGTCCTCTTCTCCTAATATGAAAACACCTGTTAATTAGATATCTAATTAGCAAACGCCCAATTCTTTTCTATTGGCCTTTGTGTTATTGTATCATCAGACTGACACCAAAAATTTTTAATTTGGATCTCCATTGTTTCTTGTAATACTCTATTTGTTCAATAGACATTTGAAGATATGGTGCCCACAAAACTAAATGTAATATATATGTATAATTTTTATGTATGTATGTGCATATGTATGTAATTTATACTTTTTTTATATGTAGTGTTTTGATCTCAAAGTAATTTGAGCTCAATTACTTTGTGGCTCCTATTTCTTGACTTCATTCATGTCTGTACTGATATGTCAACTCCTAAGAAAGAGTTTCCCTGAACACATTATTTCTTATAGCACCAGAATCACTGTTTACTCCATTATCTCACTGCATTCCACTGCTCTTCCCAATTTTTTTTACTACCTGAAATCATAATAGCTGTTTATTTGTGTACAGGATTTCTTCCTAAATAAATGGAAAGTTCAACAAGGTAAGGAACTTCTCCTGAGTATATTTTAGGATTGTTTCTATGTTCATGTTACCTTAGGGTCGGAGGTACATCTTTGTTCTCAGCTGTAGGTACTGAGAGCCAATTATAGGGGAACAGAAAGAGTTCCAGGCAATATCATATTACACTGACATAAGGTCCCACAAAAAATGCCTGCAATCATATCACTCTTAGCAATGAAACAAAATATGAAATAAAACTACACATATCATCTAACCAATTATTAGCAATAAAACCAGAATGATCCTTAACATTACCATTCCTGGTGCTTATTAAAAAATAGGGGTAGAAATTTAGAACAGTAAAAACATCATTCAGAATTTCAGAAACTAAAGGTTAAAAAAAAAAGCCATTTGCAATATAGAGCAGTCTGAAAGGGGCAAACACCTAAGCCTCTAGTTCTTGATTTCTTAGTGTTAAGCATGCTACTCTGGGCAACTCTTCCCTTCTTAATTTTATCTTTTGTCACTAGTCTCTTAGCATCTTAACACTCTAAACAGTTTTTTGGAGCTACTTAAGAACATTCTATCCCAATTTAAAAATTGTGACTATTGGAATTCAAAATTCAAAGTAAGTTTTTACATAAACAAGAAAATGCAGCTACAATTGAAGCATTAGGAGTATCAATGCCTCAGACCTGTCTTTTAGAATCTCAGATGTTCCTCAGAAGGCAATTTGTTCTTATGCAAGCGACCTATCTTGAAAACTGTGAACAGGTTTTTACATACTGACCAGTCATAATATGTCCTCAATATAGATTTAAACTATATGCCAACACAAATTTATTTCATCTCCTTGAATATAATTAAGAGTTATGAATGTAGCCAGTGAATTTTTGGGTCATTTGCCTTACCTCATTTATGTTTTAAGGAAAACTAAAATGGCAATTGAATGAAGAAATTATTATTGCTTCCTTTTAGCTAATGTACTTGATTACTCAAAATTAGAATCCTTCTTTTCCCCAGATTGAACTATAAATCCACTTCCTATGAACATGGCTTGAAAACTGTCTCAAAACGATGCCATGTGGGAAAAGTAAAGACAAGATTTTTGTTACCTTCTCATATTTTCATGAGATTCTCTGAATACAAAGTAAATTTTAATGATATTAGTTTTTCCTCTATCTCTGCTTTATTTGTTGCATAACATTAATCAGCTTCTGAACTTCTTCTATCTGTGTGTGTGTGTGTATGTTTGTTTTGGTCTGCTCTCTAAAATAAAAGAAGATTCATGAGTTCATGGACTTTTTCTGTCTGTTTCACTTCTTTTCCTATGTATATATAACAGTATGTAACATCTAATTACAAAAGAAGAATCAAAGAATATTAAGGCCTAGATGAATTATATACAGGAGCATGTGTTATTCTTTTACACAGATAATATGTATACAGGGGAATTTATTTCATCATTTCTTTATTGACTCAGGCTCTCAAAAGACATTTTTTGAACCCTTTTGAATTATTTATGCTTTCATTATTTGAACTAAACGGTACAGTTTCATAATAAAATCTGTATTCATTCTTTTAATATTTTAGAAGTAAACTTAAGAAGTAGATCTTTCTGAGGTTACAGGTTCATCAGAAAATCCAATGATATTATTAATATATTCAATCAAACACTGCTGACTAGAAAGGCATATCTGGGTGATAATTTGCATTCTTTGTAAATATTTCCTTTTATCTTTGCAGGTACATGAGGACAACACTTGTTTCCCTTGTTGACCTCACCTAAAGTCATAGGTCTTGCTTTGCTAAAGGAAATAGGAACAGAAATGATATGGGTCCCTTCCAAGAGTGAGATTTAAGACCTGGCGCAAGCCTTAAAATTTTTCCTTCCAAAAAACAATGGATACTGTAAAAATCATTTTGTATTAATGTACAGAAGTACTTAACCTAATATACTAATACCTGTAGGGCACTAAGGTACTTTCTAAAGAAGGGATAATAAAATTATAGAGGAGACAGTATAAGGTAAAAAAAATGTGTTAAGAGTAACTATTCCTCCAAAAATTTTTTCTCATTTTAGGACATATCATTGTAGCACCTTGTACCATAAGTAAAGACACACATATGTTCAAAATTAGCTTCCCTGAGCAGAGAAGCTGCTTATTAAATATAAGAAAACTTCCTATGAGTTTTTTATTATGTCATTTTGCTAATATATGAGTCTCTGAGAATAAATCTTAGGACATTAACAAAAAGAGTTGTGGGGATACATTAAGGTTCTTTTACATTATCACATGAAACTTCCTTCAGATTTCAGTTTTAAATTTTACCATTGTACATTTGCTTGAAAACATTACATTAAATATGTGCCTAATGGGGTGCCTGGGTGGCTCTGTCGGTTAAGCATCTGACTTTGTCTCAGGTCATGATCTCTCAGTTTGCTGAGTTCCAGCCCCGCATTAGGCTCTGTGGTGACAGCTCAGAGCCTGAAGGCTGCCGTAGATTCAGTATCTCCCTCTCTCTCTGCTCCTCCCCAACTCATGCTCTATCTCTCTCTGTCTCTCAAAAATAAATAAATGTTTAAAAAAATCTAAATATGTGCCTAACATTCATCTCAACAGTAGTTCATTTTCCTTTTACTATAAAAAATCGTATTTAAGAATATTTTCTTAACCTATCAAAATGAGAAACAAATATTCATATGTTTTTACATAAGATTTTCGAAAGACAACAAGCACATAAGTAGTGAACTGTTTTTTTCATTTCTGCCTATTTGCTCCCTTCTTTCCCCCATCTACATTTAATCATCAAATCCTCCTTAAAATGACCAAATTTCTCCCCAATCACCAACGCAGCAGCACTGATTCCAGTTGTTATATATCATTTGAAATAAAAAACAGCTTTCACTCTGCTTTTCCCTTCTTAATTTTGTACCACAATAGCCATCATTTGACTCCTCTGTTTTGGCTCTTTCTGGCTCTCCCACTTCTCTCAGGGTGAAGTCTAACTTCTTTGGAATAGTTCATTTGGCCCTTTGTATCCTTGGTCGATCATATCTCCAGCTTGATCCCTTCCCTCCTGCAGTATGGTCAGATACACTGCATTATTTTCGGTTCTCTGAACTTACCATGCTGGCTTTGTATCAGGTACATGTTAATTCCCTCATGTCCCCTGATCTGGGGGTAACTTCTATTCACTCTTCCCATACAAGTCTGCTATTAAATGTCAGCAATCCTCACCTCCCAGAGTTATCTTAGGTTCTCCTCCAATGTTTTTGCACAATACCTTATATCCACCCCTATTATTATACATATCGACCTGTACTGTAATTGCCTGCTTGGGTATCCATCCCTGAGGATAAGATTATCCTTCCACCTACCCATTCCCACCTACTTGGCAACTTTATATTTAATCAGAGCTTAGTACACACTTGGTTGATTACATGAAAGAATCCTTCTTTCTTATGACTGACCTCTTTATAAATTGACATGAAATATAGAATGTACAGTTAAGCATTCATTTACAATAAAGCCTAACCCCATTTTGCCTACCCTCATTTATTTAAGGCGCAGCAAACATGCTATTTTAATTTATATACTTTTTGTATTTGGCTGTAGAAGGAGCAGCAAGAAGTGAGCAGACATATACGCCTTTTCAGGATAGAGCTCTGGAATGCCTATCCAATAACTTTTCTAACCAAACATCACATTCTAATGATTCATAGAAGCACACAGAGCTTCATAGTAGTGAAATACAGAAGTTAAGAAAAGAGCTTTTAGAATTAGACAAACAAGATTAATATTCTGGTTCCCCAAGGACCCCTCTCTCTGCAGAACATGAGTATATAACTTAATTTTCATAAGATTATTTTTGCACCTAAACGAGATTGATAATACCAATTTCACAGAAATTTTTGGTGTTATTATATTGGTATACTTTTCTAATTTATATAATTATTTATTCTGAAATCAAACAATTGTGTTATGTTTTTCTCATTTACCATTAAAAAAAGCAAAAACAGGTATTCATATCATGCCATAATTAAATAAATTATAAAATAACAAATTGAGGAAAAGATTTCCAAAATCAGAAATGTTTTTATAAAATACAGACATGTAAGTAGAAAAGTAGATGTATCTTCAAATACAGAAGAAATTAAAGGAATAAAAAATATATATAATACATAAAAATATATAATATATATAATGCAAATTAAAATATGAATAGCAACTAAAGTTAATACAAAAATAGGTAGAAATTTTCAATAAGAAATTAGTACAAGAGAAGTTAGAAAACAAGGTGAAAGTCTACCATTAAAAAAAGAAGAATAAGGGGCACCAGGTGGCTCAGTCAGTTAAGCACCTGACTCTTCATCTCAGCTCAGGTGCTTTGAGCTGACAGCATGGAGCCTGGTGAGGATTCTATCTCTCTTTCTCTCTACCCCTCCGCTGCTCATGCTCTTTCTCTCTCTCTCTCTCTCTCTCTCTCCTGAAATAAATAAACTATAAAAAAAATTAAAAATAAAAAAATGAATAAGAAGAAAGAGGAAGGAGAGGAAAGAAGAAATAGAAGAAAAAGATAAAGACAGAAAGCTCAAATGAATTCAGCTGAATAACACTTGTCAGACGCCAACCCACATGGCTTGGGTTCAAATCCCAATTTCACCTTTGATCTTGGGTGAGTTACTTAACCCCATGCTTTATTTGTCCTTAATGCAGAAAAATAGTAGTATCTACCTGTGTTGATTGAAAAATTAAATATGGTAGTATATGTAAAGCATAGTGCCAGACTGTACAGCATACGTACTTTAAGAACAGCTGGTAAGAATGAGAAATGCCTATGCTACTCAAACTATTGCCTTCATATTCCTACTCAACTTCTTGCTCCACCTTTTCAAAAATGGTTTCCAGAACTTGGAGTCCACTAAACACTTTATGATAGCTTGCATTTCTTGTTTGAATTTTTTGAAACAAAGAACAGAAACTTGGAGAATCTGACAATCCATTATTAAGCAACTGTACGGCAGTAGTTATGCAAGTTTTTTGAAATCTTTCATGTTCGGCATTTATCATTCAAATATAAATATTATTGCAGCTATTTTAGTTAAAATATCTTAATTGCTGAAAGTTATCAGTTTTTTGTTATGAAAATAAGTGTAAAAATATGTATGATCCATATTTTCAGACAACTTAAGAAATGTAAGAATTAAACTGAAAGTGATAAAGCTAAATCGATGGTAATTTATAATTGAAAATGAAAAGAAGCAATAGAAAGTGGTTATCAATCCAAGAGCACTCTGACAATCATATATTCTTGAAATTTGAGGGAATGACCACTTAGGAGTTGTAATAATGCTTCAAGGTGTCACATTCCTCAATGAAGCACTGAGTCAGTCATTAGAAAACTACCAAATGCAAATTTTAGTTTACACATACCATAAATAAGTTAACTTTTAATACTCCATTTATAGGTTTCTTGTAAAAAATCCTTAAAAATATATACAAATATAGGCCTAAGGAACTGTGTATATCATGCCCAGAAGAACTAAGGAAAACATTTGCATTTAAGTTCTCAGTATACCAGGTCTATCTTGAAGATCAACGGTAGACTGAGAACAATATTTTAATAATCACTGGTTTTAGAAATGCATCAATCCAGGCATAACAAGAAGATACATCTCTGCTTGGAACTCATTGTACCCACTATAAGTTACTCATTATAACATGTAAATTTCAAAATCATTTATTCCAAAAATGGTGTTGAACAGCATATGCCAAGCACTGTGTCTGAAACAGTATATATACACTTTTTTAATATTGAGATCATATTGGAATATTATGAGAAAATGTCAAAAGATGAAAATGGAATCTGATCTTAGTCCCTTTAATACAGAATGGTTCCTGAAATATGGCCCTGATATAGCTTTGTCAAGATCACACAGGAAGTTGTTAAAAATACAAATACTTGGACCATACCCCAGAACCTGTGGAAGTGGGGCTCAGTAACTGTTTTACAAAGCACTATAGGTGATTCTGATGAACTCTCATATTTGAGAACTGCTATAACACAAAGAACACAGCATGTTCAGTTTATTAATAGATATAGTACATAGAGTACAGATCTAGACTATACATCCTTTTGTGTATCTGAATTGAAACAAACAACTTGCATAGTGCTGAAGCATGAAAAAAAGAAAATGAAGTCCAGGTGTCTACCAATAGATGAGTGGATAAAGAAGATATGCAAAGGAATATTACTCAGCCATAAAAAAGAATGTATTCTTACCATTTGTGACAACATGGATGGAGCTAGAGAGCCTAACAATAAGCAAAATAAGTCAGTCAGAGAAAGACAAATACTATATGATTTCACTCATCTGTGGAATTTAAGGAAAAAAGTGAACAAAGAAAAAAAAGAGAGAGAGATAACCAAGAAATAGACTCTTCACTATAGAGAACAAGCTGATGGAACTGATGGTTATCAAACAGAAGGTTGGTGGGGGATCGGTGAAATTTGTGATGGGATTAAGAGTACCCTTGTGATGAGCATTAAGTAATGAATAGAACGGGTGAATCACTACATTATACACCTGAAACTAAACTAACTCTGTATGTTGACTATACTGTAATTAAAATAAAAAGATTAATTTAAAAAAGACTCTTAATCCAAACTTCATTCTCCATTTTAAGTTTTGATACTCTTTTCTCTTAAAAAGTAGTTGAATAAATGACTATTTTCCACTGAACTCTACAGTCCTAGTCATTTAAGACCCTGAATATATATTATATACTATTATAATATATAAAAGCACAAAATATAATATATATAGGTCTTTTGGATAGTTTCTTTGGGAGCAAATTCTTGGAATCCATAACAACCACTTATTTATAGACTACAAAAGGTACAACTTAGACATGTAAGAAGTATTCTTTTATCCAAAGAAATATATGAGTCTTTTGTTCTCTTCTTAACAAAATACTGATTCAAATGGACAGCCAAGATAGGCTCAGCTCAATTAGATTTTTTATCACTTGACCTTGGAATAATATTAAACCTATCTACATTTATTTTTTCCATTCCTTTCTTAATTTAATTACCTTAAATAAAAAAGCAACACTGGTTTGTCAGTATCTGGTATTTTTTAAATTTCAAGCCTTTTTTAAACTTTAAAATTTGTTTAAACAAATGAATACCACCCCCCCCCCTTTCAGGCATATATTCACATACTCTTCCCTTAGTTTCCTTGATACAGTAGATTTTTCTACCTCTTAGTTATTTCTTTTTCACTGGAATTTCTATCCTCACTGTCTTCATGCAGTAAATTTATGTCTCTACATTTTTGCTATCTTCAGTTCTCATGTCTAATGCTTTTGATCTGTAAATTTATATATTCAAGGAGAAGTGTTCACTCAAATTCTAGTTGCACATTCCTGACCAGGCTACCTTGATTTGTTTTATGTTTACTATCACTCAAATTTAACAAGATCAACTTAAAAATCTGAGCATTCTTGCAAACTTTGATTCAATATCTTATTTTTATCAATAATTTAACAATCTTTCACTCCAAAAGTCTCTTTGAGGTGGTTCATTTTCCATCTCATTCAGGGTCAAGTAAAAGGAAAATTCTCATTAATTTTTCTGAGCAGTGTTACTACACAAAATTAAATCTGTACAAAGGGCCACAGACTCAGAAAAACTCTTCAGGAGATAGTTGGAATTTTCCAAGACAAAGCACCCCTATTTCACAAAGACTTTCACACCAAAGGCCCATGGCTTATCCAGGTCTTTCAAATGTATTGTATTTATTCCTTCTAGTTAACACATTGTGAAATTAGTATTTATGGGAATGAATGAAAAATATATGTGCGGTGTCCTTCTTTTGGAAGATGGAGATAACCACTTCTTATGAACTGGCTTATGGCTTATTTCTTTTCCAGAGCCAAAGAGACCATTAACAAAATGGCTTCTCTATTTTTCTGTTGCCTACTCTCTTCTTCATCTATCTATTTGATGATTTCCAGAACTGAATTCACTAAAGAGATTGAAGTAAATGGCAGAGAACAACAGTCATTGTACTTTTAAAAACTGTTTCTCAAAAATTAAATCAATACTCAAGTTCTGCCCATTTCAACATTTTCTTAATTCAATTTTTCTCTCTCCCCTTTCACTACTCTAATGTAAATCTTACTCGACCTTACTTCAAACGTTCTTAATTTTCTTCTCTGCCTCTACTGTAATATCATTTACCATAATACTGTGTATGATATAGAACATTTCATTTTAGTTATGATTTATGACTATACAGTGAATCCATATTATCTATCAATTCTCCACAGATTTCCCAGTATGAAATGTCAACCTATGTCCTCCAATTATCTCTCTCAATGAAATCTGTCCAATAGGCTTAAGTCAATCATACACATTAATCTCACTTTTGTCACCATTTTACTTCAGCATCTGTAGACTGCTAGTACTTCTTTATACAAGTTGCTAAAGTATAAAAAGTCATTCCCCATGACCAACAAATTATACTCCATGTTCCTTAAATTTTTCTGCTTCTATCAATATATTAAACTAGGTACTTAGCAATATTAATAACCACAATGATCATACACATGGTCATTTTTGTATATAATACATTTATAAATTAAAAAAATAATGTTTATTTATTTTTGAGAGAGAGAGAGAGAGAAAGAGACAGTCTGAGTGGGAAAGGGGCAGAGAGGGAGACACAGAATCTGAAGCAGGCTCCAGGCTTTGAGCTGTCAGCACAGAGCCCGATGCGGGGCTCAAACCCACAAGCCATGAGATTATGACCTGAGAAATCGGATGCCCAACTCACTGAGCCATCGAAATGCTCCCTATACATTTATAAATTTTTAACTGCTATGATCTACTATAATATTAAAATTTTAATAAACAAAAATTAGCAATAAATTATATGATTAAAAACAAAAATGTTTTAAATGGAAGGAAAAATAAACTATGGCTCAGTCATTATAGTCACATGTATAAAGACCAAAATGAAATTTATAATAAATTAATAATTATACCAAAAACTATATTAATAATCAGTGATTTCTTGGTTAGTCACTATCTGTGATTACCATTTATGAAAAAAAATGAGTATAAATTTATAAAAACTAACAAAAGAAGTCTCTAACTTGGTGATCACATCTCTTACCCCCACTACCTTGCAGCACCTACTGCTTTTATACTTGTGTCTATGGCATTTTGTACATATTCCTATTACAGCTTGCTTTAACAAGACACTGAAGGCTATGCTTCTTTTTTGAACTCCTGGTAATCACCATAGGGTTAACTTACTCAAAGTTTTATTGACTGAGTGATCAAATTAAGATGATAATTCTAATAAGCATTTTAATATATCATAACTTAAAAATACAAAACAGAGTCAATTTCATTTTATTCAATAAAACATCCTACTTTCCAAGGATGACAGTCAAAAAGCCATATTCATTGTGCATCTCTATGACAGAATATAAAAAAGAACCTGTATAAAACTTTACAAACTCTTTATTATTAAAACTATAGCTGCATGTGTTTCAAATGCAGCCAAATTATGTTTATGTTGTTTATGGTACATTCAGATAACTTAGAAACAGTTTTGCTTGTTTCTTAATTCCTTAGATACCAAGGAAAGCAGACATTCAAATAACCTTTTCTCTTTCCTGTTAAGCAACAAATGAAGCAAATAATTGGGAGGCTAGTAGCTGTCTAAGGAGATTAAACAATTGCTTAGCTGAGCCTAAAAAGTATAAATTAAGAACATTAAGATTTTGAGAAAACTTTTTTCCACATATTAATTTCTTTAACTTCACGTGATATATTTGTTCTAAGTCTCTTAAAGCAGTGATTCCAGAATGCCAGTGTTCTTTTTTTTTTTTTCAAATACACTGCAGCAACTTCAAAGAAAAGTATATAAGCCAATACTCAAATTCGAAGGGAATTTTCTTCATCATATTTAAATATAGACTAAATAGTTTAATTGAAACAATCATCCATTTACCAGAAAGCTATAGGAATGCCAGGTTCAGTTCACCAACTCCATCCAGCTGTGGGTTTATCAGCACATTATAATAACACAGCAGTGATTTTATCAACTGAATTTAATAATAGGTAACAAGGTTTCTAACAGTTTCTGGCTTAATAACAAAGCAGAGCTCTCTAGAATTGAATTTGCCATTAATTTTTAAGAATCAAATTTTATAGACTTCATCTAATGCAGAAATTTATTGCATAATTAAAGTTATGTTTGATTTAAAAAGGGGGGTGTTCTGCATTAGATAACATACATATTTTGTGAGTAGAAGAAATCATTTAGATATATATGCTCAAAATAAAAATACTGGCTAAAGAAATAAGTCTTTAAAAACAGGAAATAGTGACATAAATTATTAATAATCCCTTGAGGAAAAGTTGGTCTCATAATCAAAGGCATAAATATTAATTATTAGGGAAGAAAATCCATTTTTAAACCATTTTTAATCCATTTATAAAATCCATTTTGCTGGGGTTACATTCCTAACATTGTTTATTTTAATATCATCCAAGCTATATTGATTATATTAAAAGCTCTTGATTCAAGACTCTGTGATAGCTTGGCAGATGAAAAAGGCCATTTTTATATAATATAAAATCTTCATTACAGTGATCATCAGATCAGAAATCAAGACTGATTTCTGCTAAAAATGCTGGTATCTGTGTCTTTAAACATGTTAATACCTAATTATACTCACCTAGGAAAGAAGAAATCTAAATTTTCTAAGATAATATAGAAAAATGACCGTATTTTACATTAATACCCTTGTTTCCTTTTATTAAGCAGGGGATATTCTTAAAATAACTGTATCACTTTCACTGTATCTAGAATGCTTTTGCCCTACCATCCTAAGCTTTGATGTATAAGGAGACCTTCAAAAGAAAATTTGTCTTTAGAGGCTATTTTGCATGTAACAATTTTTCTTGTAAGGGTTAGGTGTAAAGGATATGGTAGTGGGGAAAAGAGAAGGGGATAACCTACTCTTTTTGTTCTACAAACCTCGTTTTCCTATTCACAGAACAGCATGTGGCCATTACTCTTTATTGAGACATCAGCCCAAATGTAACAAAGTTCCTACCTCTCCTGTGGCAAGACATAGTGTGAGTAAAATTACCAATTAAAATAGAGCACTGTAAAAAAGCACCCTAAGATAAAATTATCCTCATTTATAAATATAAAAGAAAATCCTAATAATAAAGAAGCCCAGAGAGAATGTTTGGCAAGGAAAGAGTTAGCTTCAAAATGGTATAAGAGACACGAACTGTTTTCTAGACCATGGCTCATAACACCAGAAATACATTTTCCTCTAGTGGATGGCATGAATCTCACAAACTTGGAAAGAATAGTATTATCAGCAGACTTACTGATCTGATCAAGCAGGCTTTAAACTAAGACTCAAGGTGGAAGAGAAAAACGTGAATCAGTAAAATGGATATTATGGAAGACAACAAGTTTGAAATGAAAATAAGACAAAGGGACAAAAATGTCTAGAAATTACTTCGTGAAAGTCACGGCTTGGAATAATACTCAGGCCTAGGATATACAGTATGCAAAATACAACTAAAACAAAAATAGTAGACATTTTAAGGTCATAAAACGCACTTTTTTAAACTCCTTACACAACTCCGGTGGTTGAATTTGAGAACTGCAACAGATGTTTATGTACGGAGTGCCCTGCACAAGGGAACCTGGCCTGTGGGGCAAATGTGGAATGCATTCCACTCCACATTCAATTGTCCGAAGGGTATCATTACCTTCAATTTAACGGGTAGGAATCTAGGCGTAGATATGTTCAGAAACTTGCTCAAGGTTATATAGTTAAAAAAAATGATGAGGCTAGATTGGCTAGACTTGGAAGCCAGATATGCTTGGAATGCATAATTTAAAAAAAATAGAGGAAATTTATACACACATATACACACATATATGATTTATTGTAAAGTAGCAGAGTAGGGGGAAATTATCTAATTTGTTCACAAGGAACAACATAGTGGCTAGGAAATATATATCAGTGCACATTAGGGAGTTATATACTAGTTTTATGATCCAGAAATGTATAAATAAGAATTTATAGGAGATGCTAATGTAGGAGAGGAAAATCTGAAGAGAAACTGCCATTGGAAAATAGTGTAGCAATCATAGCGAAACATAATACAGAAGGTAGTTTATTAATAATGAACACAAGATGTGTACAAGAAGGAAGGGGTTCAATTAGTTGGATCTCTCTTACTAGGAAGTCTCATTCTGCTAAAATCAATTTGGGAGGAACGGCTCTAATGGTAACTACTTTTCTGTTAAATCTGACTTAGAGACAAGGGAGCTGCATACACAGTGAAGACAGTGGGAATGGAGGTTCTGAGCGACAGGAGAGTAAAGAAAGGTAACGATGAGCAGAGTTGGGTAAGTTCTGCAGACCCAAAACAGGCAGCCCTTCAGTTTACAGAGAGCAATAGGCCATTACCCAGCTACTGTAAGAAAATATAACTGATGAAGAAAGTAAGAAACTAAAGATGAAATTCTGACTTTATCGTTGCAAATAAAGCTATAATCAGGAAACAGGAAAAGACATCTAAGGAAAATAATAATTTTACAAGCAGCAATTTGGTATTCAGTTCTTAGATATCTCAAAATCCAGATAATGAAAGATGAATGTGAATGACCAAATCAAGTGGTAAGGACATAAAAAATGAGTTGATATGTCTAAAGTCAAGAATGCTCTAAGAGGCTTTAAATATGAAAGATCTAAAAATGTTAGCTTAAGAAAAAAAAAAAGAAAAAGAAGATAAATCTACCAGCTGAGGGAAAAAAAAAAAAACTGCTCATCTTTCTTGTTTATATTTTCTTTATTAGGGAAAATTATCCATCAAATAAGAATAAGTAGAACAAACAATTTTGATATAGGTTTGGGATTTACCCAGATTTCCTTAGAGACTGAAGTAAAAGGGGAATCATAAAGTTTCTCAACGATCCCCTGCTGTCTGCTCTATCAGTGACCTGTGAACACTTAGATAAGAAAGCGGCGATTTTAAAATGCCAGAATGTATTCACTAGAAATATTCTTTTTTTTAGATTAAATTAGACATGAAGGACATGAATATTCAACCCACAATGTATTTTAATTTGAATGACGTATCTTAGATAGTCTTTTATTATAACTTTGTGAACAAGGCAGAAAAACACTAGTTTTATGATAATATAACTGAGGGGATTACTGATGGTTGATCAATCTTCTCCAAGCAAACTTTGTCCTTTGTACTGTGGAAACTCAAAATGCTATCTGTTATTTTGTCAAGGAAGTAGAAAACAACACTTTACAAATCTGTAGATAATACAAAGTTGTGAGGGAAAGTTAATAGATTATATAGTAATCAAATTACTCTTCAAAAATGTTTTGTTATATTGAAACAGTCACCCCAGATAATAAGGTATATAACAGGAATCAATGTAAAGACCCACATTTAAATTTCAAAATATCATTTACACAAAGGATAATTGGGTTTAAGGATGGTTCACCTGAAAAGATAAATTTTCACATAACCCAAAATCTTCAGCTATTTTAGGAAAACATCATACTTGATTGTTTCTGCTCATATTACTAAAATATTTCTATTCTTCCAATATATTAAATTCACTCTTAAAACATCCTCTCTATATACTTTGAATCCTTTAGAGTAAAAATAAGTAAGACTTCTAACTCCTTAGGAAACAAGACAAAGAATTATGCAATATAGGTAAGTGTAAGCACATCTTAAATAAGCTTCTTTCATAGCAGTAACACAGTGTAATTACTACAGCATATCTAGTGATGAAGGATTTCAGAAGGCTCAAAGGATGTCACAGTAGAAAATGCAAAAGTTCACTCCAAACAGTCATAAATAATTCCAAACAATTCTATGTAAAGCTCAATTATCTTTCATATGGAAAGTATATTCTGGAATTTATGCAACTGATTAAAAATTTATAGCAACAAATCATAATAACAAGGTCTACTAAGAGGACCACAAAGAGAAAAAAAAAGACACCGAAAAATTTCTCACCTGCCTAATACCCAACCGGTATGCAACAATCCGATCTACTGCATCAGGATTCATTTGTGTCCACTGTAGACTGTAAGAATAAACACGGTGTCTGTTCTGCCACACAGGATTGTAGGTATCGTAATAGAACTCTGGAGCATAGGCCTTTCCTAAAAATAGAAAGAGTGCTTAAATTTGAATGATGACATATTAAACATGCTTATTCTTTTTGGCCCTTTTTCCACATTATACCATGTGTCCCATGAGTACCTCTTCTACTTGAAAAGTCATATTATTAAAATCTAATCAACTTTCTGGAGAATTCTGAGCATAGATACAGGAAGATTTCCTGGTTGGTTAGATGAAGAGTGTGAGAGGAAGAAAAGAATCAAGGACGACTACAAGTGTTTGGTCCAAGAAAACTTGGACCAAACTTGTTATATTGAAACAGTCACCCCAGATGATAATGGAGTTGCCGTCAACTGGGATGAAAACCCATGAGAGGATCAAATTTGGGAGGAGAACTTCAGTAAGTTATTTTTGAACAGTTTAAATGATCTAAATGGAATCATCAAGTGGGATATACTAGTCTTAAATTCAGGAAGGGCTCAAGATTAGAGCTATACTCTTGCTAATCATAAGCATATACATAGATTTTAAATTGAAAGCCGCAAGATGGATGAGGTCACCAAGGGGCTATGAGGAGATAGAGAAGGCTAAGGCCTGACCCTGGGGCAATCCAACATTAAGAGAGATGAGAGATGATAACAGCCCTGACAAAGCCTGAGAAGGAATAAACCAGTCAAGGGAAGGAAAATAAAAATTGTGGCATCAGCAAGTGAATGATCAATTCTGTAAAAAAAAAAAAAAAAAAAAAAAAATCTGTAAAAATGAAACTCTGTGTTTAGATTGTATTTGGTCAATAAATTTGAAATTGCCCAAACAACACAGTGATATGAGAACTTGGGCCAATAACAAAGAGGCTTTTATTTAGATTTTAAGAAAATGTGAAGTGCATATAGTGTATATAACATATATAAACCACCTCAGGTTTTTTTTTTTTTTCAATTACCAAGCTGAAAAATGCACAGACCACTTGGAATTATAGAGCCAATTTCCTGATATCCTGAAATATATATCTTTTATACTTTCCGTTTTTTTACCTATAATGTATTTATTTATTAAATGAACAATATCAAAGGAGAGCCTATTAAATGCCATGTAGTATACCAGGCATTGGGGATACAATGAATGAAGTATGGCCTCTGTCCTCATAGAAAATGCTAACTGTTTTTAGACTTTTCAAATAGCTTTGAAATTCTTACTGAATGATGAGTTAATAAGCTGTACATATATCATCCCTCATTCAACATCTTTTCTGTTTTTTTTCTTTTATAAAAATTAAATATTAAATGTCCTCCTGGGTTTTTCCTCCTGGTTTCTGTTTGTGAGAACTTCTGTTACCTGGTTTTTCATATTTCTTCATCACTACTCATCTATTATCTAAGAGTCACAGAAGAGCTGGCCGATAAAAATTTCTTTTGTTTTAATGTTTATTTATTTTTCAGACAGAGAGATAGAGCATGGGCAGAGGAGAGGCCGAGAGAGAGGGAGATACAGAATCTGAAGCAGGCTCCAGGCTCCGAGCTGTCAGCAACAGACCCTGATGAGGGGCTCAAACTCACAGACTGCAAGATCACAAACTTAGCTGAAGTTGGATGCTTAACTGACTGAGCCACCCAGAGTCCCTGGCACATAAAAATTTCTAACAGTTAAAGGATAGATTTTGCCCACTAAAAACAGATGTGATAGTCTCTATTACCCCAGAGAGGTTCACTGGGAAAAAATAATATCAGATGAAGTGAATTAGATTTTTTATAAGTTTACCAGCTAAATTAAATACATGGAATCAATATCTGAACTTTAGTAACATTTGGAAAAGCCTTCCACATCAACATTGTGTGTTGGAAGTTCCATGAATATTCATTCAGTTGAATTGGAAATGGATTAAAAGGAGGTCTTCTGCATAGAAGCAGATCTCTAGCAAAGAGCCATCACATTCATTTTATTGCTTCTTTTATCTTTTTATGGCATTTTTACCTATTACTAAGTGATAGCACAAATCCATTGTTCACAACACTTAAGAACAAAATCTAGGTGAGAGGAAAATAATACTCTGAATGAAGAAATCAATACTCAAAATGTCATTGCCAACTTGTATTTGAGACCAAATTTCTCAAAACGTTATTGAGGATGCGCAGTTAGTAGCAGTTTAGATAAAGAGCTAGGGGTTTTGATTAAAAATAAGCATCCAAAATGTATAAATGAAGCAATGAGCTGCTTAAGTAAGTAATGCAAACATGGAATGTTTTCATTACAGAAAGGTGTCTGATTGAATTAAGGCAGTAAGAGTCTCAGTGGGTTTTATTTGGGGGGGGTGCTCTTGTTTTTTAACCAATGGGGAAGTGCTGGGGTATTAAATTTAGTTCTAAGCATCACTGTTTATAAAATGAATGACACATTCAAATGGAATGAGTACACAGAGTAGTGTCACAACCTGTGGCTGTTTAGCATAGAAAAGAACAAAAAAAAAATCTCTCAAAACTGGGCAAATGCAGTTTTCTAAGAGTTGAAATTCTATTACAGAGAAAGAAGAACAGACAAATGTTAACAGATCTATAAATTAGATGAATACCGGTGGGTTGCTATTGGAAGGAAACACATTTTGATGTAGAAATGTTCTGCCAATCTTTTCTGAATATGGAATGGTCTACCTCAGGAGCCTATGATTTTCTCTTCGCTAGAGGTATTTAATCAATACCTACTAGTCATTTAGCAGGGCTGAGATGGGTGACTCTCCACAAGGTGGTCCTGAAAGTACCACTGAGTCACAGACCTATTGGATGCTATGAAACATCTGTTTATTGTATCACTTTAATTGTAGAAAGCATACAAGTTTACAGATTCCATTGCATGTTTCTCTTATCTGTAATCTAATCCTATGTTTTGTTGAATGCCAGGAGGGTAACTGGCTGCCTGTCATAAATGCAAACTGCCATAATTCTAGAACTCATTGTTTATCTGAATAAATACTTTTAAGGTTATTGAAGCAGTTTGACTCTGAAATTAAAAAAATCTTCATGACGCTATGAATAATATGAAATTATCAAGACCTATTTTCAATGTCATCTAACACTCCAAATAGATCCAAATTTCAGTGTAAAATTCCATCATCATTATATTTAATTGTAGACTATGATGAAGGTTTTCCAGCATATTTTAAAAAATATTTTATTTGCATTGATATATCTGTATTACTGTGAGTAAAATAATATGTAGTAATCTTTCATGGACAATCAGAATAGGAAACAATTCAGAGATGATCTGGTCTAATATCTCATATGACAATAAAGAAATATAGGACCAAAGTAGAAATGGTGATGATGTATGAAAGCTGATATAAATAAATAATCAAATAAAACAGGCTCCATTAAAAATTTTGACTGTGATTCATGAAATTTACAAAAAAAATTGAGAAAGTTTTATTTTAGTTGGAAGTTTTATATTTTAAGGTTTTTTTTTTTAAATTTTAGTTCAACTTCACAACCTTAGAATTAAAGATAAAAAAAGTTTTTGGGGTGCCTGGTTGGCTCAGTCGGTTAAGTGTCCGACCTCAGCTCAGGTCAATGATCTCACAGTTCGTGAGACTGAGCTCAGCATCAGGCTCTGTGCTGACAGCTCAGAGTCTGAAGCCTGCTTCGGATTCTGTGTCTCCCTCTCTCTCTGCCCCTCCCAAGCTCACACTCTGATTCTCTCTCTCTCAAAAATAAATAAAGATTAAAAAAAAAAGATGAAAAAGTTTTTAGATGGTGTATAAGTAATATTGATTAGTAATCAATAATTACTGAAAAGGAATCTTGACTAGTTACAGTTAAATATAGATATTATTGCTTATGTTTCATAACACACTTTGTACTAAATCTCTTTTGTATAAACTTTACTGAATAAAAATGCTTTCTGATTTTATTTAATAAATCATTTTTTAAATTAACACACACATTTCTTCTCTGATTTCAGAGCCAATCATATTTAATATTTATACAGTCATTTTTTTTAAGAAGTTCTACATAATCCTAAGGAAATACCCTTATAATAGTTTTAGGGTCTGACAATCAAACATGACATCTGCTGGCTGAACATGGAAAGAATTCATAACATATTTTTTTTCTATTTTACCCTCTGGGCATTTTTTCTCCTTCTGGCAAGCATGCCAGATAGATAAAATTTTCTTTCTCTTTTATATTCTAGTTTTATTTTTATTCAATGCTGTCCCAGTTTAAAATTTTAGACTAAATGACCCAGTTCATTATCTAAACTAGCAGATAATTTTTAGATATATTATGTACATGGAGCTTAGATTTAAAACATTCTTAAAATATACATAGATAAAATATTTTATTGTTCAAAATTTTAAATAGAATTTATATAAAATACATTTACTCTATTTGCAAAAACTTTTGAACAGTGTTTAAATTGATATTTCAAAATACGATTTTATGCATCAGTTAAAAGTTCAAGTTCTAGTAAGAAGCTATAACATGTCACTTTCCTAGTCTAAGAATGTTAGATTAAAGTATAACAAAAATATTTCTTAGATGCTAGCTTGCAAGCAACAAGGAATTATTCCTTGAGTGTCAAAAAACACAGAACTGAAAACCAGATACTAAATAAGAGTTTAGGGAGGAAAGAAGTGTTGTTGGTCCTTGTACCCTTGGGAGCTGGTATTTTAGCCCCAGAGAGGAAGTTAATGGGCCAGTGTAAGATGAGAAGGTGGAAATGAGGCCTTCACATTTGATCAATATCAATAAAAACAGTTATCTCAGACATAGGGTATACTAGAATAAAGCTTCCCCTCACTAGCATAGGAAGATGACAAAAAAATATATATTAACAAAAAATCATATTTGGCTAGTGATACCACTGGAGCACTTGAGTAAATCCAATACCAAGTTATCTTTGAAAGACATACTCCCAATTTAGACTACAGAGAATTTATCCTAATTAAACCTCGATGGATATGAATTCAGAATACAACATTACTAACATACAAGAGAATTTCCAACTATGAATGACTAAGAAAGCCAATAAATAGCTGAACTGGTCTATAGATAAACAGAAACACAAAACAGAATTTATAAATAAGTATATGCGAGACCATTGAAGAAATACAATAGAGAATGATAAACAAATACTACGGGACCTTCTATGAAAGAATAATTAATACTCTCTACTGGGAAAAAAGGTAGGCTTCACAAGGGACATATCTGACACCTTTATAGATCTTAAAGAAATTGTTTGGACAGACAGGGGTGGCTTATGAAGGGATGAAGAAGATAAGAAACAAAGCGTGGCCTTCGGTGGAGAAAAATGACTATATTATAGATAATATTTTAGAACTACCACAGGACCTGGTATAACTAACATGCAATGCCCATCTTTCCTACAAACTCTGCACTTTTGATGAATCAGACGGTCTCACACTCATGTGAGACAGCTGATACATTCATGTACTTGAATAAGACAGGAAGAATTGATCAGTGCTAACTTATGAAGTGCCTTGCTTGATGTAAGATGTTTGATAGTTACCATATAGCCCAATTATTCTCTAATTATTTTAATCAGTACTCACTTAGGTAGGAGAAAAGATTTTATAGTATATCTACTAATTTTCACTTTCCAGAGTGAAAAGAAATCAGTGAAATCAACGAATTGAATGTGAACTAAATAATCAAAATTATAATAATCAATGACTTTTATAAAAACACTTGCAAAGTATGAAAAATAATAAATTAAAACGTTTCAAATGTGTATTTTTTCTCACAAGAAAAGTGGCTACAGAGATCCATGGGAAACTTAAACACTGATGATGCACTGAGTTAAACAAATAAACAAAAAAGACTTCTAAATATTGGAAGAATCACAGCTCTGTACCTGGATGCATTTTCAGTAGAAGCTAACAAACACAGTCAAGTCACACTGTGTTCAGACTCAGAGGCCTGCTAAGGCCGAGGCCAGCTTATTAGAAAGACACCAAAAATCTATGTAGCTCTGTCACTCCCTCACAGGACAGGAGAAAGAACATGCAACTGTTGGAACATTAAATATTTTCTTTTCAAATTAGTGAATCTCAAGCCATATTAAAAAGAAAAGAAAAGAAAAGAAAAAATGCTTCTAGAGCAATGGAGATTTTTCTGGGTTCCTGTGTGGCTCAGTCAGTTAAGTATCCAACTCGGTTTCAGTTCACGTTATGATCTCACGGTTGTAAGACCAAGCCTCGTGTCGGGCTCTGCGCTGACAGTGTGGAATCTTCTTGGGATTCTCTCTCTCTCCCCCCCCTCTCTGTCCCTTCTGTGCATTCTCTCTCTCTTTCTCTCAAAATAAGTAAAATAAACTTAAAAATTTTTACAAAAAAGAAATGGAGATTTTTCTAAGTTTTAAATCAGGAATAGGATATAAATCCACTTTATAGTTTTTAATTATAACTGGTAGGAAATAACAGAGTGGAGTAGAAAAGTGAAAAGCCCTGGGTAGGAAACCAGTAAAAATCTCACTACAGGTAAACACCCAATTAACCTTTGTCCTCTGACTGGATACTGTGGGCAAACTCCTACATTTTCAATGAGCAGACACTGACTGGACACTAGAGGCTACAACTGAGATGGACAATGACTGTATGCATCTCATCCTGAAAGAAGAGTGAAGAGATACATTACCTCTTGGTATCATATACTTCTTAAAACTTATTGTTTTGATTCAACACGATGTAAAAGTATCTTGAAAGGGAGGTGAAAGAAAGAGGACCAAAAAAGTTTAATTCTATGAAGTCAAAGGGAAAAAAAAAAGTTTTTAATTTTTTATTATAAATTTTTTTCATGTCTTTATTTTATTGTGAGAGACAGAGAGTGAGCAGGGGAGGGGCAGAGAGAGAGGAAGACACAGAATCAGAAGCAGGCTCCAGGCTCTGAGCTGTCAGCAAAGAAGCCCGACGTGGGGCTCAAACCCACAAACTGTGGGACCATGACCTGAGCTGAAGTCGGACGCTTAACTGACTGAGCCACCCAGGTGCCCCAAAGGGAAAAATTTTTTAAAGAATCAATATACTAATTTGTGTTACCTATATTTGGTAGTTATTATGATATTTAATATTAGGACTTATCTCATTAAAAGGATGTAATAAAGGAATTACTACTGAATCGATGGATTCTGCTTATCCTCATTTCACTAGAAAGGCGAAGAAAGAATGAAAAAATGGAAAATATCTATGTAATACTGACAAAAGAAACTTGTATCTGATAAAAGACAATTTATCTTAGAATTAAAGTGAATGTCATAGCAGCAATAAACTGAATACCAAGAGTTTTTCTCAACAGTGATAACTTGTCAATATGTGTTCAGGAAACAAAAGCATAACTGAATTATACAGCTGTGAAGTCAATGACAACATCTCGCAGTTAATGATTGTTTGGAGTGTGTAAAAAAAATTACAAGACATGTAACAATTTATAATTCAACCAAATCATTAAACTGAAATGCCTTTGTACTTGAGACAGAGAAATGTTCATCCATACTTTGTCTTACTGTTTAGAGAGAGCCAATATGTTTTCAAATGACCGGTCATTGTTATGACGTTTTTTTCAATACTATTTTTTAGACTCAAATTAATGAGTATTTTTTTTTAATTGAAGCACAGCTGACATGCAATGTCACATTAGTTTCAGGTGTATAATGTAGTGACTCCACATGTCTCTACATTATGTTGTGCTCACCACAAGTGTAGCTACCATCTGTCACCATACAAACTATTACAATACCATTAACTATATTTTCTGTGCTGTACCTTTTGTCCCTGTGATGTATCTATTCCGTAGCAAGAAGCCTGTATCTCACATTCCTGATTACTTATTTTGCTCACCCCCCTACTCGCCTTCCCTCTGGAAATCAACAGTTCTCTGTATTTATGGGTCTGATTCAATATTTTTTAGTATGTTTGTTCATCTGTTTTGTTTTTTTAGATTCTACACATAAATGAAATCATATGGTATGTTTGTCTTTGACTTATTTCAAATTTAAATAAAAACTGCTGTCATAATGAAATCATCTTTGATAGATCATCAAAGAATATTACTAATATAACAAAAACCTGACATAGATCAAAAAGGAGTAATATGTGTGAACATTACCTAGAAGTTGACAAATATCAATTATTAAGCATTAACTTTTCTTGCTTGATCCACATACATGTGAAGTTGGTTAGGATTATTAGCATAATCTTAAAAAATGCACTTGGAGAAAATGCCACAAAGCAGGATTCTCATGATATACTCATGAAATGGCTTCATACAATCCATATCCTTTATCAAAATGTGTTAGCAGAAAGTACAATAGTTAAGTAATTAAAATTATGGTGATTTCAATGTTCTTTTCTTAGTTAACAAAAAGCCAATGAAAGAAAATTCTTAAGACTTATGTGCAAACTTTTAGTTTTTTTATAGTTTGCTTCAATAATGAAAGTTCACTTGAATACAATATCCTACCAATTCAATTTTCTTCTACAGATAGTTTTTAGTTCAGATATTTAGAGGAAGTATGTTTATAGAAATACCTACTTGGAAAATTATTTAACTATAATGAGTTCAAATTGTCTAAATTAAAATATTTTTACTTCAATATTTGAAATGCGGAATGAACCCAAGACCTATTTTTATAAATTTTTCTAAAAATCACCTTGCAGTATTGATAATTTAGCTTTTTTCTTTATCTCTAGGAAGGTAGAGGACATTAAAATGATGGCCCAAGAAAATGGCCTCTAGGCCTATTTCCTAAAATAGAAAATGATGATCATATGCAAAGGCTATATAATTTAACGAAAATCCTGTGATTATTAGGAAAGAAATAACTTCTACTGAAATAGTTAGGCAACCAGATATAGTTTCAGAAGTAATATGGCTTAGTAATTATTTCTTGGAATAAAAGGGTCTGTTTTGCTAAACCTCTAAATGCTCAAGCCATGCATAATGCACATCAGTTAGAAACTAATATGGTATGTTTTCCATTGTAAAAATTCTCCCCAAATTTAAGACACTTCTCAGAGAAGTTCATAATTTCATTTGAGCAAGGATCTGCCATATAAAGTCAAAATTCTTTATTAATGCAATAAAAAAAGATGGTATAATCAGCAAACATTATTAATAATAGATCCATTTAGTTACTGCTAAGGAGTCTTTCACTTCGATTTTTTGGTTTTCGAAAATAATGATTTTATGAAGATAACTGGGTTAAAAAGCTGTCTCTGGAGATTCAAATGGATCTGCATATACAATTTATTCTATTTATATTTGATAGAATCTATGTAAAACACCTATCATAGCACTGGGAAAATAGTATTAAATAAATATTAATCTCTTGCTGTATCCCCTCTCATAAAAAATAAAAAAAAGTAAAAAAGAAAGTAAACTAAAATTCTCTAGGAAGAGCTTCATACTTGGTTTCATTGTTATGGTTTTGAAGCATAAATTGAAGCAATTTTAGTAGTTTTTTTTTAAGTTTATTTATTTTGAGAGAGAGAGAGAGCAAGAGAGGGAGAGGAGCAGAGACAGAGGGAGAGAGAAAGAATCCCAAGCAGGCTCTGCACTCTCAGCTCAGTTTGACATGGGGTTTGAACTCAAAGTTCCCAGAGATCATGATCTGAGCCAAAATCAAGTGTTGGGGGCTTAAACAACTGAGCCACCCAGGTGCCCCTGAAGCCCCTGAAATTTTAATACTAAACTCGACAAATTTAAATGAATGCCTATTTATTTTCTTTACACTTTAATAAAGCAATACTTCAACACAATTGAGTCACCTCTGACCTAGAAAACAAAATATTTATATAAAGCGGTTATCAGCTTGCACATCAAAAATATATTGTCTTGGGTAATACAAAATAAATACAGGCACTTACCGGATAGCAAACATTCCAACTTAAATGAATAACCCCCTAACTCTAAAACTCTGAATGTGCCACAAATGATGCATTTCTGAATATTAAAAATTTGATTTTTTTTCAAAATAAGTTTATATTAGGATCTGATTCAAAAATTTTAAAAGATCAAACAGTTTGGATTTGATGAAACATACATTTGGCATGTATATAGGAAACTGCTAAGGGTTTAGAGAAAGTTTTGAAATGAAACTTATGAATCCACTGATATTTTATAAGGAAATATCCAAGTTAATGTTATGTGCATAAAAACCACATGTTCTAAAGAAAAATAATGTGGAGAGGTCCTCCTGAAATAAAGATGACTGATTACTTTATTGTAATTGTATGACAATTACTTTATTGTAAAGGAGAGACATGCATGAAGAGAAAGGGCAAAAGACTCTGTACTTCAATTACCCACTTTGTATGTTATAGGGCTTACCCAAAGCCTTTGCTTGCCACTACCCTGTCCAGTATTTGAGACACGTATGAAAATTATACATCTGGGGCTGGCATTTTAAAGTTATTCTATTACTTACCACTACAAATATGGGTTCACAGAATAAGAAAATCTTAATGGATGAAAGTTGCATCTCAAATTTATATAGGAATTTACAGTTTACAAAGTACTTTTGCAAATATTAACTCATTTTACTCTTCACAGAGGTTGAGAAGAGCAAATATGTAAAAGGATATTACTTGGCTTGAGCTGCGAATCTTGAAAGTGACTAAGAACATAATTGCTGAACTAATGCAGACTACTTTCCTTGCCTGGTTTGCAGATCATCCCTCAGAAAGATCCAAATGAACATTTTGTGAGAAGGCAAGGTTACACCATTCACCTAAGGATTCAAAAAAAGCTGGCTTTTAAACAGAGGATCTGATCCCTATCTTCTTCAATGTATATTATTTCAATGTATAATATTTCAAGAATTATTAGAAATCTTTCTTTCTAGAAACATTGCAGGAAATACTTGCAAGGCAGAAAGAATACAAAACTATTTTGCTTCATTTTATATTAAAAGATATTTCATTAATAGAAGCTTCTAAAACTTCTCCCTTGCTTTTTCTGGAAACCCCCCAAAAGCCTTCTCACATGTAATCCAAAAGCCATTCACTTCAGGCTTTCCTGCCCTTTCTTTTATAATCCAACTTCCATCAAAGGAACAGTCAGTTCCCTTAAGGTTGTGTACAGTGTGGGAAAATTTTATCTGAATCTGAATTATATAACTGAAACCATATGTAAAGAATCCTAATGTACAAAATTTGTAACAGAGTATGTGCAAAAGGGAAAAATATCCTACAGACAGTGTAA
>CM053560.1:49396993-49453025 GCA_028646485.1 Cryptoprocta ferox
AAGAAGTTACTGCTGAAAACTCCACAAGCCCGAGTAACATTGTCCTTGGTGATGAATCATGAAGATCTTTGCACAAGCCACAGTATCTCTCTTTAAGTTTTATTTCCAGGCTTAGCCATAGTTCTTCAATTAAGATTGCCATGCCAAGATGGTATGGGGAAGCTCCACCCTTGGCCACAGGTTCAGTCTCTATTTTTAAGCTCTAGCAGTTAGAGTGGGTTCTGAAAGGAAATTGAAAGTATAAACCTGGATTTCTGAAGTGGTTGGGAAAGCTAGAGATGATTACAGATTGTTGAAATAGCATTTACAATGATATAGAAGCATGGGATAAGAGATTTGAGTCTGTTTTATTCATTGTTATCCCCAATGCCTAGAACTATGGCACATAGTTGTGGTACAGTAAATATTTGCTGAATAAAAAAATGAATCCTTGTACAATAATATAGCTGGACATTAATTCTAGGTTTGATTTTTTTTTCCTTACAGTTTAAAACTATTGCTTCATTGTCTTTTTGTATGCACTAGTGCTATTGAGAAGCATGATGCCAGTGTGATGTTTCCTCTTTATTAGTGAATAACCCCTGCTTGCTAGAAGCTTCCAATATTCTTTTTCTTTGTTATTTTTAAGTTTCACTAGAACAAGTTAAAGTGTGTTTGGAGTATATTTTTCTCACCCTTATGTATACCTTTCAGTAATTTCAATGTCTTTCAATATAAAGTCATTTTTAAAAATTAACAAAAAAAAAAACTTGTACTTTGAAATAATTATAGATTCATGAGAGATTACACAGAAATAACAGGGAAGTTCCATGAACCACTCCTTCTGCCCATTCCAAAGCTATTGCCTCACATTAACAGAGTATATTGTCAAAACCAAGAAATTGACATTGATATAATCCACGGGGTTTGATGAGAATTCACCAGTTATGCAGGCACTCATTTGCCTCTCCGGGAAACTTATTTTACTCTTATTCTGGAAATGCTTTGTCATGTGTAATTATTTTCTCAGAGAAAGATGAATAGGAAGGAAAGAAAATACTCAGGTTACCAATCTGCCTGCAATTATTGTTATCCATTCCCACCTGTTATACCTGGTGTGATTAATTTTTGGCTTTTCAGGGAATAAAGCCTGAATAGTGATCAGTCCATAACAGTGATGAGGATGGGGGGAGGAAAAAAAGAAAACAATTATGTGCTAACCTATCTCTTCTTTGTGATGTGACCCTTTTTCCATCAGGGTCTGCAATTTTCCCCTCAGGTCATTAATCAACCTCCTGCTTTTATGGTGTCTCTGGGGTTGGGTTTTGAGAAAAGCAAAAATCCTGTTAAATTTCCTTTTTTATGGAGAACCACATCATTGACTATTAAATACTACCTTTGCTTACTCTGACCTAAAATTTATATCATGTTCCAATATTTTGTTGATGCTATCTAATCAAAATGATTAATGTGCTTTGAATTACCTGGGTGACCTTGATGTAACATTTCATTATCCTGCCAAACCTACTCCCCATCCAGTCTTACAATCTTATCCTAGAATATTTGTTTTTAATCTTTTTTTCCCAACTTCTATATATTTTCTTTAAAGGAGCCATTAAACCATATGTGAATATCATTAGCTTACATTATTTATAAAGAACCAAAGAACATGTCAATGAATAATTGGAGTTTCTTGGAATTTTGGTTTTTCCTCCCTAGACCTACTCAACAAGTAGGCACCAAGATGCCTTTTTTGGCTCTCAAGCATAACATGTCTAAATCCTGACATATTCTGTCTGAAGCCTGGTCTTCCTCCAGTGTCCCCATTACACTGAATAGTCTCGTTATCCATCCCCCTGCTCAAGCGAGAGAGAAACTGGGAATAATTCTTGACTCTTACCTTTATTTCATTCCCCATATCCAGGTCATCCAGTTTCTACCAATTTTATCTCTTGAATATCCCTCAAATCCTTTTACCTTTATCCAACTCTTCCCATGATCACTGAGTCCAATTTCTTACCAGAGAAATTACCAGAGACTTTTGCTGAATGAACTCTTGCTTCTGCCAAACTGTTTTCCATAATCAACCATACATTCTTAATTGCTAATGTTTTTGTTTTTTATTATCTGAAGTCTTGTGAATAGATTAAGAATTTTGTCATATATATTGAAAATATTCTTCTGTATGCTTATCTTCTCATTTATATGTTATTTTTACTGTGCCTATTTTTAAAAATTTTATACAATTGAATTTTTTCCATCTTATGGTTTCTGAATTTGAAGTCTTCTTGGAAAAGCCTAGCACACTCAAAGATCTAAACAAAGTCTTAAATGTTTACTTCTAATACTTTTGTGGTTTCATTTTTTTACTTTAAAACTAGGATCTAAATTCCATGTGTAAATGAAATCATATGGTAGTTGTCTTTCTCTTACTGACTTATTTCACTTGGCATAATACTCTTTAGCTCCATCCACATCATTGCATATTAAGGAACAAAACAGGTGAACATAGGGGAAAAAAGAGAGAGGGCAAACCATGAAAGAGACTCTTAATGATAGAGAACAAACTGAGGGTTGCTGGAGGGGCAGTGGGTGGGGGATGGGTTAAATGGATGGTAGGTATTAAGGAGGCACTTGTGATGAGCACTGGGTATTGTATGTAAGTGATGAATCACTAAATTCTACACTTGAAACTAATGTTACACTGCATGTTAACTACATGGAATTTAAATAAAACTCTGAAACAAAAAGAAAAGAAAATTACGATCTAGCTGTAATTTATGGAGGTAAATTTTCCAATTAAAGAAAATGGATAAAGATTATTACAGTCCCCAAACTAGCCAGATCCCCATGTTAATCGCGTTATGCATCCCCAGCTTATAATTACACATTTGTCAGTGATAATTAAATTAGTATCTTTCTTACTGCACCCTTTCCACATACATACAATTTGCTTCTCAGTAATAGTAACACTAGTAGGGGGACTAGCAGATCTAACTATTATTGTATTAGGTAACACATATGGAATGCTTGCTTTGTGTTAAACAAGGTTTTGAGTGCTTTGAGTGCTTTACATATATTAACTCTTAATCCCTGCAACAATAAGGCAGTTACTAGGTTAGATTTTAAGCTCTATGAAGAGCAAGGATTCTGTCTCCGTTGTTTCAGTATTAGGCTCTCCAATAGATAGCTTTGAATGAGAATCAATCAATGATACTGTGCAACATTTTTCTTTAAAATAAAGTATAATTGACATTTGTTATTGAAATTACAGTTTCAAAATGTTAAATGGCCACAATGTAAACCTTTGCATAACATAGTGATTGACTCTGTTTTCAAAAACAATATTTTAAGAAAAGTATTTTACATTTATTTATTTCTTTTGAGAGAGAGAGAGCACGAGATAGGGAGGGTCAGAGAGAGAGAGAGTAAAAGAGAGAGAATCCCAAGCAGGCTCTGGACTGTCAGCGCAGAGCCCGATGCAGGGCTGGATTCCACAAACTGCAAGATCATGACCTACGCTGAGATCAAGAGTCAGATGTTTAACTGACTGAGCCACCCAGGCAACCCCAATATTTTAAGAATATTTTGATGATTAAGACATGTTTCTAGAAATTGACAGGAATGCAGGGCATAGACATGAGGATGATATCAAGTTCAGCAGAGAGTGATATTAGATTATATGTTTAGTAAATAGAAATATATTAATAAGAAGTGATAATATCAATATGGATTTCACATAGAGATATTATGAGTTTTCTGGAAAAACATTTAAATATGCTTATTATGTAACAAGACACTGGTTGCTTCATTTATCAATTTATTTTGTGTCATAGGGAACATGTAAAGAGCATTTCTTTAAACAAAAGACCGTTGATATACTGCCATTTCCATATTTAATAAGGACAGCTGTAGAATAATTTTAGTAATTGTCTTTTTGCTAATATTGGAATCAGTTTTATGTTATAGAAAACATCTATCTAGCTAACCATCTATAGTTGATGGCATTTTTTTAGAATGAGGTATATGCTGGCTTCTAAAAATGTTCCTCTTAAAAAGAGTTAGGGAGAGGGAGGGAGACAAAACACGAGAGACTCTTGAATCCTGAAAACAAACTGAGGGGGGAAGGGGAAGGGGAAAAGGTAAAGGGGGGTGATGGTCTTGGTGGAGGTCACTTGTGGGGAAGAGCACTGGGTGTTATATGGAAACCAACCTGAATAAACTATAAAGTTTAAAAAAAATAAAATAAAATAAAATAAAATAAAAATGTTCCTCTTAAGTATGATATATAAAAAGAATTATGAAAATGTGATTATCTGGTAGTATGACACATCTTTAGTTTAACTTCTAAGAACTTACATATTTTGATACTTCCCTTTAATAAGAAAACTTTGTTGCTGGAACTATGTGATACATTCAAAGTTCTAGTACAGCATTATAATGTATTAGATTATTGTTTATTAAAGGTTTATTTCTCCCCCGTTCTGGGCTTTGGGAAAAGTGTATCCTACTCACAGATGTGAAACTTGGTTATGTGATTTGCCTTTGTCATCATGGAATATGTGTAGAAACGATAGATGCTAGTTCTAAGAACAGTCATTAAAAACCTTGCATAATTCTACTCATCCTCCAAAACCATCTGACTTTATCAATGACAGAACCTGCTTTACAGTAGTATGGTGGTCCAAGAAGGATAAGAGACATGTGGAGCTGACCTGAATTCAACCCATCACTGGAGCCAGCACCAGTTAGCAAAGTTTAAATAATTTGAAACCCAATCAACCTATAGATGTACAAGCAAGAAATAAATGCTTATTGTTTTATGCCATTAAGAATTTCTGGTTATTTGTTACACAAATTATTGTGCAATAACTAGATGAAACTAACATACTTTTATTTTTTTTACCTTGATATATCTTATATTGCAATTTTGCAAAGTAAATCTTTGATAGAAACAGTGCTGACAAAGCTATACTCTTATTTATTAGAAATGTCCAGAAAATTGTATTTTACAGTTTTACATTGAGTAAACTTAAAAGTCTGGGTTGTTTTCCTTAATATATATGGTAAAAAAAAAAAGGGGGGCACCTGGGTGGTTCAGTTAGTTAAGCATCTGATTTCAGCTCAGGTCATGATCTCACGGTTAGTAAGTTCAAGCCCTGAGTTGGGCTCTGTGCTGACAGCATATATATATATATATATATATATATATATATATATATATATAGCATATATATGGAATATATATATATATAGCATATATATGGAATATATGTATATAAAGAGAGAAAAATAAACAATTTGTTGGTGTCTATAGTAATTAAGATTATGTATAACTGTATGCAACTTTTTGAAAAGAGCAAACCAATAGGACCTTAAATGAGGTACATGTTTATATCTCTGTCACAAAGAATTAGTTCACACTTCAGCAGTCCAGTGTTGATGTGTGTTCCACAGTATCATTAGAGACCTAAGTTTATAGCTTTCTTTTTCACTACCAGAGGACATGACTTTCATGCTTGAGGATACCTGATGACCTAAGGTAGCTGCCAGAACTTGGCACATCACAGCTGAATCACTTACTATAATTGAGTAAAGGCACTGATAAAAAAACAAACAAACAAAAACTTAAAAAACAACAAATGATTAGAAAGGCTTCCTAATTGATTAGGTTGTCTTCACTAGCCTTCCCAGTAGCACCAAGCAGCATTTCTACTTCGATCTCATTGGCCAGGATTAGGTCACATGCCCATATCTTATTTAAAGGGAAGTCCAGAAATTAGCAGCCCTAAAAGTTGAGTTCTCTTCCTAAGGAGCAATGGGACTGGAAATGGGTTAGAAAGTAGCAGTTCCAGTCACATTTCTCTATATTTTCACTAAGGAAATTGTTGTATCCCATTGGTCATAAAATCATTAAAAAAATAAGACTTTATGTTTAAGAAAATTCAAATCTGAACTTTCTAAGACTCAGAAAAACCGTGCATAGAATTTATATTTAAACTGTGCTTTAATATGTTTTATATCAATATTGTCCCCTCACCTTCCACTCTATCTAACACTGCTACAATATAAAAGAAATTACTCTGCTTGGTTCCTCATTGTTATTGTTTTTTCATGCCAACCTAGTTGGGTGAGTTTGAATTAATAAATAAATGTATCAGTCCATGAACTTGTTTAATGTTTCCCATGAAAAGAGAATATTATTGACATTTTTATACAAAATATAGTAAGAGATGGTAATATCTATTTATACATCTGTGTAAGAATTGCTTGTTTTTCTTACTGTTTTTCATCTAAGCCTATAATTTGAGAAAATTTAAATATTTAAGACTTTTTATCATTGTCAATAATTGAATTACAGCAATAGTACATAAATATATTTACATTTTATATCATTTTTATTATATAAAGCTTATGAAAACATATTAACCTGAGGCTTCTCCCTATGAGTGTTAAAATTGATTGCCATGTAGATATCTATTTAAGTCATATCGAGCTGAAATAGTCTAACAAAACTTAGGAAATATTTTTGGGGACGTTATAGATTTCAACTAAGTTAAATTGAATAATTTGTCAAAGTATATACTGAGTGCGCTAAGTACTGTTAGCTATTATTTTAAATAATATTATAAAAGTGTAATCACTCAGCTCATTTAAGCAGGAAAATAAGATTAAGTTACTTCAGTGGCAATAGGTAGGACGGGTAGGAACCAGAATTCACTAGAAGCAAAGAATTCAGTTAAAAGGCTATTAGAAGTTCTTGATGAGACATGGAAAGTCAGCATTTACAGCCTCAAAATATAAAACTGTTAGTAATAAACCCAGAACAAATAGCAGAAGTAAAATATCACACCAGGTTATTCATAAAAATAACTAAAGGAAGCGATGATGAGCCCCTTATATCAAAGAAATACCAAAATGAAATGACAGAATCAAAACCCGAAATACTGATCTATTTGTAAATTCTGGAAACAGTAATTTATGAAGAAAAATGCTGACTAAGCTGCTTAATTTATCAGTTAGTCTTTAGGCTGAGGTATCCTTTCATCTACTGATCCAAGCATAGCAAGAAAATAATTAGACTATGTTATTGCCAAACTTGATAGGAAACCCGTTTTTCTTCCATAGTAATTTATCATTATCTGCTAAAGAATGATTATTTTTACTGTTATATATGGTCTTTTGGGTGGTTTTCAATGTTGATGTTTTGTTTTAACAGATGAAAGTAATAAATTCATGGTGGAGGGGATTTGCCAGTAAACACTCAAATTCTTTCCCGAGGCAATAAGAAATACCCTGTCACTTAATGATTTATATAACAGTTATGATCACAGATCTCAGCACAACCAGAGCATACATTCACTGGAGTCCTGAAATAAAATTCAAAAGCAAAATCTGAATTCTCTTTAATTGTCAGGACTCACAAAATCAAAAGCTTTTTGTATGACTAACCTTCCTCCTAAAGATAGATTCATTATCTTAAATCTGTCACACACTGCTATGTAATCCAGTTCAACATAATTAGGCCATCCCTAGTATAAAAGTCCTTTATCACTTCCCTAAGGGAATATGAATAAAATGCACATTGGTCAGAAACAAATTGCAAAAGCAATACATTGAATATAATGATAGGAAGAGGAGAATAGTGATTACATTAGGAAAGTTGCCTTGAAATTGGACAATATTGGGTTTCTTTATCAACTCTTGCTACTTACCAGCTATGTGTCCTGGGAAAGTTTATCAATTCTGTTAGTTTCCATTGCCTTGACTGAGGAAATAAGGATAAAATACTAATCTCATTGGATTTTTATAAAAATTAAATTAGGGGAACCTGGGTGGCTCAGTCAGTTAAGCACTCTTGATTTCTTCTTAGATCATGATCTCACCATTCATGAGTTCAAGCCCTGCTCTGGGCTTTGTGCTGACAGCGTGGAGCCTGTTTGAGATTTTCTCTCTCCCTCTCTTCCTCTCCTGGCTTACACTCTCTAAAATAAATAAATCAACATTAAAAAGAAAAACAAATTCTACCTATTTTACTAGAATAGGTGAAAATACGATAATATGGATATAATTTAAAGTTATTTAACTACCTCACTGAATTTGAGGCTAAATTAAATAATAACTACAATGTTTAGAACGGATAGTAGTCACTCAATAAATATTAGCTATTTAATAATATTCTCATGTAATTCTTCTAATATATTTTTAAAAGTTACATGAAGTGTAAAGTTAAGTCACATGAAAATATATATACTAAACAGTTAAGACTATGTAAAATGCTAGTCTTTGTTCTCATCCCCTTCTCTCAGTGTTTAGCTATTGCAGAAACTAAATTTTTTTCAAGGAGCTAAAAGACCTCCTTTTATTCAAAATTCTGTTCTACACTTCTCTTAGTTTTTCTGGAACTACATTTTTTACTTTAAGTCATAAAACCGTTAATATATTTAGAAAGTTTTCGGCTCATTTTTCTTCTTCTGTTTCTTCCTTTTCTATGGTCATTAAGCAGAAATGTTCCATTTGGTTGTCACTGAAGACTTTGTGGTATGCACCTAATGTTTCATTCTCATTTTTTAAGAATCAGCCCTGAAATATATTTCCAAGGCCTTTCATTTATGTACCACTGATATTTACTGGAGACTCTGCCTCCCTCTCTAGTTCACATCCCTACAGAGAGAGCACTGGCTCATTAGGTAGACAAGGAAAGAAAACAGCAAACTGGCCTGAAAGACTGAAATTCAATGAAGCTGTGGACCCATTTAATGCTGTCTTTACATGAGGGTTGTTTTGTTTTTTTCTTTCATTTGTAATCAGGTAATTATTATGGTAAGGAATGTAAATTAGAAAAACTATAGGGAATAACTTTCAACACATTCAAAGCTAAATGCAGTAGCTTTCTAAAAGTCTTTTCTTGACATTAGTTTACTATGTAAGTTAAAAACTTTCATTGCAAAAGGGCAGCTGGAAGTTTGAAATATTAACAAATGCGTTTTTTTTAATTATTGCAATTCTTTTTTTTCCCCTACTGGATTGTTATTTAAAGTTATAACAGAGGACACTTAGGTTTATGGTCCAAGGATTTGAAGACACGTTCCAAGAACATGAAGGCAAACCTACAAACACTATACTAGCACAAAATCAAAAAGATGGCAAATGAGCTTTGAATAGATTGTATAAAATCTAAGCAAAAACAGTAGCCTTGAAAGCCTAAGCTTTAAGTCAAATGGTTTGTGGTAGTGGAAGTGGGCAGGGGGTAGTTGAAGGAGGAAAAGTATTCAGTTCCAAAGCCTTTGTGTCAGGAATAAAAACACTGGGAGAAATTCCAGTGCAAATACACAGAATCTCCAAGCATGAGGAATATTTTTGAAAAGTGAGAGAAGACCAATGAAATAATTCCTAAACATTCCCTGTGAAAGGCACCTATAACCCACATGAGTAGGAAGGCTGTGGGCTCACCTCCTAATGTATAGAAGGAGGAATACAAGACTGGCCTGGGGGGCTCAGTGGGTTGAGCGTCCGACTTCGGCTCAGGTCATGATCTCACAGTTCGTGGGTTCGAGCCCCGCATCAGACTCTGTGCTGACAGCTCAGAGCCTGGAGCCTGTCTTTGGATTCTGTGTCTCCTTCTCTCTCTGACCCTCCCCTGCTCACGCTGTCTTTCACTCTCTCAAAAATAAATAAAAACATTAAAAATTAAAAAAAAAAAGACTGGCCTGGAAGCTCAGGGTCCTCCCTGGGTGAGCCCTCACATGGCACAACAGCCCAGACTGAGTCAGATTTTCAGGTCCTGGGGCCTGGCTAATCTTTTGCTTCATTGTGATGCTGGGGGTGCAGTCGGGATTTACTAAACCTCTGAAAAAGGGGAGAGAGAGTGCTGTTAGACTCAGAGAACCTGTGATTTGTCAAAGATGCAGCCTAAATAGAAACAACTGTTTTTAATGTTTATTTTTTTCTTAAGAAAGAGAACGTGAACAGGGGAGGGGCAGAGAGGGAGGAGGACAGAGGATCCGAAGAGGCTTGATGCTGACAGCAGCAAGCCCAATGTGGGGCTGGAACCCAGAACCATGAGATCATGACCTGAGCCAAAGTTGACACTCAAATGACTGAGCCACCACGTGCCCAATAGGCTGAATAGAAATATTGACCCAGAGACCAAGGCACTTCCAAAGAAATGAGATACTATATGACCAGAAAGACCAAATGAAATTGACTAAGTATGAGAGGTTACCCGTAGGAAACAGGATAATCTAAGTGGTAGGCATCCTCTCTAATACCATGCCAAGAGCTTTTAAACTAGGGAATGAGTTTAATTTCCCAGGTAGTACCCAGTACTAACTGACTGGGTTTTATTTTATTTTTTTTAATGTTTATTTATTTTTGAGAAAAATAGACACAGAACGTGAGTGGGGGAGGGGCAGAGAAAGAGAAGGAGACAGAGTCAGAAACAGGCTCCAGGGTCTGAGCCATCAGCACAGAGCCCGACTCGGGTTTCGAACTCACGAACTTTGAGATCATGACCTGAGCTGAAGTCAGACACTTAACCAACTGAGCCACCCAGGTTCCCCAAACTGATTGATTTTAAAACCTGAGTTTATCAAGTTCAAATCTTAAACATTAATTGAGTTTAACTTGAACTGTCAAGAATTATTTGTTTTTTAAATTACTTTTTCATCATCAGAATGAGAAGCAAAATTCGGTTTTGGAAAAATAAAGAATATTCAGTTTCTAGGAGAAGCAAATTACGAATTCCACACTTTCTCTAATTGCTACTGAATGTAGCTTTCTAAGACTCCTCAGTTTCATATAGTAACATTACTTTAAACCTCACTCTTTGGAATCAGATTTGCCAGATATTGTACAGTAGTTGTCCCTACTACTATTTAATATAATATCAAAAAAGTTTTAATCATGCAGAATCTCATCACCTGTAAAACAGAGGTTCTTATTTTGCATAACCTTTCAATGGGTTTATTTTATAGAGCCACACTTATATTGTTTACATTTTGCACTCTGCTACTTTAACTTTACATTGTATCTTAGAGATTTCCATGTTTCTTTATTGTCTTCAAAATTATAACATTCATCATATTGGTAAACCATAATTACTTAAATAACTTTCCTAAAAGAAGTTATCAACCAATTATTAACTGAGATCACGATTAAGTAGCATCTCTTATTTTGTTTATGGATAAATCTGGAATTAAAATAGACATGGAAACATGCATTATTTATGTTAAACTATGAGACAGTATTTTCAAGTCAAAAGATTTTAGTGTCACTATGGCTATTACTGAATTTTACCAAATAAGATTACAACAAAGTACTAGGTCATTTTGTCCTGAAAGACAGCACTGCTATCATTCCTTAACTCTTTCTCCCTACCCCACCTTTCTCATTTTCCATATTTGGATCCATCATATGATATTTATTAAAATGAATTTGCCAGCATTTAGGCAATAGATTAAGTTACTTAGCAGACAGTATTGTCTCTCCAGACACAGACTTTCCTCTGTATAGATCTCTGTCAATTCGATGGTCACCCCTACTTGCATTATTTGAATTCTGACTTAAACATGGATCCCCACATGCAATATGATACACACTGAAAGACCAAAGACACTATGTACTTGGCAATGACCTATCACATTTGTGACAGTGGAAATACAATGAAAAGCCATAGGTGTTGCCCACATACCTCAGGAGGTAACACAAAATCTTCAGTTGTAGATGAAGCAGTCTGTTGAAGGACTAGTTACAAATCAATCTGCCGAAAGCTTCAGGCTAGCTTACAACTACATAACTTTCACTAAACATGATTCAATTAAGAAAAATAACACTGGCTTCCAAAGAGGAATGACAGATGAGAACTATTAAACATCTGTATATTTAAAAATATGTACCGTCACTTCCAAAGGCATTAATATCATAAGCAAATCCTGAAAAAACAAATATTTCAAAGGTGTTGAAAAAGTGACTCTAATTCAGAAGAATTCATACCCAGTGTGAAAAGTATAAGACTCAAATTTGTAGTAACAAAGGAAGAAAGGGTATATAATTAAAGGATATATATATATATATATATATATATATAATATATACACACACACATACTATTATTAGTAGAAAACAGAAATAAGGTACATTTAATGCCATGTTATTATTCCTTTATCCTTTAAAGTGTTATTAAAGTAATAGTGCATCTTAAAGCCCAAGTTACCTTTATTTGGGCTATAAGACATCTGGATTTTAATTCATTGAAATGTTATCATTAGTTTATATTCTATGGGGTAATTATCTGAGTATATTATTTAAGTCTGAAGCACCTGGATTTTTAACATCAGCTTTTATTTTTATTAGCAACATACTTGGTAAACACAAATGGAAGTTTCCTATAAAAGGGGTATATCAATATTTTTCTTACAGTTTAGAGCAAAATAAATTGTATAAACCATGTATACATCTTGTATTCAGTTGGTGAACTCTCTCTTCTTTAAGGTCCTCATTTAGATGTATCTTTCGTTAGCATTCATTATCATGCTGAAAAAGGTTTATAGTGGAAAAGAAAAAGGAATAGACAGCAACTTCTCCCTTCCCCAACCACATTTCAGAGTCCACTGCAGACTTCTACTTAAAGGAGTTACTTTTGTTCCTTTTAAAACTAAAAAAATTAAATTAATATCCCCCACCACCCTCAGAAACCTTTTCAACAATAGCCTTTTAGTTATCATCTGTGGTAAAAACAGCAAACTGCAGCTTTTAATAAAATGATACATGGTAGGGGATTTTTAGGTTTTGAGGTCATTCCCTAAGTCATATGAAAAGAATGTATCTCCTAGGAAAAGTAAAAGTTAAATGGAAATTTTTTAACACTTGAAATGATAATAATTTTTAACACATTGCTTTCATATGAACATGTTTATGGGATATGCTCTGGGACTGTCATTTGTAGTTGATTTGGGTCCTATGTTCTCTGAAGGTTTTGTGGTATTACCTCCAGTGTGCTAATGCATTGTCTTTTGTGTATGTGCAAACACTACATTTAGTTTTGCATTTTTATGTTTTACACAGCTCGCTGAGATACAATATAAAATATTTGGTTGCTTATTCCTCAACTGCTGAAGTGTATACTTTCATTACAGCTTTAAATTAAAGAATTGGGATCAAAATTATTGCTTTTTTAATACACGTATGAAGTTATGTACTCTAGAGTTTGCAATAAGTAACAACATCAGTGTATCTAAAATTACTTGAGTAGAACATCTCATTATAACCACAGAATACCTACAATCTTCCCTTAGGATATACTATAATAAATATTGAGTGGTTTTGAACTTACATTAACACACAGAAGAATATACCTTGATTAAACTTGTTTGTCTATAGATAACAGTTAAATGTCAAATTATTCTGTATATATTTTTGTGAGCTTAAACTTCTTTTATCTATTTTTTAAAATAATAGTGCTTTGCCTTTAGTTTAAAATCTAAAAACAGTGAAAGAAATTGGCATTTACATTAAATTATTTTCTAGAATACTTAGGCTCCAGAACTAATAGGAACCTTGTAATATCTAGTATCAACTATACATGAGTAAAATAGTTTCTGTGCAATTAGGTTTATGTTCCATTTCTGCCCATGTATATAAATTCAGTGATTGTATGTAGTTATCGATAACTAAGTTGGATTTCCTGCTGCACTCCTTGGGGGCCAGTTAAATACACACTGCATGCTAGAATTTAATCTCATCACATCTTTATCAAGCTAGTGGCCAGACACTGCAGGTACAAAAATAATAAAGAAATTATTTCTGGATTATAATCTATATGCAAAAAGTATACTAAGTGTATTATAACTAAATAAGGCTCTGTCATAAAAAAATAAAAGGAAGCAATAAAGTCTAGGGAAGCAGGAAAAAGTGATCAGTGTTAGAGTTATTTTGTGTGCAACCAAATTTTGCAGCTGCTACTCTCTAGCTATACAACCTTAGAAGCATTACCTTCACTCCTCTCTGCCTCAGTCCTCATTTGTAAACTAAGGCTAGTATTAGATCCTACTTACTAGGGGTTGTGGTAGATTAAATATAATAAGTTAACATAGTGCTTGGTACCTAGTAAGGATTTAGTGGGTGGGAGGGTGCTTCTGTTTTTGTTTCATTTTGTTTTGTTTTAACTTGACCTAATGATACAAGTTAGGCAGTGATCAATGTAGAGGTGTGAGAAAAAGCTACTAGTATCAATGATGTGGTCTAGCACGACTGAGCAGTGCCTCATCCGATGTAGCCCCGGGATCATCTGCACCTAAATTGTCTTATAAAGGAAGAGGTGGTTTTTAAAAATTACATTTCTAAACTCATTGAGAAATTGTATTTCTAGACTTTATTAAAGAAGAAACACTGGCACTTATGACCTGTAATTTTGGTTTTTAAAAAGATTGTGCCATGATACTAATGCATGCCTAAATGTGAGAATCACTGATACAGAGTATCAAAAATACAGCATGTAAAACTCTGGAGACCATCACGCTTAGAACTCAGTAAAAGGAGAAGCAGCCCAGCAAGGGAAGGGGGGAATAGCCACATATGAAGATGTAGGAAGCAACACAAGGCAGCACTGCCTTAGAGTCTAAGAAAATTCACAATTTCCTGTCTCTAACTTTTATTCGACAGTTCTCTCTTCGAGAAAACAAAGAGAAATATTTCAGACATACACAAAAATACTACCATCATAATTTGTATATCTATCGCCAATCTAAAGAAGCAACAACAACAAAATCACCAAATGGAGTGAAGTCCTTTGTTTACCCCTCACAATTACATCTCTTGGTGCTCTCATAACCCACCTGACTAGTATCTTGAACTTAGTATTTACTTTTTTCTGCATTTCTTTATACTCCATACATGTCTATTCATCCTTCTTCAGAAAAAGTGCATACTTTGAACTTAATTTTTTGTAACATGCCTGTTTCAAAATTAAGTTTAGCTCAATATGACTTTTGTGAAATTTGTCCATGGTAATACATGCACCTTAGGTTCATTTTTCATGCTATATTTTGTATTATATTTTATGAAGAGTCGATAATGTTATTTTATCTCTTATTGAGGTTTAGATCATTTTCTGTGATTTCTGTGCCATGAATATTTCTATTTTCCTGTGTAGAAATACAAGAGTATGTCTGTTTTCATTGTAATACTGTTTTTATTGCCAAAGGGCTCTTGAGTGTACATACTCAGCAAGACTGTATTTTTAGAAGACCATTTTCCATGGGTGTCTCACTTTTTGCATATTTTGTGTGCAAAAGCACTGGCTTCTTATTCTAGCCTATCTTTTCAAGGTCATTTGCATGGCAAACATCCTTAGAAAATAGGGGTACTGTCTCCCTCTAGGGTAGAGGGAGCAGAGGTCTGTTTAACATCCAGTATAATCATTATGTTTCCCTTTTCTGTAAGGGTTGAGCAGATTTTGTTACTGTCCATTATAAAACACTAAGGTGTTTGTTTAAGGTTTTATTTAAATTCCAATTAGTTAACATACTAGAATATTAATTTCAGGTGTACAATTTAGTGATTTAACAGTGCCATACACCATCCAGTGCACATCACATGAGCCCTCCTTACTCCCATCACCTATTTAACCCTTCTCCCCATGCTTCTCCCCTCTGGCAACCATCAGTCTGTTCTCTGTAGTTTAAGAGGGGTGCCTGGGTGGCTCAGTTAGTTAAATGTCGGACTCTTGGTTTCAGATCAGGTCATGATCTCATGGTTCTTGAGTTCCAACCCCATATTGGGCTCTGCACTGACAGTGCCCCCCCCCCTCCTTCCCCATTCACACTGTCTCTCTCTCAGAATAAATAAAATTTAGAAAAAAAGAGCTGGGGGGGGTGCCTGGGTGGCTCAGTTGGGTAAGTGTCTGACTCTTGACTCGGGCTCAGGTCATGATCTCATGGTTCATGAGTTTAAGCCCCCCATTGGGCTCTGCACTGACAGTTTGGAACATGCTTGGGATTCCGTCTCCCTCTCTCTCTGCCCCTTCTCTGCTTGCTCTCTCTCTCTCTCTCCCTCTCTCTCTAAAAGTAAATAAAAATAAACTTTGAAAATAAAGAGCCTGTTTGTTGGTTTGAAGCTAGAGAGAGAGTATTATGCTAAGCAAAATAAGTCAGAGAAATACAAATAACATGACATCTCTCATATGTGAAATTTAAGAAACAAACTAGCAAATGGGTGAGGGAGAGAGAGATACCAAGGATTTTTAGGCTCAGGGTCCCCTAGATGTGATACAAACCCTAGATATGTGCACTTTAGCCTGGCCACCTCTGCATCACCTCTGTGGGGCTTTGGAGACCAGGGGAACCAATCTGAATGTAAAGTTCATGCTTTCTGCTGTGTTCTGAGTTCTTTTCATTGACCTAGTTGTCTCTGGTCTTCTGCTAGTATCTGTAATACTATTGAAGGCTAACTTCTTGATTTGTTTGTTTGTTTTTTAAAGTTGATTTATTTATTTTGAGAGAGAAAGATAGAGAGCAGGGGAGGGCAGAGAGAGAGGAAAAGAGAAAATCCCAAGAAGGTTCCATGCTATCAGCATAGAGGTGGATCTGGAGATCATGACCTGAGCCCAGATCAAGAGTCTGAGGCTTACTCAACTGAGCCACCCAGGTTCCCCCAACTGTCTTAGCTTGTTAAGTGGAGTAAATTCTTTCCCATCCCCCCACTCCTCCTACCCTGCTGGTTCTTGATAGGAAATTCTCATTGATTTATATCTATATCAAACTTTAATATTGTTATTTTATAAATTTTTGTTTATCTGATGGTGGGAAATAGTGTTATGATTTTAATTTCCATTTTCTTGATTTATGATGAGGCTGAGCCTTTTCTTCAGCCTCAGGTTTCCACATCTATGAAATACCTGTTTCCATTGAATTCTATTGAATTATTTTTCTTATTAGCTAGAAGACTGTTAGCTGTACATGTTCTAAATATCTTCTTCAAACCTCTGCCTTTATTTTGGCTGCTTAATGGGGAGCATTGATGAGAAGAACTTTTTATTTTAAATTTATAATTTTAAATTTTAATTTTAAATTTAAGATTAACTTCAAATTTAAGATTGCCTAATTTATCAATTTATCAATTGCCTAAGTGTGCTTTTCTATTTAGTTTAAGAATATCTTACTTGAAGTCATAATGACATTCTTCTGTATTTTTTTCTAAATGGTTAAACTTTTGCCTTTTAAATTTAAGTCTTATTTGATCTTCCTGAGACTTTTTTATAAAACATGTGATCTAGACATCAAATTAATGTTTTTCCATATATTAATGTTTTTGCATATACATAACCAATTCAATGATATATCTTTTATGTGAAAACCCCACACACAAAAAATATATACATATTCTGTTTTATTCCATAATTTTGTCATTTTTCTATCCTGTGCTGATAGTACATATTTGAGATTTACATTTCCAGAAATATAGCAGATTAGGCTATAAAATTAAAACTAACCCATCCTCGGAAAACAAGCAAGTATATAAATATATGCAAAAAATCTATATGTACATTTAAATATATATTGTATATGTGATTGTGTGTGTGTGTATATATATATATATATATATATATATATATATATATATTACTAGGTAAAAATGTAAGGGAAAATTGAAAATCAAAGTATTTTAATTGGAATATCCCACTCAAATTGTTTTTGCCCTCAGCTGCTTACTAAGCCAGACAAACTTGAACTTTGAGGCTTATAGCTTGGCATGGTGAAGCAAGCAGGATTCAAGATGCAATGTCCTGCCCAAAGCAAGGGATCAGCTCCACTTTAATCCATGAAAATAAAAGTGAACCATACCATTGATGCACTTAGGTGCATGTCAGCAACAAAGGTATATCTCTAAAGAAATGTACCTGTATTTTAAACCACAAAGAACCGCCAGTAATAGTACTTTTAGTCACATGATCAACAAACAGTTAAAAAATAAACAAGAAAATACAAAGAGAAAAGTGCCAAGAACAAGGATACTATAGACTTCAGATCTAAAAATATCAGATGCATATTTATAAGGTAACTATACTTACACTAAATATATGAATTTAAAAAACTGAAAATGTATGCAAAGAAAAAATTATGAAGTGACACAACATATTTTTTTAAAGACCTTATTCTTTTAAAGTAGTTTTAGGTTCACTGTAATATTGAGCAGAAGGTACAATGATTCTTCTCCATATACCCCATGCCCCAGGACAGGCGTAGCCTCCACCAGTAACAATAGCCCCCAACAGAGTGGTACATTTGTTACAATTGATTAACCTACACTGATCCATTGTTACCAGCTGAAGTCCATAATTTACATTAGGGTTCACTCTTGGTATTGTTCATTTTGTGGGTTTATAATTACATGTAGGGGCGCCTGGGTGTCTCAGTCAGTTGAGCATCCAGCTTTGGCTCAGGTCATGATATCACAGTTCGTGGGTTTGAGCCCTGCGTCAGGCTCTGTGCTGACAGCTAGCTCAGAGCCTGGAGCCTGCTTCAAATTCTGTGTCTCCCTCTCTCTCTGACCCTCCCCTGCTCATGCTGTCTCTCTCTCTCTCTCTCAAAAATAAATTAAAAACATTTTTAAAAATTTATAATTACTTGTTTCCAGTGTTATATTATCATACAAAGTACTTCCATTGCCCCCCCATTCTCTGTGTTCAGCTTATATATCCCTCCCTTCCCCGAACTCCTGGCAACCACTGATCTTTTTACTGTCTCCATAGTTTTACCTTTTCCAGAATGTCATACAGTTGGAATCACTCAGTATGTAGCCTTTTCAGATTGGTTTCTTTCACTTAGTATATGCATTTAAGTATTTTCATGCATTGATGTCTTTTCATGTCTTAATTGCTCATTTCTTTTTGGGACTTGTAGTATCCCATTGTCTGGTTGTAGCACAGTTTGTCTACTAAAGGACATCTTGGTATCTTCCAGGTTTTGCCCATTATGAATAAAACTGCTATAGACATCCATGGGCAGATTTTTGTGCAGACATATTTTCAGCCCCTTTGGGTAAATACCAAGGGACACAGTTGCTTGATTATATAGTAAGGATATGTTTAGTTTTGTAAATAAAATAAACAAACCAAACCAAACAAACCAAAACTATCCTCCAAATTAGTTATATCATTTTGCATTCCCACTAGCAATGAATGAGAGTTACTTTTGCTCCACAACCTGACCAATATTTGGTGTTGTCAGTGTTCTGGAATTTAACTATTTTCAAATTCAGTGGCATCTCATTGTTTTGATTTGCATTTCTATGATGACATACAATGTGGCGCATATTTTCTGTTTAGATCTGTGATCCATTTTTTAACTGGATTATTTGTTTTCTTACTGTTGAATTCTGAGAGACCTTTATATATTTTGGATGTTTCTTTTGCAAATATATTCTCCTAGTCTGCTCTCATCTTTCAATAGTCTTGATAATATCATTTGTAGGGTAGAAATTTTTTATTCAAAGAAGTCCAGCTTATCAATTCTTTCTTTCCTAGATTGTACTTTTGGTATTGTATCTAAAAAGTTGGTGCCAAACCCATAGTCATCTAGATTTCTCCTATGTCATCTTCTAGTAGTTTTGTAGTTTTATGTTTTACATTTAAGTCGGCAATTCATTTTTAGTTAAATATCATGAAAAGTATAAAGTTTGTATTTAGATTTAGTATTTTGCATATAGATGCCCAATGTTCCATCACAGTTTGCTGAAAAGATTGTTCTTGCTCTGTATGTATTGTCTTTGCTTGTTTGTCAAAGAAGATCAGTTGATGTTATAGGAAGATGTGAGATACACACACACACACACACACACACACTAGAATATTACTCAACCATAAAAAGAATGAAATCTTGCCATTTTTAGTGACATGATGGAGCTAGAGAATATTATGCTAAGTGAAATGAGTCAGTCAGAGAAAGACAAATACCATATGATTTCACTCATATGTAGAATTTAAGAGTCAAAACACACAGGCAAAGGGGAAAAAGAGGCAAACCAAGAAACAGACTTTTTAACTATAGAGAACAAACTAATGGTTACCATGGGGAAGGTAGGTGGGGGGATGGGTGAAATGGGTGGTGGGGATTAAGGAGTCCACTTGTGATGAGCACCCGCTGATGTATGGAAGAATTGAATCACTGTATTGTACCCCTGAAACTAATATTACACTGTATGTTAACTAACTGGGATTTAAATAAAAACTTTAAAAAAGAAAAAAAAAGTAGTTAAACTTGTATCTCTCTGAGCTTCAGATTGAGACAGCAATAGAGACTGTAATTGCTGTTTTCTCCTCTGATTCTTAATAAGGTGGTGTATTAAATCTGTTTAATCAGCCTAACTATCCGGTGATAATTTGGTAATTATCTATAAACATCTGCATGGAAATATCTACCAAATTTGTTGCTTATTCTAGAAACTTGAATATAATATAATGTACAATGTAAGTAGAAATATAAAAGTACAATATAATGTACTTTTTTATTTAATAAAATCTTAGAAAGTTTTTTGAACATTTTTCTGGAACATAGCAAATATCTCTGAAGAAAATATTGAGAACATTGTTTCGTAATTCCTTTGATTTCAGGCTGGACAGCAGCGTTGGTGGGAACAGGAGATTAAAATAAATGGAAATATTCAGAAGGGAGAACTAATTACATATAACTTGACTGAGCTAATTAAACCAGAGGCTTATGAAGTCCGACTAACTCCTCTCACCAAATTTGGCGAAGGAGATTCAACAATTCGTGTCATCAAATATAGTGGTAAGTAGTACTTTAAAGTATTTATTTGCATATTAAACTGTCTGGAATATGTACATTGCAACTCTCCACTAAATTTAGACACAAACTAAAATTTAGCATATTGACTTCTGGGTCATCAGTCAAGTGACTAAAAGAAAACAAAAAACCAGAAAACTTAATTATCATAAATTGTAATATTTGATTTAAATATAGAAATGTAGAATGTGTTAGTTAACATGGAATCTCTGTGATAATGCCAACAGTGTCCTTTTATTTTCTATCCCATCAGTTATGATGCAATAATTTTGCATTTTTTTCAAATTCTTGATGGTGTTAAAATTTATGTCATTAAGAAATTAGCAAATACTATCAATACTTGGTTTTTAATTGGTGGACTTGACTTTTTAGAGCATTTCTAGATTTACAAGCAATTGAATGGGAAGTATAGAGAGTTTCCATATATGTCCTTTGGCCCCAACACAGTTTCCCCTATTATTAACATCTTTCTTTAGTGTGGTACACTTTGTACAATTGGTTAAAGAATATAGATGTACTGTTGTTAAAAAAATTTACATTAGGCTTTATTATTTGTGTTGGGCAGTTACATGAATCGTGATAAGTAGATAATATGATTCGTTCATCATCACAGTATGATACAGAAGATGTTCACTCCCCTAAAAATCCCCTGTGCTCCACTTATTTATCCATCCTCACCCCCTCCAACCCTGACAACCATTGATCTTTTTATTGTTCATAGTTTTGCTTTTTCTAGAGTGTTGTATAGTTGGAATAATGCAGCATATAGCTTTTTCAAACTAGCTTATTTAATTTAGCAATATGCCTTTAAGGTTTTTCCATGTCTGAGGCTCGATAGTGCATTTCATTTTATTGCTTAATATTTACCATTGTACAGATGTATTGCAGTTTGTTGATCCATTCATCTATTGAAATACATCCTAGTTTATTGTTTTGGTCATTGTTTTCTTTTAAATTGCTAATGTTAAAAATAGCTAAATGTATGTGGGTGTGTTTGTGTGTGTGTTAGTGAAGCCAGTTAATATTTTATTGATTGACGTTTATGTGGATTTTTCAGTTGAAATTTATAATATTCAGTGACTACCTCTAGAACTGTCAATATGTTTTTCAGGGTTAAATGAATCATTGGCAAAATATTTCATAATTATTTCATTACCTTAGTGAAATATTATTCTTTTTATCATTGATTACTAGGGCTTGAGTTAAAAAACTAATAGAATGTAGTTTTTGTGGTTGAAGTTCTCCATTCAGTTTAGCCTTAAGCAGATTTTTCCTACTTAAGAGGGAAACAGTGAATACTATCAAAAGTAAAAAGTACAGTGAAATTATTAAAAACTCATTAGAGTTGGGGCTCCTGGGTGGCTCAGTCAGTTAGGCATCCAATTCTTGATTTCAGCTCAGGTCGTGGTCTCACGGTTCATCAGATCGAGCCCTGTGTTGGGCTCTGTGCTGACAACATCTGCTTGGGATTCTCTCTCTCCCTCTCTCTCTGCCTTTCCACTGCTTGCACAGGTGTGAGTGCTCTCTCTCTCTCTCTCTTTCTCTCTCTCAAAAGAAAGAAACTTAAAAAAAACTCATCAGAATTGCTTTTCATGTGAAATCACTTTCTCCACTCTCTTTTCATTTTAGATATATTCAGTTTTCACTGAAAAGAAAACATACAACATAGAGTGGAATATTAATAGAATAATAATAATATTATTATTATCATGGTCTCGCATTTTGTAAGATGGAACACGACTTCAGGCTTGCTGTCAGCACAGAGCCTGCTTGGAATTCTCTCTCCCTCTCTCCCTGCCCCTCCCCCATTCATGCACGCTCCCATCTCTTGCTCTCTCTCAAAATAAATTTAAAAAATAAGTAAATTTTAATGGCTATAACAATTGTTATTCTCTAATTACCTCTGTTTTCCCATTGGGCACACAAGTCGATAGCATCTCAATATATTTTTTCTAAAATTTAATTTTATATGTCATATAAATTATGAATTATTATCACTTTTTATCTAATTTTATGCTCCCTGTCCCTAAGTTATAAAACTATACACTACTTCATATAAGGGGCATTAGAAACAATACATTAATATCCATTCATGTAAAAAATGAAGATATTAGAACCCAGAAAGTTTCAGTGTCCTACAGAGTTAAACAACTATGAAATGACAAACTAAATAGAACTGGGTTAGTTTACCCTTTCATGACTGAGGATCCATTTTGCTTTGCTGTATTTAGAAATTATATGACTTCTCTTAAAGAGATATAGAGAAAAATGTCTTTATAAGCTCAGTAGTTTTGTTGAGAACTCTGAGGCAACAGACTAAAATGGAAAATAAATCTGGAGCATAGATATTATGGTAGTTTCAACTTTAATTATTTTTACATTCTTAGGCATATTTATTAAAATCTTAAACAGTTTAATTAAAATTTCTTTTATATAATAGAGATTTGGGTAGAGTTTACTTAAATGATATCTAGACATTTATAAAAAATCACACATGAGAGTTCAATTGAAAAAAGAATAAAAATGGACTCACTGCAATACTTAGAATTTAGAATGGCAAATTTTCACAAGGTTAAATCTGCGACTTATAGTGAATTTGGTGACTAATAATATTATAGCAGAAGACTCAATTAAAACTCAATATGGTCAGAGGTTTACTGTAGATGTGACATGTTTTTTAGAACTAAATTATAATTAAAAAGTATTTACTTCTTTGTGAAATAATACGTAGACAAATTTCAACTTTCATAGTATTTTAATTGTGAAATAATTTTAATTTTCACTAATTAATTTTTGAGTGATAATATATTGATGTCTTGCAAGAAAAAGAATTATTGGGGCGCCGGGGTGGCTCAGTCGGTTGAGCGTCCGGCTTCGGCTCAGGTCATGATCTCACGGTTGGTGGGTTCGAGCCCCGCGTCGGGCTCTGTGCTGACAGCTAGCTCAGAGCCTGGAGCCTGCTTCGGATTCTGTGTCTCCCTCTCTCTCTGACCCTCCCCTGCTCACGCTGTCTCTCTCTGTCTCTCGAAAATAAAAATAAAAAACATAAAATAAATATTTTTTAAAAAAAAAGAATTATTATTTTTCTCCACTTTAGTGGAACTAGTAGATATATAGTACCTTTTCTATATTATGTATTTCATATTTGCAATGGGGAAAACAATGGGAAAAATAAAGTAATAGAAATAATCTCTCTTCTATAAGAAATAGTGAAATATTTCATTGAAAAACTAACCCAGTTTGTTAAAATTGGTGTCAATGTACTAAGGTAACAATTATCATGAACATGTTTTGTGCATGTGTGTGCATTTTTTACTATCATACTTTACCTGTAATGTCCAAGTCTAACAAAAGTGGTTAATGGCAAACCCTAGAGCAGATAAACTTTGCAAATTAGAGTAACTACCTACTGTAATCCTGGGAGACTACAATAATGCTTTACTTCATCTAGAATGAAATATGCTCTCAATGTGATAAATAACTAATCAATATACACAGATACCATTTTGTTTGTTAGATTAGATATATTTCTGTTGTTGTTTCAGTAAAATGTAAAGCATTCATTCCTCTTCAGGTAGACATTAGTTGTCACTTATATGGTAAGCACAATTAGTTTTTTGAAGATAAATAGGTCTTCTGGTGCACAAAAATGCAATGTATTGCTTTTTATTTGAAATCCTGTTTGTGTGTGTGTGTGTGTGTGTGTGTGTGTGTGTGTGTGAGGGAGAGAGAGAGAGAAAGAGAGAGAGAGAGAGAGAGAGAAGACAAAACAGCACTGGTACAGCTATTTATTTTAGGGTGCATGTAATAACATGATATAAGGAATGCCTTATTTTCCATATATACCAAGTTATTTTCACCAGAAGTAGATAACTGCAAAAACCTAAAATGTAATCTCTGTTGGATAATTGCTTTCATTGTTAGACCATCTAGATTACAGGTTGGCCTACTGTCAGCCTGAGTTTTGATTTCTGGGGATTTTTGCACTGGTTAAGATATAAAAGATCAGCAACTCCATTCCTTGGAAAATGAAAAAATCCCACATGCTTTTTAGCATTGATCTTTTTGGGTACTTTGAGACTGTTATTGCTGAGCTGCAAAGTAGATTCTATTCAATCCTCTAGAACAAAATGGATTGCACACACAATTCTGCATGGTCACAGTGGGGAAGATCATTAAGTTTTGATAAGGAACTATGAGACACTGATTAGACTTTTATTTATAAAAGACATTCAAGCCATACTAACATTATTTTTTGCTCTTCTTGTAGCTCCTGTTAATCCTCATTTGAGTAAGTATACTTTTATTTTAATAATGGTACAGCATTTCACAGTTAAGAAAAATAAAAAATTCATAGGCATACAAAGATTATTTAGCAAATGTTCATATTTGATTTAAAATGGAATGACTTAGAAACAGTAAAACTGGCATTTAATGTGAATCGTGAATTTTAATTATTTTACATTGATCATTGATTTTTATAAGTTCTCCTAAATAGGGAGCCATTTCCAACAACTTAACATTTGTTATATAACTATAGGATTATTTTTTTCTTTCGTGGCAGTGCATATCATTTACATTGCTCTTATTTGTTTCCTTAATTTTCTTTTTAAATTTCTACATTCCAGTGATACAAGACTAAAGTTACTTAGAAAGTTGGTATTTGAATGGTTTAATCAATATTTTTCATGGATCACTAGTCTGTATCCTCATTTTTAATGAAGAAGATAGTCTCACCATCCTCTTGATAATATTCCACATTAGAGTAAAGACTGATTTGTGTCTTCTATTTTGTGCCTAGGAATATATTGTCCTTGGCTAATAAAAGAATGGAGAGTCACTCCTCACTCTTACTCCCATCCACCCAATATTCTCCATTACCAATACTTAGTGAAGAAAATGTGCAGGTCTTTATTCTCAATTTACTATATTTCCTTTTTGACAATGGCCTTTCACGGATTTTAAAACCAAGACCAAACTACACAACCTGCTTCTACCTTATTTTCTACTGAAGATCTTCTTTTACTCCCTTTCCACATATCCAAACCATAATACTGAATACGTTTGTAGATCTTTACTGTTTTCATATTTCTTGCGTGCACATTCATTTTGTTCTCACCAATGACCCTTTAATGTGGATATCCTCAAGTCTTTGAGGTTCGCTTATAAAGTTTAGCAAAAAGCTTCTTTCTTTACTAAGTATTCTCTCCATTTGATTTCTATAACAATTTATCTTCATCTAGGTGGTAAGCTATTTTTTATCTTGTCATATTCCCCAGTAGATTATAAAATACTTAAGAGCTAAGTATGTTTCTAATTTCTCCCTGTATCTCACTATCATTTTATCTATCACAGCATCTTATATTTAGCAGGTGTTCAATGATCATTTGTTAAAAGAACAAATACATGACAGTTTCAAGATGAATTAATTGCATAAATCAGGTTCTCCCTGGCTTCCACCCAGGGTACTATTGCTATTTAATTACTCTATTGATTATAATTCTCTTGAAGGTAAATTCTCTGACTATAATTTCAGTAGAAGTGTTTAAAAAGAATTGTCATGGCAAGATTAGATACAGGAAAAAGTCGACAACTATTTCAATTCAGGAAAAATTTGTGAGCAGCTTTAATTTACTGGAAAAATGCATATATAAATAAATAGTAGAGCTTTGTTTGCTAACAGATTACTCCCATACAGTATAATAAGTACTATTAATTTTTTGGCAAGCAAAGTTTTACAGAAGACATGCTATTTGAATTGGGCCCTGAATGTTAGGTAAAGGTTCCTTTGGTGAAGAAGGTGAGGAAAGGCACGCCTGTCATCAGAACGAAGGTCATATTCAGACAATAACTGAGCAAAGCTCAGTGTATCTGGAGTACAACATTCAAACATTACAGAAGCCAGAAATGTGCCCTGAAGATGAACAATATTAATTAGAATTTGAGTGCTTCTTTTAAAAGCTTGTATCCTTTGGGTGATAGTTACCAACTTCTTCCTCAGCAAGCATTTTTTTCATAGTCAAACAATGAATTGGATTCTCTATTTTTAAAATACCTTCCAGTATAACTCTCTATACCAAAGGTTTCCATTGACTGTACTTTTTATTTTTTACCAAGGTTCAATATAGTAAAAGATTAGAAATGTTTAGAATAAAGACTTTTTAGTAAATATCACATGATGATTTCCATAATTTATCAAGAGAAATTATTTTTTAAAAAGAATATTTTTATGTTGACATACAAATACATATGATATGAGACATATATTGGCAACAAATCAAACTAACCTTAAATGCTCTTTTGCATATTAACAACTTATATAGTCTTTAAATGAATTTATTTATCCTAGGTATCTACTTCCAAAATATCTATATAGAGTGAGTCCATGAAATTTGTCATAGTATGATTCTTCATTAGACTCAAAAAACTTACTATTTAAATTTAAAAGAGGAAGGCCTTCTAGTTATAGTTTTTAGTTTTTTTTAAAACTCTTTCGATTAAACTTTTGAACTGAAAGGAAGGATGATTCATTGTCAGAAGAACCACAGTCCTCCAGTAAAGCAGCAGTAGTTCTCAGTTGCCCTTCTCATACATGGCTTGTTTCTCAGGAAGGGTACCCTTGGACTAAACCTGAAATTTAGTCCATGATTGCACTGTGTTAATTGAAAAGAAAACAGAAATAAGTTGAAATCTACTTTAAATGAATTCTGAGGTCTCACAAGTATCTCACCAGTGGAGTTGAAATTTGCTACTGTAAAGAGGTTTCAAATGTTTTGGAAAGCAAGGGCACCTGGGTGGCTCAGTTGATTAAGCGTCCAACTTCAGCTCAGCTCATGATCTCACAGTTGACAAGTATGAGCCCCATGTTGGGCTCTGTGCTGACAACTCAGAGCCTGGAGCCTGCTTCAGATTCTGTGTCTCCCTCTCTCTCTGCCCCTCCTTTGCTCAAGCTCTGTCTCTCTTTGTCTCAAAAATAAACATAAACTTAAAAATTTTTTTAAATGTTTTGAAAAGCATATTTGGTCTGATTTAGGCTCTCTGTCAAATTGTTAAAATTCAAAACTTTTGGAAAGTTTTTTTGGGCTTCTTTTGCCTTATATTAGAGATCATAAGTACAAGATGGTATATATGAAACACATATGCGTAATATAAGATATAACCATAAATATGCATATTATGAGATAAATAATACATATGTATGAAAAGTCACTATCTCAGTGAAATAGCTTAACACTAAAAAGAAAATTTACCATAATAACCCACTCTAAAATATCAACCCGAAGTTAAAACTAATGGACAAATTTAAGTAAAGTGATGTGATACAAAATCAACGTACACAAACCTGTGACATCTCTATATATACACAATGAACTATCTGAAGAGGAAATTAAGAAAATGATCCCATTCAAAATAAAAACAAAAAAATAAAATACTTAGAAATAAATTTAACCAAAGAAATAAAAGACTTCTACGTTAAAAATTATAACACATTGTTGAAGGAAATTAGAAAAGACAGGTAAATGGAAAGACATCCCATGTTCATGGATTAGAAGAATTAATATTGTTAAAATATCCATATTTCCCCAAACAATCTACAGATTTAGTGCAATCCCTACCAAAATGTCAGTGACGTTCTTTACATAAATAGAAAAAAACAATCTTAAAATGTATACAGAACCATTAAGGATCCCAAATAGTTAATGTAATCTTGAGTAAGAAAAATAAAGCTGGAGGCATTGTACTTCCTTATTTTAAAATGTATCACAGAGCTACCGTAATCAAAGGAGTATGTACTGGCATAAAAACAGCCATTTAGTCTGATAGAACAAAATAGCTCACAAGTAAATGCATGAATTTCCAGTGAACTGATTTTGACAAGAGTGCCAAGAACATACAATAAGGGAAGGGGTAGTTTCTTTAATTAACCATTTTACATTGTTGGTGGGTATGTAAATTACTACAACCTTTATAGAAAACCGTGTAGGGGCAGCTGGATGGCTCAGTCTGTTCAGTGTCTGACTGCGGCTCTGGTCATGATCTCACGGTTCTTGAGTTCGAGCCCCGCATCAATCTCTGTGCTGACAGCTCAGAGCCTGGAGCCTGCTTCAGATTCTGTGTCTCCCTCTCTCTATGCCCCTCCCCCTCTCACATTAAAAAATTTTTTGAAGAAAAGAGTACAGTTTCCTCAAAAATTAAAGTGGAATTACCAAATGATCTAGCAATCTCACTTCTAGGTAAATATCCAAAGGAAATAAAATGTCTGTCTTGATGAAATATCTGCAATGCCAAGTTCATTGCAGCATTATTCACAGTAGCCATGATATGGAAATGATCTAAGTGTCTATCAATGGATTAATGGATGAAGAAAATGGACAATATTAAACAGCTTTTAAAAAGAAGGTTATCCTGCCACTTGAGACAACACCAATAAATTTGATTTATGATAAATGAACTAAGCCAGACACAGAAGGACAAATGCTGCATAATCTCATTTACGTGAAATCTCAAATACTCAAACTCAGAAGCAGAGTGTAGAATGGTGGCTGCCAGGAGTAAGAGGGAAGGAGAAATGGGAGATGTTGGTCAAAGGGTATATACTCTTTCAGTTGTGTTAGATGAGTGAGTTCTGACGATCTAATGTACAGCATGGTGACTCTGCTTAGCAATACTGTATTGTATACTTGAAATTTACTAACATGGTAGATCTTGAGCATTTTCACCTGCAAAAGAAAGATAAATAATGGTAACTATGTGATATGTGAAGTGATGGATATATTAATTTGCTTTATTGTGGTGATCATTTCAAAATGAATATCAAAACATCAAATTGTATATCTTAAATATATATAATTTTGCTTGTCAATTGTATTTCACTAAAGCTAAAAAAATTAAAGTTAAAAATAAAGAAATGGGATGAGGGGGCACAGCAGTGTCATTGGGCTAGAGGACTACAGGGCATCAGGCTGCTTATCCCTGAGTTTTATTCTGTCTTCATCATGTTGAGAATTATTTGACAAATAAAGCACAATTCTGAAAACCATATAATATAAAATATCTCAACTATATTGATTTATTTCTACGGAGCCCTTAAAACTACCAAAATTATGTTGTAGTTAGAAAACTAGTGAAACTTTCAAGATTGAATCAGTCTTCAGTTGCATATCTTTGTGAAAATCCTGGACTGTATTACTTTCTTATTTTATGAGATCTTTTAATATTTAATATAATATTGACTTTTGATAAATTTTTAAGACTGATGCATTTTCATTATCTGTCAAGATATTCCTTATTTCAATAAACTTTTTAATTAATATCCTTTTGCATAATTACCTAACATATAATGACAGGATAATCATAGGATTATTATAGTCAGAAATGGTGTTTTTTCCCATTTTTATCTTTCTACATTTTATAAAATCTCTCCAGTAATAGGTTATCTCACTGTAGAGAGGTATGTCTACAGAAATAATGAAGAACAATTGAGATTACTTATGTATCTTTATCCAATGTGAATTATTGTAATCTTAAATCTTATTGTAGACAACTAGTGTCATCTATAAAATAAGCAAATTATGAAACATTTTAGGTATATTTAAAATTATAGACATGTATTAGGTTCTTATAAGCTATATTTTTGCTTAATTTTCCTATGAGAGACTTAAATTTTCAGGTTTTAAAAACTTCTGTTTTTGTAGGCAAGTTTTCTTTTTTTTCAAACAAGGCTAAATTACACAAAAGATAGTTTAAGTGTTCTTATAAAAATTCATTATATATAATTTTAAATAACATAAAAGGATTTGGTATCAGATTTATTTATAAAAAATCCTGAATTTTTACTTTTGTTTTTGGACATTTTCTTTATGTGTATATAGTGTGTAATTAAACAACTGAAAACATTTAAAATCAAGCAATGCTTTCTTACAATTCGAAAATAGTAGCTAAAGGAATCTCCTGTTGTGCCTAAAAAACACTTAAAGAAATATATCCATGCATATAGCTACCTTGCTGTCACCAACATTAGATCTCAATTGTTAGTATCAGGCAGTCTTGCCTTCTTTAGTACAAGATCCATGGTGTAAAGACGTGCTGGAAAATATTTTATATGGAATATTGTTTATCCAGAACTTTACTGATTTAGAATTCACTAAATGCTTATACTCCCTGTAAATATTCCTATTCATAATATGGAATATAAACATAAAGAGATACAGCGAGTCTTGAATCTGAAAACAAAAACAAAATAAAATAAAAACTTATTCCGTAAATCCAAAGGGAGAGCTTTCTGTTTTCATTTTAAATGTATACGCCAATGATTTTCTTTCTACTTTACTTTCTCCCTTCCTCCCTCCCTCCTTTCTTTCCTTTTCTCTTTCTTTTTTAAATTGTGATTAGAACACTCAACATGAAATCCACCTTCCTAATAATGTTTGAATACATAAGACAGTATTGTTATCTACAGGCATAATGTACAGCAGATCTCTAGAACTGACTCATCTTGCAGAACTGAAAGTTTATACCTTTTGAACACTATCTCCCCATTTCCATCTTCCTCCAGCCCCTGAAAACCACCATTCTACTCTGCTTCTATGCATTTGGATCTTTTAGATACCTCATAAGTGTAATTCTGCAGTATTTGTTCTTCTAGGATTGGCTTAATTCACTTAGTATAATGTCCTCTGGGTTCAGTAGTGTTGTCACATATGGGAAGATTTTCTTCTTTAAGGCTGAATAATATTCCATTGTATGTATACAGCACATCTTCTTTACTCATTCGTCCATTGATGGGTACTTAAGTTACTTCCATATTTTGGCTATTGCAAAATGTGCTGCAATGGGCATGGCAGTACAATTCTCTCCTTGAGATAATGGTTGCAATTTTTGGGGCACCTGGGTAGCTCAGTCGATTAAGCATCTGACTTTGGCTCAGGTTATGATCTCATGGCTCTTGAGTTCGAGTCCCATGTCAGGCTCTGTACTGACAGCTCAGTGCCTGGAGTCTGCTTTGGATTCTGTGTCTGTCTCCCTCTGCCCCTCCCCCACTTGTACTTTGTCTCTTTCAGAAATAAATATTTAAAAAGAATGGTTACAATTTTTTAGATAGAGACCCAGAAATAAGATTGCTGGATTATACGGTAGTTCCATTTTTAATTTTTGAGGAAACTTCGTACTGTTTTTCTTACTTCCTATACCATTTTGCATTCCCATGACAGTGTACAGGGTTTCCAATTTTTCCACATGCTTGGCAATGCTTGTTATTACCTTTTTTTAATTGCCATTGTAACAGGTGTGAAGTGGTATCTCACTGGGATTTTGATTTGCATTTACTTGATGATTAGTAATGTTGAGATAGTTGTTGTATACCTGTTGGCCCCATCTATATATCTTTTGGGAGAAATGTTTATCCAAGTCTTTTCCCTGTTTTTTTTAATCAGATTATTTTTTTTGCTATGAATTATAAGATTTCCTTATATAAAAAGGTTGTCTTTTTCACTCTGTTGTTTCTTTTACTATGCAGAAGCTTTTTAATTTGATGTAGTTCTACTTATTTTTGCTTTTGTAGCTTGTGATTTTTGCTGTCATATCTAAAATATCATTACCAAGACCAAAATCATGAAAGCTTTTCCCTGTGTTTTCTTCTAGTAGTTTAACAATTTTAGGTCCTACATTAAAGTATCTAATCCCTTTTGAATTGATTTCTCTGTATTGTGTGAGATAAGGTCCCACTTTCATTCTTTTGAATGTGGATGTCCAGTTTTCCAGCACCATTTGTTGAAGAGTCTTTTCTTTCCCCATTGTGTGTTCCTGGCTCTTTCACCAAAGATCATTTGGCTGCATATGCATGGAATTATTTCTGGACTTTCAATTCTGTCTGTCCCATTTATCTTTTATGTTTTTATGGCAGTACCATACTCTTTTTTTCTTTTTTTAAATAAAAGTTACATATATTTAAGTTGTAAAATACAATGTATATTTATATTATATGTTACATACATATTATATATTATATATATATATATATTACCTTCTAACAGCACATGTTCAAATTATTCAAGTCTGCTTATTACATGGATTTTTAAAATAAATACAGTACACGTTGTAGATCCATTTTCTTTTAGATTTTCTTAACATTTTCTTTTCTCTAGCTTATTTTATTGTAAGGATACAGTACATAAAACATATAACATATAAAACATGTATTAATTGACTGTTTATGTTATTGGTAAAACTTCCAGTCAACAACTTAACTAGTTAAGTTTCTGGGGAATCAAAATTATATATAAATTTTTGACTGTGTGGGGAGTTAGTTGGTGTCTCTAACCCCCATGTTATTCAGTGGTCCACTGTACATAGTAAAATGACTACTACAGTCAAGTTAAATAACATATCATCTTGACATGTAGTTACATTGTCTGTGTGTGTAATGACCTCTACTCCCTTAGTGAATTTCCAGTGTATGATACAGTATTATTAGCTGCAGTCATCATGCTGTACAGTCATCATCTGGAGAGTGATTCTTCCTACATACCTGCAACTTTGTACCCTTTAGCCAGTGTCTTTTCATTTTCCCTCCTATCCTCCCCTGATAAAAACCATTATACTCTCTGCTTCTGTGTATTTGACTTTTTTTAGATTCCACATGCAAGTGATATTATGTAGCTTTTTGTTTTTCTTTCTATGTCTGGCTTATTTTACATAGTATGTCTTCCAATTTCATCCGTACTGTTGCAACTGGCAGGATAGCCTTTTTTAAGATTTGATAATATCTCATTATATATATCTGCCACAATTCCCTTATCCATTCATCAGTAGACATTTAGGGTGTTTCCGTATCTTGACTATTGTGAATAATACTGCAATGAACATGAGTGCACGTATCCCTTTGAGATACTGATTTCACTTCCTTTCGGTATATACTCATAAAAGGGACAGGTGGATAATGTGCTTGATATATATTTAGCCTTTTTGAGGAATCTCCATATTGTTTACCATAATAGATGCACCAATTTACATTTCCACCAACAGTGCATAAGGACCAAACTTTTTAAATTACTGTAGCTTTGTAATATATTTTATGATTTAAAATATATTTTATTATATGGAACTATGAAAGGCCTTTGACTGCCCAAAGAGCTGTGAGGAGGAACAGAGCTGGAGGCATCACACCTAATAATTTTAAATAATAAATACATATACATATATATAATATATAAATATATCTGTATGTTTTATTTTTAATAAATTATTAAATATATTTTTGGCTCCACATGAATTTTAAAAATATTTTTTCTACTTTAACAAAAAAAGTGCCATTGGTATTTTCATAGGGATTGCATGATCACCTTAGGTGATATGGACATTTTAACATATTAAATCTTCTAATCTATGAACACAGGATCTTTCCCTTGTGTCTTTTTTAATTTCTTTAATCAATGTTTTATAGTTTTCAATGCACATGTCTTTCATCTCTTTGGTTAAGTCGGTTCATAAGTATTTTATTCTTTTTGATACTATGGTAAATGGGATGATTCTCTTATTATTTTTTTTCAGATACTTCATTATTAGTGTATAGAAACACACAGATTAATTCAGGGACATAATCCCAACTTCAAGGGCTCCACTTCCAAGGATAGCTGTCTGATAAGTCTTATTCGTTGATGAGGGAAAAATGAGAATCTTTGTTCTTTAGATGCTTGTATCTCTATGAATTCCAGGGAATCTGAACTGGGTTTGGACTTCATCATTTACTAGCAGAACTTAGTCAAAGTTTTTCTCTTCTGTGAACCTTATGAATTAGTATTATTGTGATTTCATAGAGTTTTTATGAGTTTGAATGAAATAATATAAACTATGTTTAATTTTTCTCTATTTAGATAATTTTAGTTTTGTGTCTAGTTGACATTATTATCTCCTTCATTTTCTCCTATATTTCAAGCAGGGTACATCTCAGTAAGAAAATCCTTTGATATCTAGAAAGGTTACTCCTACCCTCATTACAGGAACAGTTGAGGAAAGCTCTCTCCAAACTTTTTGCTGGGGCTGAACTCAGCATGTGGCAGGCATCCAAGAAATCCCAGGCCGTCCACAGTCTTCATGAATTCTTTTCATTTTTTTTATTTCTAGTGAATGTCAACTATCGCCAAACTCATATTCAAAAAAACCATAAAAGATAACTACTTTTTTAAATTATTTTGCCATTATCCTACCCTAAGTAACCTTCCATTTCTGTAAGTGTTTATCCATGAAAGCATCTCCAGAGATGGTGTGGTATACAGCTTTAAAGTGTTGTCAGGTAAATTAATGAAGATCATTTTGTAATTGACAATTTTGTTTTGTTGGGGTTGTTCTTATACTTGAAAAACGAAAGTTGGGAAAAGTCATGGGGCACCTGGATGGCTCAGTTGGTTAGGCCTCCGACTTTGAATCACGTCATGATCTCATAGCTTGTGGGTTTGAGCCCCACATCAAACCCCACATTGGGCTCTGTGCTGACAGCTCAGAGCCTGGAGCCTGCTTTGGATTCTGTGTCTCCCTCTCTCTGCCCCTCCCCTGCTTGCACTCTCACTCTCTCTCTTTCTCTCTCAAAAATAAATAAACATTAAAAAATTTAAAAAGAAGAAAGTTGAGAAAAGTTTTCCGTCATAGTTCAATTTCAGTTATATGGATATTTCAGAGGAAAATTGTTTGGGTTTAAATTATTAAGCAAGAGACTGGTTTATATACATCAAGGTTATTTTCTTTATTAAAATTGAAATAGTTACATGTTTAGTCATAATCTTGTACACTATTATGGCTCTGGTGCCATTATTGCAATCTTGTATTATTGCTCTATGATGTTTTAAAATTTTTTATAAGAATATTGTGCTTATATTAATTTAATTAATATTAATTACTTTAAACTTTGTTAACAGGAGAATTTCACTGTGGATTTGAAGATGGTAACATTTGTTTGTTCACCCAAGATGATACAGATAATTTTGACTGGACAAAGCAAAGTACTGCAACAAGAAATACAAAATACACTCCAAACACAGGACCGAATGCTGATCGTAGTGGCTCCAAAGAAGGTATGAGGGTATGAAATGTTGTATTTATAACAAACATATTCCAGCCTTGGACTTCTAAAAATGTCATTAATATGACATGCACAGAATGCTTAGCTATAGATTTGAAGATTATGGGATAAAAGCCTTAAATTTTTAATGCACAGTTTCAATAATTCAGATATTTCCAAAGCTTGTAGACATTCATTTTCTCTCAGAACTCACAGACACATATAGTTGAGATATTAGAATTGTTTTTGATAATTCAAGTCTAACATTCCAATTTTGTTTAAAGTTTTTGTACATTTTAAGCAGTTTTATCTTTTATTATGTAGATCATTTATTCTTTATATTATGTATATAAACATTTCACAAACGAGATCAAAATTCTCCTATACACCTAGAATGTACTCCTTATAAAATCTCTAAACCTTCTAAATGATTAAATTTCACGTCTGCTAATAATAACGTGTTCAAACATTTTATATTTTCTTTTTAAAGGTTTTTATATGTACATAGAGACATCTCGACCCAGACTGGAAGGCGAAAAGGCCCGACTTCTCAGCCCTGTTTTCAGCATAGCTCCTAAAAACCCTTATGGCCCCACGAACACTGCATATTGTTTCAGCTTCTTCTATCACATGTATGGACAACATATAGGTAAGATGGCAACAATTATTATGTTTCTTCTAAAGTAAATCATAACTAAGAAGAAAGCGTTTACAAAGACAGCGTGAAATCAATTTTAGTCAAAGAATATCATCATTGCCTTTTTTTTTTTAATGTTTAGTCATTTTTGAGACAGAGCAGAGCATGAGTGAGGGAGGGGCAGAGAGAGAAGGAGACACCGAATCCGAAGCAGGCTCCAGGCTCTGAGCTGTCAGCACAGAGCCTGACACAGGCCTCAAACTCATGAAATCCGAGATTATGACCTGAGCCAAAGTCAGACTGAGCCACCCAGGCCCCCCTATCATCGTTGACTTTTAAATGACTTACCTTCAAACTGCAAAATAAGAGGCTAAGAATGTTCCCCTATCATGTCCTAATTTCCAAATTTTAGATTCAAATTTGAACTTTTGGAGCATACCTACCCCTTCTAGAATCCTAAATCACACAGACCATCAATGGGTTAAATTCTTGATGCGATCTTATTGTGGAATTAATAGCAGTATAATTTAAGCAGCTTCTTTTCAAAGAAATCTCAAATAATGACTCAGTGTATATTAATGACTACTAAAAGGAGTATTACCATATTTGGAAGATAAATACCGTTAGCACTGTCTATACATTTGGAACACTGGGATGATATTTTCTTGTTTATAAAGTATGCCTAACACACCTAGTAGGATTTAAGAACGTCCTCAGGTCCTCAGTACTTAAGAGCATGCAAAGTTGAAGACACACTCCCTGCCCTAGAGACCTACAGTAATGGAGGCTAAAATGCGTAAATACACAATCATGCTGGATAGCATACCACATAACCTTAGAGAGAACATAGCAAAACTGCTGTGGGAGGTGGGGAGAGCTCATACGGTTCTATAATTCTTTATGCACAATTCTAAAATCCAAAAAATTGATCACAAAATTTTTTAATGTAATCATTTGGCAGCACATGTTATCTGATCTACATGTGTTAGACTATATGACCAGAAATAATCTGAGCTTATTTAGTCTTTATTTATCCAAATAAGTGTGAACGTTTATTTTATTTACAGCAAAAATATGACTATGTTTGATTATGAGATTCTGTTCCAGATCCTTCCAGAAACTTCCACATAAAACACAGGATACACATTCTTTTACCTTTCTAAAATAAGCCAAAATTCTGAATGATAAAGCGTCTATCCCCACAGAGCTTGGACAAGGGATTCTGGGTCTGTATCTAGCGGAAGAATAAGGCAATGCTTCAGGACAAAGGAAAACATATGAAAGAAGGGTACATTTCCAATGGGCAGAGATGAGCACAGGGAAGATTAAGGCACTGATAGTGAGGAAATAAAATGTGGGAAGTTAGGATGACATTAAATGTTTGGATGTAAATGAACAAAACTAAAAATATAAATATATAATTATATAAACTAATACAATTATGCGCATGATATATGCCAGCTAAAGTATTTACGTGAAGTAATCCTCTTGATCAGTTTATTAAAACGAGCATAGCATCACTGTCCATTTGTTTGTTACAGCAGAGAAAACTGAGCCTCAAAGAATTTGTATGGATTGCAAGGAACTGGTTATGCTGGAATGTAAACTCATTGCCAGCACTGTTAACCATTATTTTTCACAGTGGAGCACTAGGTAATACACCAGGAAGGACAAACTTGTGCTATAACATGTCCCCTGAACATGAAGTCAAGACATTTGGGTTGGAACTTGGCTGTAGCTTACTGGAAGAATTTAGAGAATTCACTTAAAGCATCTGGATCATGATCTCATGTGTAAAATGGAAATAATAATTCCTATTTCAGAAATTGGTAGTTCACACTAAATGGGACAACATATATAAAATCTATCAGATGGTAGACACTCTTAATCTTAGGTTACTTTGAATCTCAAATAGCAGCAATAATGGCAATAATAAAGTAATAGCTAATGTCGGTCAGTATTCCTATCCCATCATGGATTATTTCTTTTAATTATTACAATAAACAGTTCCACTCATTAAAATCATTATCCTCTTTCATAGATAAGGAGACTGATACAAAGAATTTTACTTTACTCTACTTGCCATAATGACACAGCTAATAAATAGCGAAGCCATGATACCAATCTGAGAAGGGGAACAGAGCTTGCCTGCTTCACCTCTCTGTGGGGAGACTTCCTGGAGTATCATAAATGTTTAGCTAATTTAGTAGTCCGGGGGAAGTATTACAGGTTTTGGGGAGACAACAAAAGCATGATGAGATTGCTGATTTGGAAAATAAATCTTACAGAAGTAACTAAAATCATGGAGAAATAGATTAGAGACTGGAAAAGCAGTTAGAAAGTTATGACAGTAGCCGTAGGTTCACTACGGCCAAACCTATGAAGGGAAATCAATCTTCACACAACTGCCAAACCATCCATCGTATTTACTGTGAGATTAAGATCTTTTTACAAAGGTAGGATTACCAACTCTCATTTTCTCATTAGTTGGTGATGTATTCGTTTTGAAGATATTTGTTAGATTTTCTTTCTCTTCTCCCAGTTTACCTTGGAACAGTCTTGGTTTTTAAATAGATAATTCCAAGATCAATATTTTGAATTACTTAACATGAGTAAAATGTGCATTTAGTGTTTTTATGAGGCTGGCCCCCTCTCAAGCTTTCTCCATATTTATATTAATATCCAAGATAATTTTAATATACTTTTAACTTCACAATTTTTATTCTTATCCTCTTTTTTGTCAACAAATGTCCAGTTGACTTCTGCCAGTTTTATTCTGATTGTTTCAGGAAGAAGGCAGTTCTCCATTTCTTCCATGTTCTCAAACATTTACCATTTTTATGCCTGTGCCATTTCTCTGCTTCATCAGATGGTTGAAAGTTACAGGTATCAGATCTGTCACTGGAGTCCTTCCAGGCAGGATACAATCAATCATGCTGCTTACTAAAATCTAAACAAAAATGTCTATTCCAGACATTGACTAATCAGTTAGGACCAGATGAGTGACCTGATTAGGGAGAGATTGCCTGTAACTGAAACCTTCCCCCTTTGTAAATATTATTCTAAGACACTCGTTAACCTGTAAACCTGAAGGGCATTTAGAGTCACTGGTTTTACAAATGGCATTCTCAGTTTTATTCATTTTTTTAATCCAGATTCAAAAATGAATCTTTTAGGTGGGTTTCTAATAGCCTAATTGCAGTTATTACTTCTTGAGTCATACATAATCTTTGCTGTTTAAACTTTGACTAATGCTCAATAGATCATTGAGAAGAGTTGTAATTTTTTAATGATACAAAAATGGGCAATCAGTTATGCATTACTTAGAAAAGAGATTCCTCTTTGATGTAAAGTCAGATATGTTGTATTATTTATCTATTGCTGTATAAAAAGTATCCCCCCAATTTTGTGTCTCAAAACACAAACATTTCTCTCTTAGCTTCTGTGGGTCAGGAATATAGGTGAGGCTTTGCTGGGTGTCTGTAGCTCAAGGTCTCTCACGAGGTTGCAGTCAAACTATTAGGCATGACGGCCGTCTTATCTGAAGACTTGTCTTAGGGATGATAATACTTCTTCTAAGCCCACTCGGTGTTTGGCAGGCCTCACTCTCTCATAGGTATTGGACTAAAGACATTGATTTCTTGCTGGCCATTGAATTCCTCTCACTTCTCTCAAGTTCCTTGTCATCAGGACATCTCTACAGGACTGTCTTATGGCATGGCAGCAGGCTTTCTCCAAAGAAAGCAATGACAGAGAGCAAATACATACCCAAGACTTTTTATAACCTGATCTCTGCAGTGGCATTCCATCATGTCTGCCTTATTCTATTCATTATAGCTTAGCTGATATTTCCAGCCCCCATTCAATGGAGGGAAATTACACAAGGGTGTTAATGCTAGGAAGTTGAAATCATTGGAAGGCATCTTAGCGTTTATTTGCCACATGGGTACAATTTCTTGTTAGTTAAATGTTTCATCAAAATTGAAGAAAAAGAAATGAAAACTACAACGTCACCCTTAAACTAGCTGTTGATTTATAAGTACATGATACAATAGCTGTTGACAGTAGTCCAAGATTATTTCAGCAATCCTGTAGGTACTAGAAAGCATTTCGATTCTTGATGAATCCTATGAATTTCAAATGGTCTTGCATTGAAACTGAACTTCATATAAGGTTACTTGATATGACAAAAGCTTATTAAAATCAGTAAAATATATACTTCATTTATTTCTAGAAAGAATGTAAGATATAAGCATACCAGGAAATTAAAGATAAAAATACAGAAGGCACTTATGAATGCATTCATTGAACTTGGTAAGAATGGTTCAATGAAGTTGTGGCCCTAGAAAGCTAATTTTACTGTGGAGCAAACGGGAAACAAGGGAAAGGAGTCCAGTCATGGGATCTGTTCTTTTCATGAATCTTGAGGGTGGGGAAGAAGTAATAAAGTAGAGAGATGTGGGGTTATAGATGTGCCTATTTTAAAGAGGAAAAAAATTAATAGAAAGGTAAGTTTATAGATACCAAAGTCAGAGGGAAGCAAATTTCTTGAAAAGTTGGGGATTGAGAGTTCTCATTCCCCTACTAGACTTCAAGGGGGATGAATGTCACTTCCATTGAGGTGGGAGAAAAGAACTAAGTGGGAATTGTGGCTTTTGATACATTCTTAGATGAAAGAAAAGCAAGTGGACTTGGAAGCTTCCTTTTTAACAGTATCTAACAGTACCTGTTTTTTTCTGTAAATAAGTACAGCATTTGCATGTTCAAAGAGTAGAACATTGTAGGAGAATGGTAAATGGAAACAGAGAGTTGAAGCAGTCAGAGACCAGATTATCAGTTCTCAGTATTTTGAAATATGTTTTAGGATATAATGCTCAGTTTTAATGCCAATCACTTCTTGTGTGTACTACTGAATTCCCCTGCTAACTGATTTCTTTGCTGTCTCTTGGGCCTATAGTTTCTTGGGTAAAGATAATTTTCTCAAACCAATATCATAAGGACCTTAAGGATATATGCCCCTCTAGCTTCTTTTTAGGGCAGCAGCATAGCCCATATCAACCATATGTGAAGTTCCCCCAGATTGAGCTACCTTGTATCTGGGGCCTTTTTCTAGGCTCCATCTTTGTTCTACTGAACTACATACTTGGAGGGGAGCAGAAACAATGTTTCTCTCCTCACACAGTGCCCTGAAAATGTAAGTATTTGCCCACTATATAAATATTTATTAAGCAAATGAATATTTTTTAAATCATATGATAGAATAAGTATTTTTCCCTTCCTTAAGTCATCTAGGTAACTAATATTCTTTGTCTAAAATCTAAATCAAGGGCATCTGAAATTTTTCCCCATCCTCCTTCTCTTTGTGTTCCCAAAACACCTGATATACACCTTTATCATAATGTTTGTCACCTTGACCTCTGCTAGACTATAAGTTCCTTGAGAGCAGCAATCATGATTGATTTATATTTGTTCCTCTGAAACAACAAATGCTCAATAGATTTTACAAAATAATAATCTAAGCTAGACATTTAAGCTTCTGAGTGTGCTAGAAGAATAACAAAGCAAAGTACTTAAAAGTATTTGTGTAGGTTAGAAAAAGAAGGTCGTTTCACTAAGACTTTATAGAATAGGTTGGGGAAAAAAATAGAAGTTAATCATTGACTTAACGTGCTCTGGCAGCGAAAGCATAGAGGAATGTCACATATTACCAACTAATTCAAAGAGAAATGTATGAAGAGCACTGGGTGTTATATGGAAACCAACTTGACAATAAAGTTAAAAAAAAAGAGAAATGTATGTTTATAAAAGCACCTTTAAATTATAATGGGAAATGTCTTAGTACTTTTAGACAGATCTAAAACGTGTTCAAATAAAAAGCTTATAGACAATGAAACATAATACATTACAATTTGTGTTTTGAACTGAAGTATCATGGTCCAGATACGTCACCTTATGATTAATTAATGGAGTGTGGAAATAGATTAACCTCTAATTCAATTTCTCCTAATAAGCTATCTCACGTTATCCTTTAGTGAAAGTGGAATAAACTTTCTCAGTGCTGACATTCAAAGATTTTAAAATGGAGACTTCAATTGTTTTTATACAAGATAGAAAAGGCAACGGTGACAATGTTTTACATGGTTTTAGGAGTCTGATTTTTATTCTCATTTTGGTCAAAGACCATATTTCTTCTATTTGAGTTAAGAAAATAGAGATTCTTGCTTATATCTCAAATATATTCCTCAAATAAGAAATCTGCTCAAATATTTTACTCCTTGGATTTAGACATTATAGGAAAGACAGTTTGAGCCTGTTTTCAGTAAAGTCTTGTATGTATTTAATACTGATAATGCCAATGTCATCAGTGTGAAAATGATGCCCGTAGGTGGAAGACATTCATTGAGGAAACTGCTTTGTTGAATTAAGATGTATTTCTTAAGGGGAGGGTGGATAGAACCTAGCCATGATTTATGACCACTTATAATCAAAATGTGTTATTATAGCCACTTGTCACAGACCCTCTAATAAGACCATATGTAATATCTAGCACACTTACCTTTTAAGTCTGTGTTTTGAACCACCAACTACTCTTAAATTTATTCTCCTCCTATTATTACTCAGATAATGTAAAGTAGAAGCTGAGAATTTTAAACAAAATTAATGCTATGACCAAGAAAGGCTGGTATTTCAAAATATACTAGTCTAGTCTAATTCTTAGTATAATTCATACAAAATATTATCTCATCAGTTGAATTGTAGGTAAGCAAATGGGTTGACTTGCTTTTGTTTCTCACCCAGTGAAAAACTTTTTAAACTAACTTCACTGAAAGTATAGGTTTATTATGATGATTATTTTTACGCTTAGGTCTTGAATTCACTCATTTCTGTTCATTAGAATGAATTGCATGTGCTATGTGCCTGGCGGTATATAGGGTTCTACAGAAAGTAAGAATTGTGGTGAAAGGTTTTTATCCATCAGATAGTTTGTCATCATATTTAAGATAATAAATTACTGAATAAAAGTCATATTCATCAGAGTAATATTCATCAAACTGCATGACAAGCCTGTATGATGGGTAAATAAGGGAAAGAACACTGAGAACAGCAAAGTTAAAATAAAGTTTCTATGGACAAGAAAAAAATGTAAACCATCCAAATAAGTAAATATTAAGCAGAAAGCAAAGGTTACAGAATGTGAGAAATAGAAGGAACCACATGCAAAAATGGAGAATATTGCTCTTATAGCACAGTAGGGACAGTGATAGAGTCAAAGCGTGACAGGGTCTACATAAGAGATCTGACATATTTCAGAGAAACAGAAATCCTGATGAAGGCTATGTTTTAGGAAAATTTATTGGACACTAATGAAGAGATTCAACAGGATACAACAAGGCATGGTAATGACTAGAGAAAATGAACTGACATTTTTTATTTAAGATATCGTTGCAATTATATATTGGAAAAATAATAACAGTGGATGCACACAGTCATTTCTATTCAAGCAGAAAATAATGATTTTATAATTTCCCATGTTTGTCTGTGTGTATAAAACAAATGATGCTAACAATTACCTATCAATATATATAGCTCTTGCCTGAAGCTAGATGATTTTGGCACATCCTCATCTTCCATGAAATGTGAAACACAAATTAATGGCTGTATTCCTGATTAGAATAAAAATGTGATATATATGCAAGTGCTCCCTAGGCCTTGGAGTAAACCAAATTACAAATTATACAAACTTAGTAATTTCAAGTATATGTAGGATGTATGTATGTACATTTTAGGACATATATTTTAGTTATTTATATAAAATACATATTTATAGTAAATAGTTAAATGTAAAATTATGTTAATGATTAATGAAAGAACCAGGTAATAATAATTATAAATAATATTTATTAAAATTATATTTATACAGTAATTTATATGAAATAATATCAAAATAAGAACCATCCTATTTCATAATGCCATAAATAACTTCAAAACATTGTCACTGCTCTTGAGGTCATTTAGCCTTTCTGACTGTGGTCCCTAACATGAGGTCAGTTCTCTTGAGCTCTCACACCTGACTCTAGAAGGGGTGGTGATCAAACTATAAGAATTAGGAAAACAAACTGAAGAAAAACACAGTTAAGTTTTGCTTAGCAATGTCAAACTTGTATCATGGAACTACGTAGCATTTGAAAATCCTTAGGGATGATTAAATTCATATCTATTGATACCTGGTGCCTACTCAAGCATAAACACAGTGCCTCTGAGGACTTAAAATTACTTTTAAAGGGTATTAACACAATCCATCATATTCACTTTGGAATTTTCTTAATATAATACTATAATAATGTGCTGAGTCAGCTTTGCTGAATCTAACTTTTCTTGAATTGCTTTATTTTGTTTCACAAGTTCTAATTTCATTGACCTAGATGACCTGAACATAAGTTTATATAACTGTTGTCATTGAATTCTCTTTATAAACTTACAAAACTGGAAACTTGATGGAAAAATTCTAAAATCATTGGTCTGTTAATATTGTTTTTTTTTTTTTTGTAAAATAAGCCAGCAAATCAGTAGTTTGGATTCATTGATTTGGTTTATAGAGTATAATTAATGAGACATTTAATTTATAATATAGTTTAAAGAATTTATTTCAGTCAGGTATTCTAGAGTCTTTTTTCATAAGTAATGCTTGCCTTTTAAAATCCTGTCAAATTGACTATAGCTCAAATAATGTATTCAAAAATAATTCAAATCTGGGGATATAACAGACCCGGTTTCTTTAGACCTAGGACAAATATTTTTCACATAGTTTATATTCAGTAACATAAATTGGAATGATTCATTTGAATTTATATTATATATGTAAAAAGAAAATATTAATTGAAAAATATAAACAGGATTATGGGGAAAGAACATTCCCTGAAAAAAATATATTTAATCCTGATATAATATCATTATTGATAATGGTAAGTCATATATATATATGGTAAGTCATATATATATATGGTAAGTCACGTATATATATATGCATGCGTGTGTGTGTGCAATTTATTAAAGCATGTATTTCTTTAAATTCTGAAAGACATATAGTACATACTACTTTTTTGGTCTAATTACAATTAATAGGTCTAAAAAGAAGTGTTATTTTATTAACATTTGACACAAAGTTCCATGCATTGATTTGATGACAGGATTGATTCCTGTCACTTCAATCAAAATAACTGGCCATGCTACCCAAGAGAAATAAGACTTTCACATAAAATGGTAATTCATCCACTGCCATCTATTTACATTATCACTTCACATTTACATTTAACTCACATCTGCTGGTAACTTTTAAAGTACAGAACAATTTGAACTGCCTTAACAGCTTAGAGATAAAATCCTTCATTCTTTACATGCAAGCTACTGTAGGACTTCTACTAGGTAGAGAAGCTAAGGTGTTACATTTAAGGATAAAAAAAGACAACTGATACTCTCCTTTCTAAAAAAGCAGTTGAATTAGACCAGAAATCAGTAGAGAATATCACACATCAACCCAATCCGTTACCACTAATACAGCCATAGGCTATAGCAGACACAAGCCATGGGATAGATGAGGAGCCCCTTTTCTATCTAATGCATATACAGACTGTTTCTTCAAATAATTCCTGAAAGTTGTATGCTACATATCTCTTTATTAGTCCAATGACAAATAATGGATTCAAAAAGTATTATAACTGTATTTAATGTTTAACACAGTATATTATTTATTTAGGCTTGATTTCTTTGAAATCCCTCCCTGTTGTGGGTTCATGTTCAAAAATAGAATGCAGTTATATCACACAGAAATATGTCCTGAAAGGGCTTTTCCTTTTGGCACAGGTTGCCTTTCTAAAGTACAAGGTACTAATACCAGTGAGAAAGAAAAATTGAGCCACAATGAGTATCTAAAAAGGAAAATAGAAGGAAGGATATAGAATAGCTACTTCTTACTACGGTGGATCACTGAGCACAGTTTACTGAAATAAAACTGCCTTCGGAGAAAGATTATAAATCTAAAGTCTCTATAATATAATGTCCACAATGCCCATTTTTCAGTGAAAATCACTGGACATATAAAGAAGCAGGAACTGTGATCCACAGTCAATGAAAAAGTAAAAATCAATCTGTTGAAATAAAAATGAAGTGGGCAGATAAGGCCAAATAAAATTGAAGAGGGCAGATATATCTATCTATCCATAGATAGATAGATAGATAGATAAATTGGAGTCTGAAAAGTAGAGGAAAAAGATAAGGCAGAAATAAAGGGAAAGCCAAAAGAAGTTCAGCAAACTCTATAACAAGATGAATATAAAGAGAATCATATTTAGGCACATTATAATCAAACTATGGCAAGTCAAAGATAAGAAAAATTCTCAAAAGCAGCCTGAGGGAGAAAGAAAAACATATACAAGGGAACAAAGATAAAATGATGGCAGATTTCACATTGCAAACAGTGACATACGGAAAAAATAGAATAACTTTAAAATGCTTGAGGGGAAAAAATGGCAGAATTTTAAATCTCACAAAAACATAAGAGTGAAATGAAGTTATTTTTATATAAACAAACCTGAGAAACTTTGTCTCCAGCAGATCACCACTACAAAAAGTACTAATGGATATTCTTCAGGCCAAAGGGAAATGGTGCTAGATTGTAACTCAGATCTACAGGTAGAAAGGAAGACCATCAGAAATGGTAAATAAGTGGAAAATTTTAAAACTATATTTTCTTCTTAAAATTTGTATAAAATATATCTGTTCACTGTAAGTTGAGGTTTACAATTTAGGCAAAGGTAAAAGATACAATTACTATTAAAAAATAGAAAAAGGACAGGTAAATAAATTATACTGTGGTAAGATTATTGCATGTGTGTAGTGAGATAAAGAATGTGAAGTATCAGCTTTGAAATGAAAGGAGGGAGATAATAGTAAAGGAGGGAGATAATGAAAGGAGGGTATGATGATGTAAAGTTGTGAGCATGAAGAATAAAACATTGACTATAATTAGACTATGAAGAGTTAAGAGTGCCTTCTGTTAGCTCTGGAAAAACCACTATAACACAATTAGAGAGAGATTTAAAAAAATACAAGAAATAAATTTAATCATATATGTCAACTGAAAAGAAGGAAGAGAAGGAGTCACGAAAGAACAAAAATGAAGGTACAAGTGGAGAACAAATAAGATGGAGTTAATTCCAAACATATAAAAAAAAACTATAATAACTATAAATGAACTAAATATTAAAATTAAAAAGACTGACAGAATAACATAGATGAATATAACAGAAACTATATTGAGGAACAGTAGCCAGAGACACAAAAGATAGTGCATAATTTCACTAACATGAAATTCTAGAAAAGGCAAAACCATCAGTCAGGAAAGTCTTATCAGTAGTTGCCTGGCCTAGGAGCAAGGGCTGTGAAGATAACTGTAGAGGAAAGTGAGGGAACTTACTGGGAAGATGGAAATGTCCCGTATCTTGATTGAGGGGCACATACACTGTAGTATATATCAGTCAAAGGTTATTGACCTGTACATTTAAAATGAGAGAATCTTACTGCATGTAAGTGATATCTCAATAATGTTGTTTTCTAAGTATATCAAGATACTGATTGCTTAGTGATCAATATATCAGACTTTGAAACTCTGTGGGTTCAAATATTGTCTCTGCTATTTTCTTACTGTATGAATTGGGCAAATTACTTAATCATCCTAAGTTTTCTCTATAATTGGAATAATAGTGAGTAGTTCATAGGACTATTGAGAGGATTAATCCCTTATCTGGAGTAGGTGTTCACCATATATCAATAACATTGTATTTGATTCATTAACATCATTACTATTTTTACTATTTACAGAATGTGAAGCTGTTGAAACAGATATATCAAATCATGAGACAAAGTTATTCTCATTAAATCTTCAAATAATTCTTTTAAAAGAGAAATGAGACTTGGATAAAAAGTAAACTGAAAGAGATGCTAATTGGTAATATAAGATAAGGCAATTAGAGTCAGACTTTGAGCAAGTCACTCAATACATATAGAAAACATTAGTTGCCTGTTAATGTGGTAACAAATAAGTTACCATAAGTGTTGTGGCTTAAAAGAACAAAAATGTATTATCTTGCAGTTCTAGAAGACAGAACTCCAAAATGAGTAAAATGGAGCTAAAATCAAGGTGTCAGCAGGCCTACTTCCTTCTGAAGGCTCTAGGGAAGAATGCATTTCTTTGCCTTTCCTAGCTTCTAGAAGCTGCTTATATTTGGCCTGTGGCTTCTTTCTTCATCTTCAAAACCAGCACATAGCATCTTATCTTTCACATGACCTTCTCTCCTATATCAAATCTCTTGCCTCCATCTTATAAAGATACATGGGGTTACGTTTAAGACCCACCAAGGTAATCCAGAATAATTCCCATCTGGAGATCCTTAGTTTGATTATATCTACAAAGCCCCTTTGGTCATATAAAATAACACTCAAAGATTCTAGGAATTAATACACAATTGTCTTTGGGGGACTGCCCAATGCCATAAGACCAAGATTGGAAATGAGAGGGGAGGAAAGGAGGAGACACTAGTGTTCTGAGAAATTATATTTTGAGATCAAAATAAAATTACAAGTGTTTGGTCAAGGAGAAACAAATGTGAAACAAAAATATACAAAATAAAATGTCATTGTTATTTATAGGTGTTCTAAATGTTTATCTGCGTTTGAAAGGGCAGACAACAATAGAGAATCCACTGTGGTCTTCAAGTGGGAATAAAGGACAACGGTGGAATGAGGCTCATGTTAATATATATCCAATTACTTCATTTCAGGTAAGAAAAGAACAATAACTTCTGTGAACAGATTGCTACACATGAGTATAATGTTAAAGACAGACCGTAAGCAAATATTAGAATATGAACATTCAGAAATTCTGTGATATGAGCATCACAAAAATGGCAGTATTTTTTCCTTAGTTCTAAAAGCTGTTTTATAAAGAGAAAGTGCCCCTTTTCCTTATTAATACCTATCAAGAAATATGTTTGAATAATTGTCTTTCAAAATCCAAATAATTTGCCTAAAGGAAATGTAATCCATTTCTATAAATTCACATGTGTATATTTTGTTATCTGAAGATAAATAACACAGGTTCTTATAATAATGGAAGCTGGATAGTCAGTTCTCAATATGTTTGAATTTTAGTTGATGAAATTTTATATACTTTAGCAAAATGTGTCTCTTTGAGGTAATGTAGTTTTAGTAATTTATCACTTTAATTACCAAAGTCAGAGAACTTGACAAAGCTATTTTTATTTGTTTTGACATAGAAAAGTAAGACTTGGATTGAATTAAGAAAGTTAGGTACAAAATATATTATATAAATTTTAATGACTATAAAAATGGCCACTATGGCTTAAGACAATATTTCATGAAAATATTTCAGCAGAGAAAATAATATAGTTTAGTGATTTTAGTAACTATATATATTTAATTTATATACTCAGGTTGAATGTTTTTTTCTATCAATGATTTTCTCAATATATCGAGGCATATTTTTGCTTCCTACGTGACTACCTCAGCAACACAAAATTATTAAATCAAATATATATACAATAAGTTTTTAAGAGAATAGCTATATTAATATTTCCTTCAGGATAGTCCTTTATTGCCATAGACATCAATTTAGTAAATATTTATTGAGCACATAAAAATTGCAGTAATAGAGGTATATACAAGGTTCTGTGAGCACACCCAAACAACAAGAACAGTATGGAGGAAAGTAGGAGACACTTGAGGTATGAGGTGAAAACCTGAACCAAGGAGAGGGATTGCAGAGCCAAGCAAGAGCTAACATTAATATTGCAGCAGAGTTCAGAGTGAACACACACCGACATCATATACCATAGGATTTGCCTGAGAAACAGAAAAACTTTTATCTGGAATTTGGTACATAAGGATACATCAGACTGGTGTGATCTGAGGTTAAGGCTTAGAAAATGGGGTTCATTGGAAGATTTTTCTCCGGGAATGACATAGTACAGTGGTCATGTTGGGGTTCAAGGAGGTAAAATTGGGCTGGCAAACAAGTTAGTACTCATAAAATCCACATAAGAGATGTTGAAGGAATAAACTCGGGAGGCAGTATAAAGAAAAGTGGATGATTTCAAGATCTACGTAGGTGTGCAAACTAGCAGAACATATTTTTTGGGGAATTTGGGAAGCAGCCATAAATGACTAACGAGTTTCTAACTAGGGAATCTTCGGTAATGCCTGTGCTACACGTTACCTTAAATAACAGAAAAGGGAGAAGAGACAAGCTTCAGGGTTGAATATGGTTACTTCTTTCTTGGACATGTTAATACAAAATGCCTGTAGAGTATCCTTTTAAAACTATGCAGGTTGTTGTATATGATTATGTGAAACTTTGAGGACATACGCAATTGTGAATCATCAGGTTGTATGTGCTAACCTAGAAATGTGGGAGTGGTTAATATTTCCAAGGGAAAGTGTACACATGTGAACAGTGATTAAATGATGGAACCATGTAGACAACTAACCAATCATTAATAAGAACTGTGAGAGAAGAGCTCAATCCTAAGTAGTATTTTTTAAAGTTAAAAGGAACGAGATTCAGGAAAGTTGGGTGCTCACAGAATTTAAAGACAGTGATACTCAAATAGAAAAACAAGTTGAGTCCAGTGCACTGGTCATTACACAAAATGTCCAATCTTGGTAGGGAACTACCATCTTAACTAAAATTATTCACTCCTCAAAATTAATAAAATGACCTACAGGCAGATATACAATTGTTATATTGTTAAATAGTTGTGTAAACAGTTATTTTATTCTATAATTTTTCACATTCTTAAAGTATGAATTTTGTTTTATTTTATTTGTTCTTGCAAGGCAATGTTGCTTTAGTCAGGTTGTTATAGCAGGGAGAATTCAGAATGTCCCCCTGGATATAAACAATGAGGAGGGTTCATAGAGGAAAGAAATGAGAGGCAGAGTATCAGCTCCAAACTTGAGGTTCCAAACTTATAGGAAGGAATTGCTTTCCTTTGTGATTTGGTCCATCTTACTCCACTGCATCTTATAACCAGAATTGTTGATTTAAAGAAGGGATTTCAAGACATCTCTTAGTCTTTAGTTATCAGGAAGATTGTGGTCAGTATAAATTCAGAGTAGAACATTTTTACAACCCACTACAAATGACACATTTCTGCAACCTCAGAGATTTACATATTAAATTTATAAAAAGATTGATGAGTGTTTAAAGAAGATGTTCATTAAAGCTTCATTCACAATACTCCAAACCTTGGAGAACTCTCTTCACTATAATCAACTCTTCACCTCACTCCAACTGAGAAATCAGACTGGATTTGCATAGTTGGTGCTCATAGTAGTTATCATTTCCGGTGCTTTTTGGTCCTTTTTATAGATGCATATTTCCATCTGGTATCAATTTTATTCTGCTTGAAGGACTTCTTTTAACATTTATTGATTGTAGTGTGGGTCTGCTAAACATGAATTCTTTTCACCTTTTGAACTTCTGTAAAAGTCTATTTCACCTTCAGTTTTTGAAAGATCTTTCCTCTGAGTATAGGATTGTAGTTTTTCCTTTTGGAACTTTAAAGATATTCTGCTGTCTTTTTGTTTGCATTGTTTCCAAGAATAGATCTGTTGAAACTCCTGTGCATCCTTCTATGTGTAATGTGACTGGTTGCTTTTAAGATTTTCTCTTTATCACTGGTTTTGAGCAATTTAACTATGACATGGTTTTATGTCATTTTCTTCATTTTTCATGTGCTTGTGGTTCATTGATCTTAGATCTGTAAGTTTATAGTTTTTATAAAATTTAAGCATTGTCTGGCTAATAGTTCTTCCAATATTTTTGTTCCTCATCCTCTCCTTTGAAGACTCCATTCCAATATCTTATATATGTATATAAGATCCCTTATTTATGTGCACATATATAAGGTGTGACACAGTTCATTGATGCTTTTTAAATGTTTTTTTAAGTTTATTTCTACTTGTGTTTCATTTTGTGTACTTTTCTGGTATATCTTCACATTCATTAATCATTTCTTCTGCAACATCTAATCTGCCTTCAATCATAATTCAGTGTATTTTGTATCTATCTCAGACATTGCAATTTTCATCTCTATAAGTTCAACGAGTCATTTAAAAAATATTTTCAACATCTCTAGTGAATGTTTTGAATCTATGAAACCAAGTTATAATAGATTTCTTAATGTCATTGTCTGCTAATGCTAACACCTGTATCAGTTCTTGGTTGGTTTTGACTGATTTTTTCCCCTCCTCATTACAAGCCATTATTTATCTGCTTCTGTGCATGTCTGGTAGTCTGATTGGGTGCCAGAGACTGTGAATTTTATTTTGAGAGGTAAAATTCTTATAGTTTTATAAAATGCAAAATTTGTGGTGTGTTTTTTTATATTTCTGTAACTATTCCTGAGCTTGTTTGGTAGTTATTTGGAAGCTTTTTGATCATTTTGGTCTTGTTTTTAAGATTCGTTCGAAGATACTGAAGCAGTATTTAATGTAGGGCTAATTATTTCTCACTACCAGTGCAAGAGTCCTCTGAACATTCTGTCCAATGCCCCACGAGTTATGAGGTTTCCATGTCTTATGTGAGTTGAGTACTGTTACCATAAATGCATCATCCTCATTCTTTCCCAGTACTTGGGTAGTTACCAGACATTCATGTCCTGATTAGTACATTACTAAATACTCGAGGGGGACTCTCTGCAGATCTCTGTAACTCTGTCTTTCTTGTATTCTACCCTGCACAATCTAGCTGCTTTGGACTCCTTAGACTCAGCTCTATCTCCTCAACCCAGATTTTCTACCAGATTCTATCCTCCTTCTGGTTGTACCATGATCTCGAATTCTCTATAGGACAGTCATAGGGTTCACCTTGTTTGATACCTATCACTCATTGATCATTGTTCTTCATTACTTAATGTTCATCGTTTCATATACTTTGTCTAGTTATTTGGTTGTTTCTGATAAGAGAATAGATCTTGTTCCTGTTAATCTGTCTTGCTGGAAGCAAATCAAAAAGTAGCAGTTTTTAATGAAGTATTATTAAGCTATGTAAATTATCAGTCAAAAAGAAAATAAAGTCATATTTTTATTTTTAATTTCTATGTTCTTTTATTCTCTGACATATTTATAAGTCTGTCGCCTAAAGACTCTCTTTAATTTCATAAATCTTGATTTTTGAAGGAAACATGAAACACAACTACATCATCCTACCACATATATTGTTTCTATTTTGTCTTGGTTTTGAGTTAGTTTGTTGTTATTTTGAACTCTTTTCAGACAAAGCATTTTTTTACTCAAAAATCATTTATAACCTATTGAGCTTTTCAAAAATACTTGCTTTGGTATATAATGCCTACCAGTAAAACACAGTAAAAACTGTACAGAATATATTAGCATATAAATTAAGTTATGAGAAGTTTTAATATTACTCAGATGTAGCTTTGTGGCATTGTAGAATGTCTTTAATTCAAGTGGAAGGGATATCTCCTACCTCTTGGAATTTTAAATGAGATATAAGTGATCTTGAGCCTCTGCTACGCTGACACTTAGGTTGTTTTGTTTCGAGTTGCATGCATTTAAATTATTTTGATTTATAAACCCTTTAAAAAACAACCACTTGCAAAGTCCTTTGTTTGAGTGTGTCCAATTAGTTTGCTTAGCTGAAAATAAAATTGTTTAGTATTTCTCAGCGTAAGTAGAAGTTTTAGCTTTCTGAAATTCCTTTTGGGGTTCTTTTTCAAGAATTAATTTAGCATGATCTCTATTTGTGATGAAAAGATATTTTGCTGGATTCGGAAGGATTACAGCAAAAATTCCAAAAAAGTATAAATGATATCATGTTATCTTAGAATGCTACTTATCATTTATATCCCACACCAAAAAATATATATATTTAACCATCCTTTTTAATGCTTTACTACTTTTTCATAGTATATTCCAAATGCTTTCCAGGGGGAAAATATGGAGATATTGGAGACAAAAGATGGTCTTTACATTTTCTTTGTTACAGGTGAAAGGAATTCTGGAGATCTTTTCCTCTTGTATCCTCATTTAAAGATTTCAAAATTATTTTGAGACAGTTTACCTTAAATCACATACATCCTGAACATGAAATAGGGTTGGGAAGAGATTTTAGCTCTCTTTACATCATGCTCCCTTCATGCTTATCTAGCTAATGATAATAATAATCTGGAATATATTGTCCTCCTTACTAGATATCACATGGTCAAGTAGATACATATCTGGCATTCTAATCCAAATTCCAGGACCATTATATAGACACAATCATGGCTCCTAAAGTAACCATTGTAAACATTTTCCAATGATGGGGCACCTGGGTGGCTCACTTGGTTAAGCTTCCAACTCAATCTCAGGTCAGGTCTTCGTCTCAGGGTTGTAAGTTCAAGCCCTGCATTAGGGCTCCACACTTGGTATGAAGCCTACTTAAAAAAAAAAGAAAGAAACATTTTCCAATGTTAAAGCTATTTTCAACTTTAGCTGTATCTTAATTTTTTCCAAGTGATATACACTGTCAGTTTTCAGTTGGCTTTCCTAGACTTTGTGGTTGCCTTAGCAGTAATAATCAGAAGTAATATATCTCTTATCTTGAAGAATATGCTATGAACATTTGCAGAAGGCATCATCAGCATTGAAGTAAAATCATCAAAAGTGTGTTGTATTCTTTGACTCCCTCATCTATTTTTATACATTAGTGTTGCATGGAGCACTTCCTTTCTTAGTCAGAAAGAAATTACATTTGAAAACAAGTTTTAATAGCATCATCTATATCTCTATCTCTATACTGACATCTATATCAACAAGCTTTAAAGCACTATACTATATGCAAGAAATTGTCAATCAGTGAATTAAAATAATTTTTAGTGTCATTCTAATAACAGAAGCCAACATACATTTTATTAACTTTCCACTTGAATATACTCACCAAGAGTTAATTTTCTGGTCATGCAGTATTTCTTACATATTAGGTTTGCTGAATTGCATGTGCACACAGTGAAAACATATAAAACTTTAAACTTGTCATTACAGTTAAGGGAAATCATTTTAATAATACCAGTGTGATTGTGTGTAAAGAACAGGTTTTACATAAATTGAGCCTTCTTTTAGGAAACCTAAACTTTAACATTTTCTCCCTAAGTATCTAGATGTTATTAATTTCTTCTTCATGGTAATTAAACCAAATGCATTTAAGAAGTACTGAAGAGGAAAGGAACATAATTTTATCCCTGTAATAGTATTCAGAATCATGATGGTCCTTCATAAAAACATGACAAAATTTAACCTATTAAAGTAGAGAGCAGGAGGAGGACAAGATGGCGGAAGAGGAGGGAGCTCTGTAATCCGCGCACTCCCGTATGGATTGAACTGAGAAGGACTGAAGGGATAAAACTTGGATTTGCAAGTGGGGGAAAGAAGAAACACACGCCAGAAAGAAGACAACCTGAAAGATGCCTGAGTGAGTGACTGTGA
>CM053560.1:49453525-49526025 GCA_028646485.1 Cryptoprocta ferox
AAAAAAAAAAAAAAGTAGAGAGCATTTCTTTTATAAATGAATAAAATGATTTTTTTTTCATTGCATACAGACTATAGCTTCCAATTTGAGACACATCATAATGAATCATTATAGTTTCTCCTTTTAAATGCCTAGAAAAACAGTCACCAAAGATTTATTTTTATAAACATTTGAAAGTTTGGCCAAGGTACACTGTTCAAATTGAATATGTATGTTTTATTTCTGTTACCTACTTCACAATCAAAAACAATGTAAAGGAAAAGGTATCCCTCTAGATCTTAGTCTAGAAGCCACTTATGAGTGCATTAGAATCCATAAAATTTTGTTATAATAATTAAAGATATAGTTGGAGTTGGAGTTCAGAACATAAAAAGAACAATGCAATAAATACTTTTTTGTGAGAGGCTGAAGGAGTTTAAAAAAAAACAATCTATATCTTCTTAGGAGCAAAACTGTTATGGGAATTAAAAGGAAACATACGACATAGGATCCTTTTCTTCCTGTTCAAATAGGATGCTGGGGAGGACTATAGTATTTCTCTGGACTGTTGGATTGGATTCTCTATCGTTGCAAGATTACAAACAAGTATTACAAACACTAATTATATAACTGTCCCAAGCGATTATCAGAAATTATTTTCATCTACTACTGTATTTATACTATCTATGCTCCTACTGTATTTCTCTGATTTATTTCCACACACAATATATAGAACACCTGTTATGCTTATACAGAAAGTAATTAAGTTGCTTTACTCAGTGACAAACTGTATTACTCATAGTTGTACAGATAAATTTAATAATAGATTTACAAATCAGCCAGCTTTTATTTCTGTAACACTTAACTCATTCAGAATCAACAAGGGATGGAGTATTCATATAAGAAAATGTGCTAGATATAGGCCGTCCTGATGACACATGACAGTTTGACTTCTCTTGATTTGTATTTTTGCTGTTCAGACAACTACACACTTATAGTCAACTCACTACAGGGAGGCAGCACACACATTAAATTGCATTCATCAGTCTACTCTGATGCTTACCGCAAAAGGCTCTGCAATGCTTCCTCTCAATCCTACCACAAAAGTAGTGTGGCAGCATCCTTCACAGCCTCCCTGCTTCAGGGCTCTGTCTTTCACCCAAACCTAGGTCCGACCATGTGTTTAAGCATGAACCGAGGTCTAACCTGAATGGGAAGCAGAAGGAAGGGAGGATAAAGAAAGCTAATGGGAAAATTAGGAGTGATTGATACTTTACTTTATGGTCAGTAAAAGACATTTTGAAATGCTTTGAGCAATGGCAACATCATTCCAGGGCCAGCAAGCAGCTTTGAAAAGTTCAGAAAAGATTTTGATGACTTAACACATTTCAGTTCTCTCTCTCTCTTTTTTTAAATAGTCTCATCTTTTTATATTGGCATCTACCTCCGGGTGACTAAAACTTCCTAAGTAAAAATAATTATGTGCTTTAAATAAATGAGAAAAATTGCAGATAATTTTCTTACCTATTCACCTCTACATTCCTAAGATGGAAAATCATGTACTCCTAAATCTGTCTCTTCAGCATCCTTCCCAATGAAAAGACTATGACTTCAGCTTCATCTGTTTGTTTCAAGTGTGAGCAGGTGCAGAACATTCTAACCTACCTTTAGCAGCCTTCTCACCGACACTTCACTTCCCACAAAAGCACATGAGAATGCAGTCTTCTTCTTTGCCACTGCTACATGATAAAGCCCGTACTCCACAAGCTGAGTTTGCTTCCTTTCCTTTCCCAAACCATCTTTTAAGATTAAAACTGTTGGTTACTGAGGAGTTTTCCTCTTTACCAAAGCAAATTTTCCTGATTAGTACATCCTTACTCCTGATGCAGTCCAGAATTAAAACCTGACTGGGAGGCAGACATCTAAACTTTTATTCCATTTGATCCTTTATAATAGCTGCAAGAAAAAAAGAATTGTGATGACAGCATTCCACTTTTGTTCAATTAAGTATTAGCCATGTGACCAAAGTGGAACATGTTGGACTTTATGGAGTAAGTCTCATAGCAGCATGAATCTGTAGGTTCTGACATTCTCCAAGATAACATCCATTCATGTTGTTATCTTCAGGAGAGAAGACTCAGCATCACATGACTGAAACTAAGAAGGGGGTGGGAATAACCATTGATTTACTCTAACATTGATTCTCTACCAGGTAAGCAGCACATTTCAAAATAAGGAAAAATAGCCAATGACTTAAAAACCCATGGTTAGGAAACAGGCAATAGTGCTGACAGAGGCAATTTAGGATGACCTTAAAGAGCCATGTGCTCTAAAAACAAGGTGTGCACATTAATGTTTTAAAATACATTCATCTCAGCCTTGTTCAGAATAGCCAAAAATAACTTTAATGTCCAACAATATTAATAGGGCTACGGGTTATATAACTTACGTGCTGTCCATAAGGTGGGGAATTCCACCGTCAGTAAAATGATTTCACCTTTTCTGATTTCAGTGTTCTTGAATTTTTATACCATTGATTTTTTTTTAATTCAACTTGTAAGGCCTTGTGATTTAAACAGTCCTCTGAGGGTCTTTTAGCTACTTCTCAGATAACTTTCCAAATACCACCTTAAGTAACATATAAGTCATTATTCCAGGCAGCCAAAGAAATATTTCATTTCTGATTTTCTCTGAGGACTGAGAATCCGTATACTGCCAACTGGGCTCCATATTATATTTTAACTCTGGTCTGCCATTTTATTCTGGCTTCAGTGATACATGACATTTTGGATGTTTTTCAAAGAAATGGCTGTGGGAAACCTTTATTAACTTATTTATCTCAACAGAGGTAAGCAGAAAACCCTTTCTACACAAATTAAATGTAGTAATAAAAATTTCTCAAACTTTTTTCTCCTATCAAATCTTGAAAATTATTATTATCCGTATGGATTCGTATGGACTACAAGCAGGGAAAAGGAATGCAATGCAAAAGCTGATAACTAATGCCTCTGCTTACTACTTAAAGATTTCAATCGATAAAATTATGACAGTGTATTAGGGAACAATAGGTCTGTTTTCAAAGGTAGCAGAAGTATCCTGAAAATCAGGAATCCTTACCTTTAAGGAGCCATATTAAGATACTTTCAAAGACCAAAAAATAAAAATAAAGATACTTTCAAAGACAAACAATAAACAGAACCAAAAATTTTGGCATTGATAAAAATAGACTTTCCCTCAATTTGTTGCAATAAAATAAGGCTAAAAAATGTATTAAAATGCATACATCAGCTTGATGTTGAAACAGCTCTTTATTAAGCTAATTTTTCTTTGAAAAGACGAAACTAGATACTTCATTTTGGCATGTAGAAATTTTTGTGATTATAATCACTAAATGCATAGGTTGATTTTTTGTATCAAAAGGATTAAAAAGGTTTTGCTAGAAGGAATGATTGTGGGGTTATAAAGAAAATTATAAAACAGTCTTATTTCTGTAAAAATGAAATAATAAAAATTTGCTGTCTCTATATTGTCATTATAATCAGAATTTAGTAATAAAAGGAGACTGATTTCATTCATCTATACTTTCAACTCTCATGTTTTAAGTCTCAGTGCCAATCACTGTTCTAGATACTGGAAATTCAAAGGTCTGACATTAAATACTCAACATAAGTAAACCCATAAATATCTTCATGTGTTTAAAAATAGAATATCAAAAGTGAAATTATAGAGGTATGTCATAACGTATGGGGAATGTGAGAAAATTATTCACTCTATTCGCAAGAGAGCAAACAATTTCATAGAGATGGTCAACCCTTGTTCTGGGCTTCAATAAACATAAATACTGTTGTAATGAACCGTGAACTGATTCATTCCATAAAACATTTCTAGAAAACCAGTGTTTGTTATATGTTAAGAGAAAATTGGAGGGAATCTATTTCAGAGAAATACTGTTCAAATAAACTTTTCTTTACCCCTGAAAATGAATAGTGATAGGATTTGTAGCGGTGGTAGTTTTTATTGTATTATTCAATTAAGTTTAGTTTTGTTTTAAAACCAACACAGAGCTTTAAATGTGAAAAACTAATTTTAAGCAAGGAAGATCCTATGATTGGTTTTGTTAAGAACATTCATGTTTTTTTTAAGTAACCATTTTAAAGACTGTCAATAATAAATAATGCCAGAATTACTGTTGATTTTAGGTATGGCTCTTAGGTTTCTCAGTAAAAATCCACCACCAAACCAACGCTTTACATTTAGGTTTGTTTCATTCATATTTGTAGCTCATTTTTGAAGGTATTCGCGGTCCTGGCATAGAAGGTGATATTGCCATTGATGATGTATCAATTGCAGAAGGAGAATGTGCAAAACAAGACCTAACGACAAAGAGTAAGTGTCTATTCTTGAATTGGTTTGATGTAATTTTAACATAACTGTTAAAATAGTCTAATTTTTAAAACTCATTTATTTTTAGTTTGTAAATTTAGAAATTCCTTATATGTGAGGCCCTAAAATTGTGAAGATATTTTTAAAACAAAGTATTAAATTTGATGGTAGACATATTAGACCTAGGATAAGATCAAAGTAATTTTGATTTAGGTCTATGTACACCAAGCACACTTTGATTTTTAATGAAGATTTTTAAAAATATTTAATCCATATTATTAGTTTCAGGGGATTTTTTAACTTATTAAATCATTTAGCTAATCTATATACTCAGCACATATTTACATAGCAATAGCTATTTTTATTGCCCTAGTTTATGAATGTATTTTCCAAGTCTGACTTTTGCCAACCATTTTAACAGATTCATTACTGTGAAGAGCCTAAGTGTATACAATAAGTAACAGATCAGCCCATTTTTTCCTGCTATAATTAACCTATGTGCATCACAATTGTGTTTAGTAATTTGGTCTCATTTTTTCACTCTGGTTTGAATATTTTAGTTTAATGATATCCTCAAATTTTATTTTTTCACCACAAATTATGTTTTTGAATAAAGGATATATAATTTAAAACATTATTAATATGTATAATAAAAGATAAATTTAAAAATTACAAATAATGCAGAAAGCATCAGAATTATGTGTTGAGCAGTTTCTTAAAATCCTCATCTCCATATTATCCATGTGAAGCTGACAAAACTAAAACCATTTCCTTTAAAAATTCCTCCACTTGAAAAATTTTCATAGGCTCATCTGGAATCTTTAATTTTGTGATTATATAAAGGGGTACATCGATCAAGTTAAATTTACACAAGTAGCTCATCAATTATTTAGTATGCATAAAAGGAGCATGAAAGTCCATTTTAAGGCTAGAGCAAATCAGAACCTTTGTTAATTGCATATATTTAGTGAGAAATTGCATTAGTCTAGATGTTGAAAGTCAAATTTGTGCAACTACAAATTTGATTTTGTAGTTTTATAGTTCATATGAGCCAGTCATTGCTCATATGAACTGAAAGACTCCATTTTTAAGCATTGTAAAAAGACAAAAACTAAGATTGTATATAACAATGAGCCACTTTGCTCATAGTTTTCACCTTCTTGTCATTACACCTAGTATTTCAGGTAACAAATTTAGTAAAAATGTTTTCCCGTGTCTGGCTAATTTCACTTAAAAAAACCAGTAGCAGTACCCAAATGAAGTAGCTTTGTCAAATCTACAGAAGAGTATGCATTCTCCTTAGGGGAGGAGAATGGGGTTCCTTTTGAATTTCCTAACATGAACCAGTCATAGTAACATCGTATTAACTGAAGATAGTTACCATCTTACATAGAAATCTTATATTTAGATAATTTAATCACTGAACCTATTACAAATGAAATTCAAGAAATCGAATTAAACTCTCCAAATGAGGAAAGCAAAAGAGAACCTACCTCCCTCATGGAGAAAATAGAAGTGGTGAGAGTTGCCACATTAAAATGACTATGATAACCAATAGGGACTTTATTGTTACATATTAGTATACTTTCATAATCAGTTTTCTTCTCTTCTAAATTGAGAGAAATATGTGTCTGTTTTAAATAAAATCTGTTCATACTGGAGGTATTTCTATTTGGCCTATGGAAATCAGAAGAAACAGCCCTAATGAACAAAATCATTCTCTTTGGTATGAGAAAGTATTCTGCTACATTAGTATCCATTTAACTATCATTTATTAAGCTCATTTTGACAAGTAGTATTTGGTAAATATTGAGTTAGTTAATTTCTAAGTACAAACCAGTTTGGCTGTCAAACGCTTCTTCTTAACGGCTCAGCTTCCCAACCCTTCTCAGGCAATTAATGGTACTTCAATATCAAAAGCTGAGGTTGTCTCTTATCTTCAAACCCCAGGTCTCTCCTATGTGAGAGCCATGTTATAACTTAAGCCAAGTTAATGAATTACCAGGCTTGCCTGTGTTAGCCCTCCTAGGCAAGGCATACATTCTGAGAGGTATCACCTGGACATGAAGTTCTACTTGAAGCTCCAATTATGACAGGTTCTTACAGTAGATTGTGGTGGAAGAAAATTTAGAATGGAGTTCATAGTTTCTATAAAACTCACAGTAAAGAGATAATTATTTACCCAATTTATAGATATTGGGCTGATCTAAGCATATATATTCCAGTTTGCCATAGTTACTTTTCTACCCATAACACCCCTTTCTAGTTTTCATAAAAAGCATTTTTTCTCTCAGTCTTTAATCATAACCATTTCTGGAAGCTTAAGGTCGGTGGAGGGGGGGTTGGGGAGAATGAAAACTGACCTCTTAGAATTTCCTAGAATTTTCTATGTGCACATGCCTTCATGTGGCTAGCAGAACGCTGAGGTTGAGCACAGTCACAAACTCACACAAATATCTTCTAAACAAATTTTCAGAGCATAGCATATCAACTTCATATATTTTTATTTTATCAAATTTCTAGCCACATATTTAAGTTATTTTCTTATTTGCTTGTCTTGGAAATAGATTGATCATTAAAACAAACCCAAAAGAATATTTTCTAAAAATGTTTTCCATATGCTAATATTGTGTTATTAGTTCACTTAAGTTGTACTGATAGCTACATGGAGTATTTATTCTCTATTTTTGTTTGTTTCTTGGCATTATCTTCCTGTCTTTAGATTCTGTTGATGGTGCTGTTGGAATTCTAGTACATCTATGGCTTTTCCCAGTCATCGTCCTCATCTCTATCTTAAGTCCTCGAAGGTGACCTTATCCTGGCAGAGGCTATAAGAGATTCACCAGGCACTGGCACGAAGAAAGAGTCTTTGTAAATGGACATTGAAAAAACAAACTACCAAAGATTCCTCCACTGACTACTGACTCAAAATAAAATAATAAAAACGAATTTTTTAAAGCACTGGGGATAAAAAGACATCATGGAAATATAACTTATTCCAAACTACATATAAAAGATAATCTTGACCTGAGTAGAGAAGAGACCTTCAGGTGCTTTTGTGGCTAAAGATTACAGCGTCATCTGGTCATCTGGTTGAACTCTGGAAAAAAAAAAAAAGCTATAGAAATCCTTGTCAAAGCACAAAGTCATGGCTGGTTTTGTTTCAAATGAATAGTTTGCTTGTTACCATGGAAACCTAATGGCCTGCCAACAAAAACCTCACTGTAAACAGGGTACGTGAAAAGCTGGCATTTATTTTCCTTTCAAGAAGGTTTTACGTAGAGAATTAAATAAATGTAGGCCCTTTTACCTTTGGTTGTTACCCTTCCTTGAAAATAACCCGAACTCAGAATTATTTAAAACATTCATGCTCCTCCCCACCTATCCCCATCCCACTTTTCTTGTTATTATTTGTTTTCCTCCCATGGCTAAGCTAGATAACTGTATGCTGTCTCTTTTTGCATGCATTACTATCCAGGATGGTAAACCTGGGCTTACATATTACACAGGCTTATCGGAGTTTGCTCGCGGCCACTTGAACACCCAAACTAAGTCATCTGTTCCAATGAAGAAACCAAACCACCATCTTTTATAAATTGCCATGGAAACCAAGTGCCTTCAATGAAACAAGCCTGAATAATTTTCAACTCAGAAGCTTGCACTGCTAAGAGTGGTTTGTGTAAAAACTATTTTGTAAACAAACTACAGAGCCTAAACGTGCAAATTACAGGCGAGACAACAAAAGCCGCTTCTGAAGAAGAAAGGACCGAAGCTACTGCGTAAGCCCATGCAGACGAGTTACTTGTTGTTGGACCTCCTAGACAGCCATGGCCTTTCGGCTTAATTGTCCATCAGAAAATAACTTCCATTGACCAGACATGGGAGCAACACTTTTTTCTTCCAGGTTATTAAATGGGTCAACCAGAGCAAAAGGTTGTTAAGATAATACTTAGCGCAGAAGGTGGTAAAACACAAGAGTGGTTTTTTTACTCCCACCTCCATTTGAAATGAAATTGGCCCTAGCTTTAGAGGGAGCAAAGAAAATGTTTGTGATTGCAGTGCGTACAAACTCCACAGCGGAACTGGGCCTGAAAAATCTGGCTTTATTCTAAACACTGAGGGTAATACGCCTCTGCCCTTTAGTCAGACTCTGTGCAAATTGTGAAATATTATTTTATTATTTTACTGAGATTAAAAACACTTTTACAAAAAAATAAAAACCTGTAAAAATGATTTTGAGCTACCTGAGGACAAATCATACCTTTAACCAGCCAGTTTTCCAATGCATTGTAAATTTCACTTAATCCTGTTGGTTATGAAAATTTGAAGATCTTTTTCCTTAAATTATCTCAGCTTTTAACTTCATTTAAAAAGACTTTTGTCTAAAGAAGAATATTATTATTATATGTTCTTTCAACACCCCAGGATTAAAAAAAAAACTGATTATGCAAGTAATTGGGAAATAAGTATTAAATTATAACATTTGCAAATATTAATATAAAAAGCACAACAAAATGTAGTGGAAAAATGACAAAGCTTGGTTTTTAAAAGAAAAAAATTCTGTAGAAATGTTTGTGCAAATTCAGTAATTCAACTTAAAGATAATTTTACAGCTATGTTCAATAAAGCCTCTTTCCAGGTAAGGTATGCAAAGCGGTATGTGTGTTTGTTGAGCAATGTTTACTTGTCACCAAAATGAGACTAGCTATACAATTTATCAGTTATGATACCATGGGGTAAATCTTCAGGGCTTCATATACCTAATGTTGACAGGAAAGCATTTAATGGTCACCCCTGATGCACTCTTCCATATTTTTCATACATGTAAAATAAAAGTCAAACTTATGAAAGTAAATTACGAAACAAATACGAACTTGGAATTTAATGTGTATTTTCATAGTTAAAGAGGGGACCAGTTGGAACTAGGTAGTGATAGAATCAAGCTAAAACCAAGTCCTTTAAATTGAACAGAATTAACTAATAAGCTTTATAACTTACTTGAACAAATCAGGCATATTGAAAATTTTCAAAATTACAGTCAAACCAAAGAGTAAACAATATTTGGGGCACATACCTTAGTATTTACTAACTCTCCTTCCCCTTGATTTCCATTTTATGTGGCAACTAACCACTTCTTTCCACTATCCCATATTAGTGCGTCATCCTTTCTAATTTTTTGCACACTCATTGCTGATACTATTACAAAATTGTTTCACACTTACTTAAAGAGAGGCTTAGCTCATTGCTGCCTTCTTCCTTTATCTTGAATTTGATTTGAGTGAGACTTTTGAAAAAAACTTAAAAAGAAAATAAAACTATATTCAGAATATTTGGATATACATGTGCCCTTTCCAGGAAAACAATCAAGTCTACTTTTCTCCTTAGTAACTCTGCACAAAGAAATTGCTGTAAGTGCAAGTTTTCAGTCCTTCTACAAAGCACTCATAAAATACTAAAGTCTTTTTATAACCTTTCACATAGCTTCAGAAGTCCATGAGAACTGGCTGGTACTTCAAAAATTACTTTTGATTAAATTTTTGAGAAATTGCAGATGAGTGCCAGGAACAAAGGGGCAAGAAGAGGAACTGCAAAACAATCAGATTTATTGATATGGTAATAAATCAGAATATGCATCGCAAGTGGGTTCTGGATCATTTCTATAAACCAACTTAGAACTCAAATCAATGTTTTTCATTCCTGTCAAATGTTCAGTTGAATGAAAATGAATAAAAATGCAGGAAATTTTAAAAGGTTGGGATAAGTAAAGTGTAAATTGTATTAAGTAATCTCTTAACATCAGTAATAATAATGACGACGTTAAAGCACTTACCTGTTTATCAACTGCCTATCTTTCCTAATATTTTTTGTATTTATTATGAGTTAAACTCACCAGTATATTTCCCCTTTTCCTTTTTGATAACATATTTTAAGTGTAATTGATGTCAATTTTTTGTTGTTGTTGTACTTTATAGGAAGGCATCAGGCAATAGAGCTTTTAATTCACCGGGAGAAAGATTACACCACATAATCTCCAGGGTCATTAAGAGATCTGATTAATTAGGAGCTAACTTTGTTTCATTAGTTCAGAAATGCTTGTTCATCCACATTTAACTGGGCCTATTTTAGTTACAGTTGGTAGCATTTCTGGATAGTGATATATAAAATAAAAGGCATATTAAAACTGATAACATCTTAGATATGTTGAGATTCCCAAGTTCACTAAAGCTTCCGGAAGTGCCAAATCATGCCCAATATTATTCCTTTTCAGCAAACCCAAAAGTGAGAAAAAGATGCGCCGTCCTATTTGTAGGGTTTATATTAAATACTCATTGCCTATGCATTATTTAAAAATGACATAACTTTTATTTTGTGCTTTAAAAAATTGAGTCTTCTCTTACATATATACATACCTAGTCCTGCTGTCTTTTTATTTTTTCCTACTACCTATTTTTTAGTTCCATCATGAATTATAATATGCCATGTATCCCTGGTTTGAAGTGTTTTCTTGTTTTATGTGATTCATAACACTTAGTAAGTTAGAAGTTTGGCCTGCCATTAAATTTTCTTTAAGAGATTTAAAAGATGCATGGTGCACTACAATGTCATAAAACAGGCTAAACTAATGGGACTTCATTTCACATATATCACAGAATTGACTTTGGCATGGCAGTGAATTATGATAATTATAATAATCAGAATTGCAAACCAGCTAGTCAGTCATTTATATCATGTTACAAATAATAAAATAATCCCACTCTTTTACATTTTAAAATATGCCAAAATATGAATGACAACTGTACTAACTTTTCAACAAACATGCATTTTTATTTTGACTTTATAATAAACATATCAAAATGCATAATTGGAAGAACAATTAATTCATTTCTATGCTTAAGACTGTATGAAACTGGCTGTGATATTTTTCATGACCGATTTTGTTTGTTTTGATTAGTGATTTGAAAGATGGTGACCAACTAGTATGATTTTGCTAGTGATTTTCAAAGGATTCTTTTGAATGCAGTTTCTTTAACAAAACAAAAAACAAAAAACTTTTTTTTAATGTGCCTTTCAAAGATCAGGGCCTCACAACAGCATTTAAACTGGAAAAAAAATTACTGCAAACTCATTTCTTTTTTGGTTGATGACTAGTTTTTACAAATTGCCTCACCTGCATCTCAACAAGCAGAAGGTTTATACTCTTCTTGCAACTGGGTAGTTGATATCAATGAGGAGTTATTGCATTTTCTGTGAAAACAATAAAATCATAGGGTTCAATCCCATGCTATTTTCTTTCCTCCAGTGTTCCTTTTGTGTCTAATCAGTTTTCTTAGCACTTATTTTTTAAAAGCAGTCTCTGGCACTTTTTACGTCGACTTAGGAGAAAAGCTACCATGAACAGACAACTTTTTTTTTCAAATCTGACATTAAAAAGCTCTGAGTATCCATAATATTTATAATAATATGTTATTACATAGAAAAAGGACTCAAAGACTTGAGATTTTAATGGGAAATATGTCCATTCAGAATCAGTCCATCATATGTAGATGTCTGTTTAGAAACAGAACTGAAGAGTTAGGGAGAGATAACTATTCCACATATTTCCATATCGACAACTTTTACTGCCCTGTTTAGAATAAAGTTTAATAAAATAGGAGTGGTGATTTTACTACCCTGAACCCCCCATTAAGGACATTGAAATTAAGGAATTGGACTTCAAAATTTTGAGTAGGGTAGAGGTTAAACTCCACATAAAAATGAAATCGTTTTCTCAAGGGAATATTTACAACTGACTGAATTTAATTTCAATTGTTCTAATTTTCCATGGGTTGAGCTAAAAAAATTCTTATTTTTCAATCAAATGATGAGAAAATCTGTGAAATAGGGATTAGCTTGTTAGGTTCAGTTTGTTTTCATATGGTTCTTTATTGTTATTCTGGATTTCCAGGATATCATTTTTATTTCTTGAATCTCATCAGTATATTTAAATGTATAAGTTTAATCAAATATATGCTGTGTTGAATTTATATTGAATATTAGTTACATTTTAGATCTCAAAGATTAGATTTAACTTTTTCTTTTGATATTTTACTTCTGCTAAATAGTTTCAGATAGCTGTATGTTATTTTCCCTTGGATTTTCTTTCAATAAATGCAATTATGTTAAATACTCTATTAGTGTTTTGGGGGAATTTCTGCTGTCAATAAGCACTTAAGTTAGAAACAAAAAAACTATTTAGAATGGCAATTTGCAAATTAAGGTAAAAATGCCATCATTTCTCTCACTATTAAAAAGCTTCTATAGACTCAACACTGCAATGAAGCACAATTAGCCCATTAAAGATATGTGTTGATTTTTACATCCTTTGTGAAGGATCATTTATAGGATTGTGTTAAACAAGTAGGCACTAAAAATACTCCTGCATGAACTGTGATTTAAGAATTATGGCTCAATTTAGTAACTCTGGGCTTTGGTATGATATGTGAAATATTGACTGAAGACTACAGCACGGATGTTATCCAAGAAGATAGTTTCAGTCACATATTTCATGGGGGCACTGTAGGCTAAATGTGGGTCTTTTGAGGGAAACAATAATGCTTGACAAAGATTTGAGTGAACCAAAGTATAAATGGAATCCTAACAACTTGCATAGCTTAACTTCCTATCTTTAGTATTATATTTCTAAGAATATCCATGAAATTTTAGAAAAGTGAATACAATTATTATTAACAGACCCACTAATTGTGTTTAAAAATCAACCCCTAACTATATATTAAAATACCGTTTATCCTTTATAAGTTATTGAGTTTAATAGTCAAATTAAGGACCTTATCTATCTCTTGATTTCCTATACTACTTACATTCTTTTAAAGTATTCTTTAGTAGTCTGAAAATCTGCTCCCCAACTGAAACTGTAACCTACCCCAGGGCAAAGACTGTGTCTTTTAACAAGTTTAAGTACTTCCAACTTATCTAGGTTCTATAGAGGTTATTGAATTAATGGGTATTGAATTAATCCATGATTTAGAGCTATATTTAAAATAGAACTTATTCAGTGAACCTAGGAAATAAGCAGCAATGTCACCTTTCAGTGAAAAAATCGATGAAATTTCACGGACAGAAGATGCCTCCTGCATGGGAGAAAAATGAGAAGTCAAGGCAACTGAAATATCAGCATAAGCATTTGCAACACCATTTCCTGGCACTTCTTAGTTTAACAGAAAAGTGATTATATCTCTTCATAAAAGGGCAAATGTTGTCAATGTTTTTGCAAACAAAATTACTATGTTGTTAAACTAAGGAAAATGAGATGAATTCTGCATGTTTTGAGTCAGATACCATCATTCTACGTGAGACTAATACTACATACATCTCTTCTTTCAACCAAAATGTATTAATTATAGAACATACTTCATTTTCTATTACAGAGATCATGAGCTCTATCTAAATTCAATTTAAGCTGCTTTCTGGAGTCTGGTGGTAGATATTGCTTGAGATCCAATCATCCACTAAACTTGAAGTATATTTAAACATGCAAATATTTTAAAGAATTATATAATAATTGAGTTATAAAACAAAATTACCAAAATAAGATATTTATTTAGCTCTGGGAATATTTTATGTAGAATAAACTAGATTGTTTTATATATGGAACAAAAAATGGTAAACAAATTAATTTTCAAATTTGGAAATTATATTGAACAGAGAGAACTACTAATTTTGTTATTTTCATTGTTTCTGTTTTGAATTATATGTTTTAACTTCCCAAATAAACACAATTCAACAGGCCAAGGAGCCCAAAATAAAAGATGGTACAGTGTTAGTACATGGCAACTACACAAAAATTGTTAAGTGAAACTATAAGTAGTATAGCGTCTAATTTTTTTAATGAAATAAACATGCATCTTTCCTTTTTCATTGATTTAGTTTTTGACAATGTCATTATGAGACTGAGATTTTGCATGTATTCAAAAAGCCTTTCCAATCAGGGGTATTTGAGGGTATTAGAAGAGAATCCATTCTGAATCAACCTCCTCCACTACTCCGCCATTACTCACTCAGCAGTCCATTCCTTCATGCATAGTATTGCTTTCTCCATGTAGTCTCTTCAAACTATGAATATTCCCATTAAGGAAGCATAGTAGAGTTCTCTAAAATTTGGAGGTAACATTTTTATTAGCTCACAGTTTTCAAATATCTAACAAAATAGGCTAAGAAAATGCTGACCTACCAGATGGGGCTAAGGGACAACAGGGGAGGCATGCAAAGAGGAGAGGCAGGGGGTTTCAAAGACTATATTCATTCCACAATTCTCCTGAGGACAGGTCCAGATGACATACCCAGTACATAAAATACAGAGAGAAGGATAGGAATGTCAGTCTGTCAGTTACATGTGAAGAAGGCTCAAAGAGCAAATGATAAACCTTCTAGAACAGAAATATAAAGAGGTCACTGAGAGGGGGGCAATGTGAATAGATCAGGAGAATGCATTGAAAAATGAATCTAATCAAATTAGAGCATTCACATTAAACGAAAGGAGAAATAAAGAAAATGATATAACCAAATGAATTTGGTAGAGATAATCTAAAAAATGAAAATAAAATATTTTGATGAAGTAAATTTGAAAAGGGACTGCAATAAATATATGTGCAAATATTTTACCACACACTCTTCTTGCTTTGTCTTTATTTTGCAGTGACAATGGTTACAACTTGGCTTCTCTGTCCAATTTCTCTTTCCTGGTTATGTGGATTCACAGTGTGTAGGTTAGTCTAGAGTTGAGACTCATTAATGCCTATTGCACATGTGTCAGTTTAGCAATGAGCATTTTCAAATTATGTCCATTTTTTGTAATAATCTTACTCAAGCCCATGCATACACATGCATAAATACACAGTATTGATATAATGGTTTATCATTTTCAAAGTGTTTTCCTTTCATCCGTTCTAGACCATAATGGTTAGTGACTCACCATGGCTATACATGAATCTTTGTATGATGGATGCCTTCTGGTCTTCTTTCCATCACCCTGTCTTTCTTTGGTCACCCTTTCATAGTTGACCCAGGACTGTAAAGAACAGTGTTTAATAAGCAATGTCTTTTGTATTTTATTATCAATGAACCACTATACTTTATGAAATCTAAAACAACATTATTTTACATACCATTAGGAAGAAAAAATGTTTTTATTGTGATTATAAGGCACCATCATTTCTAATAGAAAGTTCTATTTCAGAAATGTTAAATTGCCAATCAACAAAAAATCTTAAACTTGATGAAATATGGCATCATTTATAATTATACCAGATATTTGATTTGACCCTCACAGGAAGTCTGTTCTGCATCTTGTAATGAAGTTGGATTCTGTCTTTAATGTGAATCAAAATCTCCTAGAATGGTGGTTGAAAACACAGATTCTAGAATCTTGGCACCAGTGGTTTTGTTTCAATAGATTTTGAGGGAAGGGAGAAAGCATAGGTTTTTAACAAGCCACTTAAATAATCCTAATCTATTGATCACAATAACCACAGTTTGTTAAAGATTGATGTACTGGAAAGAACTCAAGTTAAAAATATGATTTTTATCACTAGTAGCTGTGTGACCTTGCACAGATAGTTTAAAATCTCTATGACTTAGTGTCCCTGGAGATACCATAGAAAAAGGTGTGGCATCAGATTGCCAGGGTTTTTCATTGCATAACGTCCCTCAGTTTCCTTAGTTTTAAAAGGGAGTATTGTGTTATCTAATCAGTGAGCTAATATCTGTACAAAATTTGGAACATTACTAAGAACCACATAAGTCTTGTCTCACCTGTAAAAATGGGATGGTAATAATAGTACCCACCTCATAATGCCGTAATGATTCAATGAGGCAATGAAAATTAAGTATTCAGCAAAGAGAGAAAATGTTTTGTTCTGTTTTTTTTAACATACTGGTTTAATAAAGTAATATATCTTTTTAAATAGATTCTTTAAAAACTCTTTGAATAACACTTATTTTCTTTTCCTTATCTCATCTTAAAGATAGACAAGGAACAATTTTCTATAATATTTTAATAACAAATATTTTAATGTTATTTACCTGATATGAAATGTAATAGTCCCCAGATGAAATAAGCTCTCGGGCATTACTTTAATACTTAATTATTTAAGTGTTAATATTTTTGGAATAATCATGCTTATTTTAGGATATAAAAAATTAAGTTAGAAAAATTAGACAAATGCTAGTGAGTAAGCATAAGCTTGGCATTCTTCAAAAGTTACCACTGAGATTCACATATGTGTTTACATTCTAGACAGGAATGATGCATTTTTTTAAAATAAACTTTTATTTTGAGATCATTATAAATTCACATGCAGTTAGTTGCAAGAGATAAATATAGAGAGATTCTATATACTCTTGACCCGGTTTTCCCCACTAATTACATCTTGTAGTTACATATATGTGTGTATTAAGTTCTATGTATTTTTTTAATGTTTATTTACTTTTGAGAGAGAGAGTGTGAACCAGCAAGGGGCAGAGAGAGGGAGACACAGAATCCAAGCAGGCTCCAGGCTCTGACCTATCAGTACAGAGCCCCACACAGGGCTCAAATTCACAAATTGTGAGACCATGACCTGAGCTGAAGTCAGACATGTTACTGACTGAGTTACCCAGGCGCACCTAGTTCTATGTATTTTTATCATACGTGTCAGTTCATGTATACACCACCAAAGCCAAAACACACAGTCCAATCACCATAAGAACACCTTTAGTGCTGTCTTTTATTTTACACATTTCCATCCTGCCTCTCTCCTTCCAACCCATCCTGTACGCCTGGCAACAACTAACCTTTTCTCCATTTCTACAATTTTGTCATTTCAAGAATGTTATATAATGATATCATATGCTATATCATTTAGGGATTGACTTTTTCCACTCAGCATAATTCCCTGGAGATTTATTCAAATTATGGCATGTAACCAATAGTTTGTAACTTTTTATTGCAGAGTACAGTATTGCGTCATATGGATGTACTACATTTTGTGTAACCATTCACCCACTGAAGAACATCTGAGCTGTTTCCAGTGTGGGGCCATTACAAACATAGCTGCTATGAATGTTCATGTATACACCACTGTATGAACGTAAATTTCCATTTCCAAGATAAATGTTCAATATTATTTTAAAAAAAAAAAACCTGCCAAATTGTTTTCCAGCGTGGGTGTATCATTTTTCACTCCCACCAACAATGCATAAATGATTCAATTTCTATGCATTACCACCAACATTTGGTATTGTCACTACTTATTTTTATTTTAACTGATAGGTGTGTAATGTCTCATGAATTTAATTTTATTTTCCTAATGACTAATGAAGTTGAATACCTTTTCGTTTGCCATCTGAATATCCTCATCTGTGAAAGGTCTAGCCATGCCCTTTGTCTGTTTTCTAATTGGATCTTGTGTTTTGTTTTATTGTTGAGTTTAGAGAACTCTTTATATTTGACATGTTAAGTCATTTCTGGATATATGGCTTTTGAGTAGCTTCTCTCTGTCTGCACTTGGACTTGTCATCTCTTCACATGGTATTTTGCAGAGCAAAAGTTTTTAGTTTTGATGAGATAGGTCTAATTTATTATTTTTCCCTTGTAAGAATTATGCTTATGACGTCAAATCTAAGAACTCTTTGTCTAGGCCAAGATACTAAAGATTTTTTTTATTCTTTTATATTCTTTTATAATCAGTGTTGTCTTTATCTTAAGATGGAAAATTGAACAAACTTTAAGTCCTATTATAAATGTTAGGTACATTTATATTAGCTCAAAATACTGACATTTTCTCATAGCAATGATAAGGCATAAAAAATTAATGAGGCTAACAATTTAACTGTTCCAGACGTTAAATCTAAATTTAGAATGTTACACTTAAAGTTACTTATATGATATATGCCCAGTCCATTAAAAACTTTCATATAAGGAGAAGGAAGTTGCCTCTCTTCATTCCAAACAAACCCAACGATTGCTGCCCTTAATTTTCAATTTGTCTTTAATTCTACTTATAGGAATTGTTATGCGAAATTGGACAACCATCTAAATAACCATGTATAAGAATATTATGGCAGTTTACAATGGTGAAAAAAAATTGGAAACAATCTAAATGTCCATTAGTAGAGGAATGGGTAATGAAAGTATGGTTGTGCTCTTCCCATATCCACTCTAGCTTGAACACTGCAGGGCAGCCTGAGGACTGCCGATTATGCGAGAGATTTCTTCAGGACCTACCCATGCACTGTAGCTCAAAAATCCCAGCAATTAGCACCACTAAAACCAGCCTTCTGTCCCGCTGCACCAGCAGCCTTCAATGTATAATGCCCTGGGTTTCTAGCCCTGAAAAAGACTAACTGAGATACCTGTTCTACAGACTCCCAGAGTTCCCCAAATAGGATCAAGTCAATCATCGACCGGGTCTTTGGATTAAGAGCATTTATTGGTTGCCTTTCCTCCCCTTTATAACTTCCTCATAACTCTACTAGAATTTTCCAGTAATCATCATCCAGATAAGATTTTGTCCTAAAACCTTGTCTCAAAGATAAGGTTCTCTCTTCTGTGAAAAAAAAAAAAAAAAAAACTAAGACAATAATTTAGTTATGAAAGAGAAAATAAAAAAACCTATTTTTTAAACGTGCTTGAATTTTAAAATATAAATATATCTACTACATATTGTTAGGTTAAAAACACACAATATTACATGTAGTCTGATATATTTATAAAAATATGTATACCCCATACTGCTAACACTCTCCCTGTCTGGTAGATATGATTTAGCAAAGTTTCTTTTTATATATATATTTTTTTGATCCTTAATTTTGTTGGCATTAAGTATATGTCAATATTGTAGACTGAAAAGGAAATAATCCTGGAAGAGAAAAGAAATGGCTCAGTGTAGGAACATTTGGGACTTTTATTGTTCAAAAGTGATCTTGTCTACATTTGGATGGCCTAGAAATTAGAGCTTTAAGCATTTTAGATGGAGGCATAAGACAGCAAGGAGAACCATATCTGCCTGAAGAGTCCTCAAAGATGTGCTGGGATAGTTAAAACAAGATAATTGTCAAGGGCAAAATATCAGTTAATGTTACCCATAGTCAGAGGTTACCAGGTAAGGTTGTAGAAAATTAAAATAAGATCTACTTAGTGAAGTATACTTAATTCAAAGTTCCAAATGGATACATTAACTGAAAAAAAAAACGTGAAAATCTTGTTTCTAAGTTGGTAAAAATTATTCATTGATGATTCTTTAATTATGAAGAACAATGAAGAGTTCACTTTCCAGGAGAAATATGCAGAATTTCTGTTTTACGATATAATGTACATGTTCCTCAAGACTATTTTTCTACTTTTATCTCTTCTTTCCTGTACACTAATTACTTGTTCATCTCAATTGTAGTCTCTCAACTGTATTTATTTGTTCTGGAAAATAGTACACAGCACATGAGAGTAATCTCCATCACAATGAGTGCGTTTCTTTTCATCTTTTCTGGCCAGGTTAGCTCTGTTGATTTGGGTATGTGCTAATGAGGCTGGTCCTGAAGATTCAAACTCCATTCTAATTAGCTGTTCATAGAGAGGTAAACTCCACGGACACACACTGATAGTATCAGCCAAGCATCTGACTAATGCTTGTTAGTGGTCAGAAATAGGACTACAACTGTGTGACTAAATTGATGGTTTTCATTATCACAACTGAATAAAAATTTCGAAACCTCCCTTTATATTGGTGCATTAATAGCTGCTTCTCCAGTATTTCTGGTATCTATAATAGCAGCAACAATCAAAATAGAAGCCAGAGACCTGAGAATCAACTTTGATGCCTCCCCCAGTCTTTGTCCCTTATGTCCAATTCATCACCATATCTTGCTGATTTTTGCCCCTTGAATATTTCTGGAAACTGTGTACTTGCCACCATCCCTTATGTGACTGCCCTAGAAAACGCTACCATGAACTCTGGCTAGGATACTGCCTTAGCTGCTCACTGTAGACTTCTACTTTCAATACTGCCATCCCCATTCTCTACCTGTAGCTTATATAATTATCTTAAAAAAATTATACAAATATAAATTTACTCTCCTTCTTAAAGTCTTTTAATGTCTTCCCACTGTTTGCCAAATGAAGACTGAATTCCTTAAAGTAGCGTAAAAAAAACCTTCATGATCCGGCTTCTGTTCACCAATCCAGCCTTATCTTGTACCCTGGGGAATGACATTCCCCAATATCTCTCATATTACATAATCTGTAGTTGGCACTTACCAAATTAAGGTGAAGAATGAACAACTCTCCTGGCACTCTCACTCTTGCTTATGTTGCTTCAGACACAGAGCTCTTCTTGAGTTTCTCCAATGCTGCCTCCATACTCAGGGCCTGGGTGTCTGCTCTTCCTTGTCTCAAATACTTTAAACCCTCCTTTCCTGTTTCCCAGTTCATTCCTGATCTCAGCTTGTGCAGGTGTTCCTCTAGGAACCTTTTCATCATTTAAATCAAATCAGTCTCTATTGTATGTTCTCTCTAATTTCCTTTAGAACATTTTTCAAAATTTTAAATATTTGCATATTTGATTATTATGAGTTTCCCTTACTGTACTATAAGCTCTCTGAGACCAGAGTAAACACACTTATTTTGCTTACCAATTTTTTAAAGTTTTTTTAATGTTTATTATTTTTAAGAGAGAGACTGAGAGAGAGTATGAGCAGGGGAGAGTCAGAGAGAGGGTGACACAGAATCTGAAGCAGACTCCAGGCTCTGAGCTGTCAGCATAGAGCCTGAAGCAGGGCTCCAACTCACAAACCATGAGATCATGACCTGAGCCGAAGGTGACACTTACACTTAACTGACTGAACCACCAAGGTGCCCCACCAATATTTTTTTTCAGACTATTGTGTCAAATATTTTGTTAACAACAGTGAATGACTATAATGCCTCCACTTTGATCCTGTAGAAGTCAAATCTAAAGACTTTCCCAAAGATTCATTCTCTTCAATTTATTATCTTTGATACTGTTTATCACACTTTTTTTGAAATTACCAACTTCTTGAAATTACCAACATTCGTAAATGTTGTATTCACTGGCTTTTTATCATTGTTTTGGATACTGTCTACTGCTTCACATGACACCCAATCCTTCTGTCTTTAACTTTTTCCAATGGTCTAAGTTCATTTTTGTTAGTTCTGTCCCATCCACTACAAGAATTCCCTCTCATCAATGAGGTCCAAATAGACCTCATTCTCCAGGCCTGCATCTTTTTTTTTTTGAATGGTTATTTATTTTTGAGAGAGAGAGACACACAGAATGTGACTGGGGGAGAGTCAGAGAAAGAGGAAGACACAGAATCAGAAGCAGGCTCCAGGGTCTGTGCTGAGAGCTCAACAGCACAGAGCTTGTTGCAGGGCTCCAACCCATGAACCATGAGATCATGACCTGAGCTGAAGTCGACTGCTTTAACCAACTGAGCCACCCAGGAGCCCCCAGCCCTGCATCTTTTATATGGATTCAAGACTTATGCTGAATACTCCTCTGTACAGCTCAAATCAGTAATCAACTTCCTTTTCATCCCTAAAACACAAATTCTTCTCCTGTTAATTTCACTACCATTATGCTACCATTTTTATAGTGAACTATTTCAGCTATGTTCAAAACTTATTGAACTATCTTTGTCTCCATTTCCCTCGTGTTCTAAATGTAATCAGTTTTGCTTCCTCAAATCTGTCATTTTAACCTTTTTTAAATTCCATTCTGCTTCACAGAAGTTAATATGAATTTTCTCCTGTCTACACAATGTAATAGCATCCTAACTCATGTCATTTCCCTTATGCCCTGTTCCCAAATTTATCACAAGTCTACCAAATTGGTCTTCCTAAATAGGGTCCCACTCTTTTACAAGGATGTGGAGCCTCAAACATACTGGTCCCCTGCTCAGGGATTGTTAGTGTCTACCTTTTGCATACTGACTGAGGTACAAATGCCTAGCTACATACCCACAACTTTTTTTAAGTATATCTAATATACCTTGCCAGATTACTGTGCATTTCAATCTTACTGGAAAGAATGATTTTCCTAGAAAATAATCACTCTTTCTAAATTGAGTTTTACCTTACTATTTCACTTTACTAAAGTGACTTACCGTCTAGGGGCAGGGGGTGAGAAAGGGGAAATCCTACCCATTCTTGAACATTCATGTCAAATGCCACCTTTTTACCTATTACACTTCTTGAAATTCATAATACCTTTTCACATCTGTTTTATGGAACAGATATTTTGCTTTATATTATAACCATTGGGTCCTTGTCTTGTTTCCTTAATAGAGACTGTAAGCTCCTTAAGAGCAGGCATTATTTCTTATTAATTTTATGTTCCCTGCAATGCCAGTTTCAGAGATTGGCATGTACTAGGTGCTCAATTAATATTTGTTGAATTAAACTAAATATGTAGGAAATGAAACTAATAAAAATGTATATAGAGAGAAAAATATTCAAGAATTCACTGAAATTTGTACATCAGAATGTATAGAATAAAGAATTTATTGTTTCTGCTGTATCATTTGTTTTATTGTAACATTTAATAATAATATTTATGTTTTTAGGATATAATTATCTTTAAATTTTCTAATAAAAAATTAATGTGATCTTCCCAAATGCTTTGTGAGATAGAATAGTCACATACCCATTCTGGTACATCAGAAAACAGCTGCACAGAGATTTTATAACGATCCTGTTGAAGATTACATGACTGGTAACACAGTCAGAATTAAAATCAGGGTCTTTTGATCTTTGTCACCCTAATGTATTGTCTTCTAATCTCAGTATTATTTGTCTGCATATATAAAGTGAATTAATATATTAATGGAATTTAATCATTCAAGTTCTGTTTTATATAAAGTTAAAATATGTATAGAATATATTTTTCTGGATATTCTGAAAGATGTTGGAACGTTTGGAAAACTCTAATACAAAAGGAAGGAATGCCAATAATTTGAATGCATTTGTTATTTGCAAGTATGTATACATGCACACACAATTGGACACATATGTTTATGCATGTGTATATAAGCATGTATATATATACATATATACATATCATATCTGATTGAAAATTCTAGGCACATTATTGTCTCTCCCTACCTCATGATTTTAGAATAAGGATTTTAGTGACTATCTCTCAGAGGCCGTACTCATCTTTTGACAAGCAGTAATTAATATTATATCCTACATTAGTTCAAAAGAGACAAAATTGAGAAAGATTTTTATTCTCATAAAAATTTAATTATATTCATTTTAGGTTGAAATTATCTCTAACAGGCCAGCATAAAATAAGGTTCATACAACTGCAACCAGTTCTATTATTTTAGAGTTATTTGTGTACGGGTGCCTGAACATGAATAAAGCACATTCAGATCCTTTGTGACACCCTGGAATTTTGGATCTAGACTCCATTGGAAATTGTATAGGAACACATAATATTTAAACGTCAATAGTCATCTTTATTCATCCTTACCACTAATGCAGTCTCAACAGAGGAATTGGAAATGCCATGGTGGTAACATGAAATGTTCTGATATTAAAATATACATAATTTTTTTTCTGACACATTCACACTGAGAACCTGGTGTGATTCAGAGGTTTAAGTTCATGCAAGTGCACTGATGTTGCAGAAGAAATGGCATGACTTAGTAGAAATAAAAGTCTAATTTTGTAGTTTCTCCCCTAGAAAAGAGCTTCAGAAGTACCATGGCTATTTCCACCTGGCTATATCAAAAAGAGATTTCTAGAATGTTAAATCTATGTTGAAATTGAATAGAGATCAATTATTTCATAAAGGTGAAATTTAAATAAGTCAAAGTTTTAAGGGAGATAAATGATTATATTTATTATTAATAATCTAAGAATGTCATGTGTCTTCATAAAGGGTTTTCTAATATTGCTACTGCTATCCCTTTAAATGAATATATTTCTATCTTTAAGAATAAGATTAGAAAAATATTGATTTTTGCAACTCGATAGGACAAGAGCAGTACCCTATATGAAATGTAATCCCTTCCTTTAGAAGGACAATTTGGTTCTAAAGAATGTTTGCTGACAAGGGCAACATTTCAGTCTTTTTAAGTAGTTTTAATAATCAAATTTGCTTTGTTACATTTCTCAGAAAAAAAAATTACATTTGGATTCCTTTTCTTTTAAATTATGAGTTGGTTGGGCCTTTATTATTGAGGGGAAGGCAGATGAATTGCCTTTATTAACTGAAGTATAAGCTTTACAGCTTACTCATTTGGAGTTTACAACTATTCTTATGCTTCCTTTTCACGTGTGATTCATTCCTTCAAGCATGCATTAATTCAACAGATCTATGGAGCATGCTGCTATAAGCCAGCCATGGTATTAAGAGCTGGGAATGCAGTGTGAGCAACACGGATGACACTGCCTCTTCTCAAGTTAATATCATTAACTTAAATGGACTTTTTTTTTTAAGGTTACCTAGTCTCAATCATCTGGGTGGGAAAAAGCATTAAACCTGAGTAAAAGATTCATGTAAAGCTTCCAGTAGGTCTGTTCAATGCTCAGTAAATATCTTTTAAATATATCTTATCCACCTAGTAGTAGTTCTTCATATTGATTCCACTCTTGTTTTGCATTGCAAAACTTGTAGGGATCACACTGGAACACAGGATAACACTCTATTTCCACAAACAATACTTGGAAAAGCTCAAAGGACCTAGCTCATTAACCCAGCATCCCTGTAGGCTGTGAAGCAGCTGTAGTGGCCAAAATGGGGTGATCACAAAAGGAAGGAAGTATGCAGCTCTGAAGAAAGATGCTGGAGACTTTGTGAAGGTCAGTTGCTTAAAGAGCCCTCTCTTCTCTCAGTCTTGATATTTGGCAAACTTATTAGGAAAAATTACAAAGTAAATGTATTAAAAATTCTGAAGATGTAGTAACGTAAGCAAACTACCTTTTTGTAAAGTTAGTTATGAATTGAATCTTATATTTAATTTGAAAAAAAGGGGAGGATAAAGTCACCAGGGACTTAATGAAATCTGCAATGCTGTGCAGTCAATTGAGAAAGAAGCTATATTGAAAGCCTTTGGTTAAATATGCCCATTTCTAAAGAAGCTATTACTAGCCTGACTTTCCTTATCCTTAAGTAAAGTAATACTTATCTGATTAGCTATTGCAAGCCAACCCTCCACAATTGAGTTGCAAGTATAAAGAAAGAATAACCTAGAAATTAAATCATTGGATTTGGAGGACATCCTATATTTTGTTTCAAGTGTTTCTGTCCCCAAGCTGTAAAAATTGCTGTCAGTTTCAGTGACTTTGTGAAGTGATAGTTTTAATAGAGACATTATAGTCAAAGCTGTTTAATTTCCATTTAATCAATTATTATATTGTAATAAAATGTTTCTATTCACAAATAATATGAAAGGCTTCTTTAGGATGATGGATGCATGTATGCATCTATCCATCCATTTGTTTCACAACCACAGCAAAACGAGGGATTTCTAATGAGCCAGGCATTCACTAACAGGACAGACAAGAAGATCTACTCTTGGGGAACTTCTGTAATGGAGTAGATACACTCGTACCCTGCCATCCCAAACAACAACAAAGCAACAACAAAATAACTATGTTATATGTTAAACAGTACAAATATTACAGAAAAAGTAAATACAACACAGGAGAGAAAAGAGTTAGAATTTCAGAATGTTGTGGTATCATTTGCCCTTAATAGGTCTGAGAATGATTTAAGAAATAAATTGATAATAATCCATGATAAAGCAACAAAGAGAAAAAAACCCATTCTCTATCAAATCACCAAACAATGAAAATTACACAAAAATTCATTTTTGTTTCTCTTTTCCCCACAGTGGGTGGTGAGCAGAAGAAACCAAGAGCTTCACAGGTCTAAAACTGATTAGAAATTAAATAGCTCTCTCGAGGTGCCTGGGTGGCTCAGTCAGTAAGCACCTGACACTTGATTTCAACTCAGGTCATGATCTCATGGTTTGTGAGATCAAGCCCAGCACTGGGTTCTGCAGTCATAGTGCAGAGCCTGTTTGGGATTCTCTCTCTCCTTCTCTTTCTGCCCCTCTCCCATGCTCGCTCGCTCGCTCTCTCTCTCTCAAAACTAAATAGATTAAAAAAAAATTAAATAGTTCTCAGGTGACTTGAAAAAGCTAGAACTTATTTTTAAATAGAATTTTAAAATATAAAAATCTTGATACTAAAATTCATCTTTCAGATATGAAATCTTACATGCACCTATGACTGTTGTACACATCTCCCTTCTGCTTTGTGTCACATTTTGTTTTAGAAGATGTATATAAAGGAGCTATTTTCAGATAAGCGTTTGGCCATAGAAAATTCAGAGATACATTTAAGCCATATGAAACTTCTGATGTGTTAAACACATTTAGAGAGAAGGAAAAAAGCAAAACAAAAATGAAATTACTGACTACTTATGATAAGTAGTGTAAACATTACATTTAATGTTTAAATCACTAGCTTACATGCAGAATGTCTGTATCTTGATAAACCTGCATTAGCTGCTTAGAAATATAGCTCAACTAGTTGTCTAAACAACATATTGCATACTGAGTTTCTCAATGACTTTAAACCATCCTATAATGAACAGGACACATATTACAATTTTGCATATTGGTAGAAATGGATATACATTTAAGTATGCAATTATTTTTACAATCATTATTCAAATGTGTAAATTCTTCTCATTTTGAATAGAGTAATCATGTTTAAAATTAGATTTCATTCAGGGCACTGATTTGCACAGAGGATGATTTAACAAATATTTTTAATAAATGATAATAAATTTTTAAGAAACATCTTGCAAGTAATGACTATTTTACATACTTTACCTTACTTGATATGCAATTTAATAATTATTATTAAATAACACTGTGAATTAGATTATTATTACTATGTCCACTTTAAAATTAATTTGTTATATTAAGTCAGGTCAAATAGTCCAGCCATGAAACTCACCTCTGCTATTAGTAGCTGTCTGATCCATTTTTTAACTTCTATGCCTTAATTTTCCCATCTGTATAATGGGGTTAATAATAGTATCTATTATGTACAATTCTCTGAACAATGTATTTGCATATTAAGCCCTCACTATATGTTCTAGGGTGGTGGTTAGTGTCGTAGGTAAGACCCTGAGGCTTAAAGAAACTATGATGGTATAACTAGAAACCAGTTGAACAAAGACACAAAATTGAGTCTCTTAACTTCAAATCCTTTTCCTTTCCAAAGTTCTGTGTGACTCATTACAATTTGGATGGTTGAAAAGTTGAGTTTGTTCAGACGTAGAAAAAATATTTATAGGTGTAAGTTTGTCATTGTAAAGCTCTGTAAAATTAAAAGTCTATTTCAGGGACACCTGGGTGGCTTAGTGTCAGTTAAGCGTCTGACTTCAGTTCAGGTCATGATCTCACAGTCTGTGAGTTTGAGCCCCGCATTTGGCTCTGTGCTGACAGGTCAGAACCTGGAGCCTGCTTCTGATTCTGTGTTACCCTCCTGCTCTGCCCCTCCTCTACTTGTGTTTTCTCTCTGTCCCTCTCTCTCTCTAAGATAAATAAACATTATAAAAAACAATTTAAATGTAAAAATTATTAAAAATTAAAGTCTATTTCAAAATGTAATTTTACTTGGGGCACCTGGGTGGCTCAGTTGACTGAGCATCTGACTCTTGGTTTCAGCTCAGGTCCTAGTCTTGTGGTTCGTGGGTTCGAGCTCCATGTCCGGCTCTGTGCTGACAGTGTAGAGCCTGACTAGAATTCTCTCTCCCCGTCTCTCTCTGTCCTCCCCAACTTGTGCTCTCTCTCTCTCTCTCTCTCTCTCTCTCTCTCTCTCTCTCTCTCTCTCCTCTCTCTCAAAATATATGAACTTTAAAAAAACATTTAAAGTGTAATTTTATTTGAAATTTTTCTCATCTTTTGAGAAATGATTATTTAAGACATTATCAGTTTAATTTGACTATCCCTTTATTACATCATTGTTCCATCACCTTTGATAAATTGGATTCAATGATGTAATATTTTAATAGAAAAAATAAACAAAGAAACAGCACTATATATTAAATTAGTCTTACATATCTTCTTCATTTGTATAAATTAGAAATGAACACTGAGCCCCAGAACCGGTTTGACATTAGTGTAATATATACTTTCCTTTGCATACTTCTATTTGATTTCATTTTTGGCACTATTTTGTGATGGGATGTGTCCAAACAGAAGACATTACCAAGAACTCATCATTAGTGACAAGCATTCTGACCTTCCAAGCATGTGGAGTAAAGGGACATAGGACAACACACAACTCTATTTCCACTTTCCCATCTTTCTCTTCCACAAACTGACAACCTGACAAACCATCTCCTATTCCTTCTTTGCGCATGTTCCTGATCGCTTTTATTGACCTTGACTGTACTGATTCTGTTTCACAAAAGTAGATAATATATAACAGTTCTAGAAAAATAGCCGCCTAAATGTACAATGTCCGTCCTAGGAAGGTATATGAACTTCTGAAAACGTTTACATTTCTTTTCACTAGTGATATCTGAAAGATGTCTACCTGTACGGCTACCCTGTGCAGTCTCACAAATTTATCTGCTAGCAAAGAGCTTCTGAGTCCTCTTAAATGTGTAAAGTTTTGACACTAAGTCGCTTCATCTCATGAGGCCAATTTTTATTATACAGAAGCAATAGTATTTTATTAAAGTGTGGAGCATCAACCATGATTTATAAAAGTCATTTCATGGACATGAATGTGAAAAAGAAGGATCATAATTTTAATTCTATATGATAGATAGATGATAGAGAGATAAACAGATCTTGCCTTTATCTTTAAACTTTTCTCCAATCTATATTTCTAGATAAAGCATACAAAATTTTGGATAAATTTCAACTCCTGTCTTACTTTGCCTCATTTCCTCTCTATAATCGGTCAGCAAATTTACCAATTCATTGTTCTTTTCACACTTTTGCATTACTGATTTTTGTACCCTTTGTTCTTCTAACTGTATAATTTTGTTCGTGACATTTTCCTTTCTGTTTTCTTCCTGCACAAAATGGCCTCGTGCATACTTTTAGTTCAACATTTGTCTCAACTATTAGTTTTTCAAGGAGTTGTCCTTCACTAAGTGTCACCCACTAAAGTCCTTTTTAAGTTCATGTTCCCTTGGGTATGCTCTCTCCTCACTCAAAAGCACAGTTTATATTATTTTGTCTTGTTCTAACTTGATCTTGTTTTTAATTGATTTGAAAGTTCGCAAGTGCTGGGCATGCTGTGGCTTACTACAGTGGGCAAATGAAGCCTTAGAATTATTTCTACACATCCTCTGATGTGAGTGGACAATGGGGAAGGCTGACAGTCTTGCTGAAATCCAATCTAGCAACTCAAAATTAACCAATTTGAGACCAAACCAAAAACGAGAAAAAAAGGCTGTAAAGTTGGGAAAATATTGAGAATAAAGGAAAGAAAAAGAAAAAGTCGTTTACAGCATCCCAGAGAGAGGAACAGGCATGGAGAGATGCTGAGTCATAGAGATGCTAAAGTCCTACAGATTCTGCTGAGCTCTCCCGGAATCTGAACCAGTGCCCAGGGAACCTGGCTGGAGAGCAGGCTCTGTGTTTCCATCAGCTTGTTATTGTCACATTACAGCTCATATCCTTACAAAAAAACATTTTTTAATTGAGGCATCCTTAGTGACTTTCAACTGCTCCCAGCCAAAGACCAGGCTGAGAAAAGTGTAAATTTATTTAATCATTTAATAAATAGTGCTATATATTGTGTTGGATGCTATAACAGTTGCTATAATGTGCAGGATGTATTTCTAATACCAGCCTATTAAGCCATAATTACAATTTCATTCTCCTTGTTCAAAATTATAGTATCTAATGTTATATAGGCAGATTATTAATACGTTCTCTTTCAGTAAATAATGAGAGAGCCACGGACTTACTATTTTTATAATCCTCTTTTTCCAAATATGACTTGATGTAACTAAATAAAATATAATTGGCAGAAGAATTGATTTGAAAATATTTCTTAAATTTAAAAAGATAAAATTATTTAGTACAGATTCTTTTCACCTACTATATTATAAACCTGATAGCAGACACGTTTTATTTATCGCTAATTTCTTCATTTAAGCGTTTTTTAAAGTATTATTCAAAGATACCTTCATCAGAATCGCATGGAGTGCTTGAAAAGACATGTATTTTGAGACTCCGTGCTGAATGAATCAGAAATTTAGGAAAATGGAACCTAGAAATTGCATTTAACAGGCTCCCCGAGTGAAACTTATGCATGTCACATTTTGCAAACTCTGACCTGAAGATATTGCCCACAATACTTTAAAAAGAGACAAGCAGAGCAGCACCTGGGTGGCTCAGTCAGTTTGATCATGACTCTTGATTTTGGCTCAGGTCATGATCCCAGGGTGTTGGGTTGGAGCCCCACGTCGGATCCATGTTGAGCATGGAGTCTGCTTAAGATTCTCTCTCTCTTTCTCTCTCTCCCCCTCAGCCTCTCTCTCTCTCTGTCAGTCTATAACCAAAGAAACAAACAAACAAATAAATAAATAAAAGACAAGCAGAGAAGCACTCAGTTGCTGGTCTGTGAGGTACCATTTCAACCAAGATCACTTACTAACAAACACTGAGAGACTGACTGCCTGAGACTGTCTCTCCCTCCAGTTTAGGTTTACAAAAGGTAGGACGTTCGATATCTGCTATTTCAAAGGCACCAGATTTGGGATACAAAAAGTAGATGAGAGTTCCAGAGAAGATTTGCTTCACTTTACTTTAATGGGGCGAAGAGTGCCCACAAAGTGGAATGCGATGTAAAGCCCCCAGATAGGAGTTAGTTGAATGATGTATCCCAAACCAAAAGTAATCACCAATGGGAGACTGTAAGTGAATGTCTTCCCAGTAAGGTTTTTGCTTTTCTTATTGACTCTGTAAATCACAAGATAGATGAAAGGTGATGACCATCTTAAAAAAGACCATGACGTCACCACCTCCAATGTGAGACTGGCTGCCCATGTTATAACTCAAGGAATTCGCTAAATTGCCATGGACACTCAAAATCAAACAGTCTCCTTTCCATCTTCCTTCTTGTCTCATCATCCCCTGGGAGTAAAGATATAGGAAAGAGACAGTTAAGAGAAGCAGACCAAATTCACCCACCCCATGATATGAGTTACTGGGGCCTCATTGAACCTGCAAAGGGAGAAAGGCAAGAGCTGTAAGTCTACTACAGAGCCTTGTTTTATGAGACTGATGCTTTGCCTACTGTGCCATGGTACTTAGATCTTTGTTTTAAAATGTGTAGAATAGATTCTCAGTAACTGAAAGTGTTTTAATAACCCAAGGTGAAAAACAACATCTGGAAATAGAGCAAGATATCAAACAATAATCTTGATGCCCAGTAAAAATGGTGGTAACAGAACTGAAAAGCAACTATAAATAAAACCATTTTCTGTTTATACCTTAGATGAAACTCTTTACAGAGCACAGCAAAAAATTTACAGAAGCATAGCATAAATGAAATGATTTCATTATCAGGTTTAAAAGCTGATTTATGATCCATATAGGCTACCCTTAATGCCACCAGTATGCTAGATGGACACTGTATCTCTAAGGATAACAGCAGTTTCCAAATGGTTCTAAGTCACCAATTAAACACAGCCCTTACCTCAATTCCCCTTAGAGGCTGGTTTACTTCTCACTCACTAATTAAGAAGTGAATACCAGGAAATTAAAATGCCTGAAAACACATGCTGAATTCTGCTGAGCTTTTAGAATTGGGATGTGGAGGGTGAACAGGATCTTGTGTAACATTTGCTTATGCTTGGGAAAGTGCTTGTCTTAAAGATGCTTCTTCCCAAGATTGTTACATTGACAAAGGTGAATCACGACTGTAGTGAGAGATAATGGGTGGCTTTAAATGAGCCATAAAGCCAGTCTATTGACTAAAACTAATTACTTGGTGCCAGTGGTTGCCTATGATAACAGAGTATTCATTGGGTACAACATAGAAAATTAGAATTATGTGATTACGCCTTCAAATCTGGTAAGAAACTAACCATTGTTTTTCTATTAGAAAAATTTATACCCACTTTGACATTGTGGATTGAATAATAACTGATTAACCCCTTGCCAACCAAACTGTTAAATTCTTTATTGTGCCAATGCTCCAGAAGACTACATGAGGCTTTTAAAGTGGTAATTTGGTTAAATATGAGAAGGACATGAAAATACAGCAATGAAATCCATGAGTACACATATGTGGTTTCTCTTAATGCAGGGAGGAATAAACTTTTAATTTCGAGAAGAACCAAAATCTTTGGCAGCACCCTGTGAAATATCCATTATTTAATATTGGATGACGAAGGGGTTTATTATAAATTTAAGAGAGCCTATATAACTCTAATGGCTAACCATGTAATTCTTTGGGCACGAATTCTTTCCTTATAATCATTACTATGAGAATCTGAAAGCAAATGTACTACCATCACTGGCAATTACTAGTGCCAAATTATTAAGTGCATTAACGATTTTAGGCAATTGGAGCTCCACTTAATGCACTGGAATAGCAATTTATTAAATGGACTCGAGTGGCCTGACAGATCTAATGCACCCCACAAGGGTAAGCACTCAATCACTTTATTTCCATTTGGATCATCTCTATATTCAAGAAGAGCAGTATTGTGGGAGTTAAAAATTATCACTGAGAAATGAAAAAGAAAAATATACCATAACATGAGCAATTTAGGAGTTGCATTTTCTTGATAAGTCAGAGATTTTAAAAGGCCCCCTTTTAGAATATTATATATTTTAAGTTTGATGTGACAAATTATAGTCAACAAAGCAAAGATTCAAAGTAAGAACTATCTTGAAATCTTGCCTGCAAATGATAAACACTGGAATGTGAAGTTACTCAAAGGGAAATAAAAAGCCTCTCATAAGTAGATAGCTAAACGTTCAAGGTCATTCAATTAACAAGCAAACAATACATTTGACCTTATGAACCTAACAGTTAACTTTTGTAAAAACACGCAAAACACAAGACTGTAATATAGTCTATGCATTGAATATTTAAGAAAGTTTTTTAAATTAATTTGGTTGGTTTTAATTTGTATTTCAGTTCAGACTTCAAAGAGAACATTGCATACAATCTCCCGAGTTGCTTTTCTAAGTGAAAGTAAGTTTACTCTAAGAATTCTTGAAACAGAATCTTGCAACTAGCTATGTTTATGCAGATCTATTTTTAAATGCAGTTATAATTGATAAATGTCAATGAATACATTTAATAATCAAGTCTCTTGCATGAATATTCCTTAGTTCTGGTTGTATAAGTTCATCATATATTACATCAGTAAACCCAACAAATAAATATCTAGACTCCCTGGAATGTCTATGTAGTTGCAGAAATATTGAGAATAAACAATAAATGTAATTTTTAAAAGTAAATTGTATAGCATATTAGAAGATGATACACATTATGGAAAAAGAAGGAAAATACTATATCAGGGCAAACAGTAAGAAAGTTTGATGCCCTTTCCTTAGGCATGGACAGGACAGGTAGTTCAAGCCACATAATCCCTGGCCTACATAAAGGAATCTTTGCCTTGGCTCTACCCTTTAACTCCAATAAAAAGCCAAAACTAGTCACCCTTCCTTCCTAACTCAAGCAATTTTTAGACATATTTGGGAACCTCATTTTGTTAGTAATCAAACTCTTTGTATCTTTTTGGTTGTGTGAGTGTGTGTGTGTGTGTGGTCATCAATCTTGACATCCTACCAATTTTGTATGGAGTTGTATCTCTCCTCAGAGGAGTGAATATAGCACCCATGACAAACCAGGGACATACTCAAATGTCTTACATTTATGACTCACTTTCCTTTTCACTTCAGGCAAATTAGGCATTCTAGGTCCTTATGAATATCTGTGATGCTTTTTCTAGAACAGTAAACATGAGTGGGACATTGATTATGTTTATAACTGAAATATATCTTATTAGAAGTTATCTTCTACTCTTCGAACCATCTCAGATTACACTTGGTAAAGTCATCAGACCAATTTCTTTAGAGAAGACTACAGAATGTGCTACAGAATGGAACATTTGCAATGTAAACTGTCCCCAAATATCCGCCCTTCTCTTAATAGCTGCTAACATTTCTTTGCATTAGCTTGCTTCCGAAGAAATATTAACATCACCAGACATTTGTAGTCATTTTCTTTCCCAAGTTGTTCTCAATCCTCTGAAATACCAGACAAAACAAGAGGGAATTCTCAGATGCCTGATTAGAACCAAAGTTTTGTTTTTTTCTGTTGTTTGCTTTCTTTTCCCAGTGGTTGAGGGATGAGACAACTTCCAAGAGAAATGATGCTGTCCCTTCAACATCCACCAAGCTAGAACAATTGATCTTAAATTATCCCATGCATTTCAACATTCCAGATTTCAAGGAGAAAATAGGAAGCATAAGAATATTATATCAATCCAGCATTCACAACTTTAAAATATCACAACCAGATATGCAAGTCAATACCACTTACCATACTATTGATGGAAAATTTTTATAGCAATATGCAAATTATTATAAATAAATTTTACCATTAATACTAAATATTTTATTAATTATTAGCTATCTGGAGATTAAAAAAAAGAATCTTAAGTGTCTATTCTTCCAAAAGACTCAAATGAGCAAGAATAAGTTAAATTAAGCAAGCTGAAGTCATATATTTTAAAATACCACTTTAGGGGGTGCCTGGCTGGTGATTCTCGGGGTCATGAGTTCAAGCCTTACATTGGGCAGAGAGATTACTTTAAAAAACTTTGAAAAAAACCACTTAATGATAATTTTGGAAGTTATCGTTTTCCCAATATATATAACATTTGAGAGATATTTAAGGAACTGAGTCAGCTCTGTTTTAGGAAACACTGGATTTTTTTTTCTTTTTTTATTGCTTCCCAAAACTGATGAGTTCAATTCTTAAAGACAAGCACATTATTCAAACTTTTTCTCATCTTTGACATGATGATACAATAAAAAATTATTTCCTATCATTTATGATAAACGATTCTAACCACCTTTTATTTTTTAATCCATGCTTATGGTAAAATAGAAAATACACATTTGGGGGCTGCCTGGATGGTTCAATTGGTTAAGCACCCGACTCTTGATTTTTGCTCGGGTCATGATCTCACAGTTCCATGGGATCAAGCCCTGTATCAGGCTCTAAGCTAGCAACCCAGAGCCTGCTTGGAATTCTCTCTCTCCCTCCCCCACTTGTCCTCTCAAAAGAAAGAAAAAAAGAAAGAAGAAAGGAAGGAAGGAAGGAAGGAAGGAAGGAAGGAAGGAAGGAAGGAAGGACCAAAATTCAAGATTCAAAGCACAGTCTCTACTAAATGCATATCACTTTCGCACCACTATAAAGTCGAGAAATCATAAGTTGAACCATCACAAGCTGAGGACCATCTGTACACAGTATTTGATTTCAAGACAATGTTAATTATAATAAGAATGCAATATGGGGAAAGCATGGGTACAGAGATCAATGTAACAGAATATAGTATTCAGATATATATGCACACATCTAAGGTCAATTAATTTTTGACAAAAATGACAAGGTAATTTAATGAAAAAAATCCACAAATCTTTTCAGCATATGGTGCTTGTGTCTGATCATAAGTTATTTATAATCTTATGGCATGCAAAATATTTCTTCCCCTTCTAAGTTTGCCAGAAGTCTTATCCCATAATATAGCCAGCAAAAATTCTATCATCTTGCTTTCTATATCAAATCCAGATGGACAGGACTCTCTCTATAATTAAGTTACTTAGATACAGCTACTAAAGTATAACCTAAGATATAAAGAGACACACTCAACATACAATTTAGGTCAGGTAGGGTTATTACTAAAAACATCGTCGATCCATACTAATGCTGAAATCCACATAAACAAATGTTAGAAGTTCCTCGATGCCCATAAGCTTCTTTAAAACTCTACAGTTTGATTCATAAGATCCATCAGATGATCCATTAAATTCTTCAGTGGGCCTTTTTTGTGAAGCACCACAATTGATATTTCTGAGGCCTTAAAAAAAGCATTTTGCATTTATATTCTTGGTTTCATATGTAGACAATGATTCCCTTGCAGTACCCTGCATGTGGTCTTTTCTTGGAAGCCTTTGCTTAATTTTACCATTGTTTGTCTTCTGGAAAGCCTGAAAATTCTCAGTGCTACACTCCTGATCATTCATGTGGAACAGTCCTTCCATTGTTTGTTTCTTTCACATTTTACTGTAAGCAGCAGGATACCACTCAGGCTGTATGTGCATCATGTCGGCCAGCAACTTCCTTAGCTAGAACATTCAATGCATTAAGTATATTAAGTATATTTTATGATGTTCTCACCCATTACGTTATAAGTATCTGCTTCCCTTTGATTTTTTAAGAAGATTTTCCTCACTTTCTTTTAAGTCCTCGTCTATAGCCTCCTCAAAAGCCATGATACTTCTACAGAGGATAACCATGACTATGATCATTTTTAAAAATGTCTACAAAATTTTTTACTGCCTTGTAACAAAGCTTATTACGCTTCCCTTGAATAAAAACTGACTTACTTTTTTTTTAATGAATAGGAAGCAGTACAATTGATACGGCATGGTTTCTAGGGTCCAATTTTAAAGATCAATGCAGTTTCTGCCCAGCTCTGTCTCAGGACTATCATCCTTGGAATTCACTCACTGGCATGGGGAAGCCCAGATCCCATGGAGAAATTTCCCATAGGTGTTTTAGTTGGCAGCCTCTGCTAACGTTGCTCCTAATTACCAACATCAACTGCCTTGCATATGAATGAGGAAGACTATGAGGAGACTCCAGTCCTGGCCACCATCTGACTGCAACCTTATGAGAGGCTGTGAGCAAAAAACACCCACCAGTGTCATCATTCCCTAGAACCATAGAAATAAAAATGGAGGATTCTTATTACAGCAGATCTAAATCTAGGATGATTGTTATGCAGCAGTGGATTAGAAAATCAATTAGTTCAAAAATCAATTACTCCTATGCATCACATTAATAATAGAATAAAGGAATATGCTCATATGATCATCTGAGTAGACAAAATGGTTGAAAAATACAAACATGTAACTAAAGCCCAAGAAAGCAGCTTATTTTCATGGTTTTTGTTTAATGGTATCTGGGAGAAAAGAGGCCTTTTATCATTGATCACAAAGCTGTGTGTATGTGATCCTAGAGTTGCAAAAGTGAATGTATGTAGTTTTTGAAGAAATACAGTTAAAGAGAATAAAGCCAGAATACAGATGGGTACAGAAATGAGAGTTGGAGAGACAGCTCTGAATATATTTTAATCTGAAGTTCTGATTGCCAGTGCTTTTCCTTTAATTTTCTTATGTGTACCAATAAACTATCTCCTTAACATTTTTCCATCAAAGATAGCTCAGGTTGAGTCCTTGCATTTGCAAACAAAACTCATTCTTTCTCATGATCCTTTCTAATTTCAATGTCCTATTTTATTATTAAATATATTTTATATAAGGACAGAGCAGGAGACTAAAAGAATGATAGCATTTGATCATGATAATGTAATCTAATATTGTTGTAGAAGAAAAAGACAATATTAGAGGTTTAAATAAATTTTGCACAGAACAGGGGAACACAAAACTGGTAGAATTCTGGTTGTTTTTTTTTTTTTTTTCCTGACTTGAAGAAGGCAAGCCAGAGAGTGGCTGGGCCTTGGAAAACACACAATGCTTAAGATTGCTCTTATTCAGATATTTAAAAAAAATCCTATGTAAGAATTTTAGACATAATGAGGGGGCCAGCATAACCTTTTACTTCTTTTTCCCCAAAGAGCAGCAAACACAGATGAAAAGAGAATTTTGTGAAAGCAGTAACAGAAGAGGAGGCATGGTGAAGACAACACAGAAGCAGAGGAAGAAATGGTGCCAAGGCTTTAAGAGTCTCACAAACGTGCTGTAGTAAAAGTTAGTAGAAGGTTCATTAACAGATGCAGAAGCCAGAGACTTACAATGGACACGTTCCACAGGATTCACACTCTAGAAGAGGGAAGACTTGAGGAAGAATATCATAAGTGTGAGGGATCTATAAAATTTATAAAATGAATTACTTACATATTGAAAGATGGGCTTTCATATTTGTTTTTGCTCTTTGCAGTTTTTCTGAAATGTCACTTCAATACACACACACACACACACACACACACACCAATGTCACTGATCTATTAGAAAAAATAAAAGCTTACAATGTAATATGCACCCTCTCCCTGAGTGCAGATTATGGTTCTTGAGTACTGGTTCCCCTCTGTGTTCAGGTTAACTTTTATCAATGATTTCTCCTGGAAATAAGATTTTAAAATGTGCATTTTCACTCAGGTTAGGATAGTAATCCATTCGCTGTGTCCTGTATTGTACCAATATTTAAGAAGAGGTACACTATATGGGAGCTTTGACTCCATTAGATCTTCATAGTTCATTTGTGCAACAATAAAATGACAAGAATACCAGCAGTAACAGGCACCACAAAGATGATGTGTGTCCAATGGCCCCTACAGAGATGCAGTCGTGAGGCTGTAGGAACCAGAGACAGCTGTCCTTTATAAAACTGTGAAACTTCTTAATATAATGAACAGCTATATCTCAGTTGGAAGCACTTCAGATTGACCCTGATCTTGCCTCCTTCATGCAAGAGACTGAATGGACCCCCATGGCATGCTTGGTAGCCTATACAACTGAATGTGGCAGTAGAGGGTGCCTTTCTCTGGAATCTGTTTTGCAAGTATCTGCTTAAGAATGGAGTCTAGAACCTTTGATGGGAAGGAACTCAGCTGTCCTGTGCTTGAGACCATCATTGACCTTGATGAACTTTTCTGAATACTGCCTACCATACTACTGTCATGTCATGCTTAATGATTTTCTTTTGACTCACTTTTTATAACTGAAATGAATATATTTTAAAGGAATATGTTACTATATCCAAACTTTTTAAAAATGTTTACTTATTTTTGGGAGAGTGCATGCAGGGAAGGGGCAGAGAGAGGGGGACTGAGAATCCAAAGCAGACTCTGCACTGACAGTCTAACAGCAGCAAGTTCCATGTGGGGCTCAAACTTAGGAACCACAAGATCATGACCTGAGCCAAAGTCGGATGCTCAGCTCACTGAGCCACCCACGTATCCCAAATTTTTAAAAAATCCCTAACAACCTCCAATGTAAAGTTGAACAACATTCTTTATATTTACTCACACTTTTATCTTTTACGTGTCATATTGCGCTGCAGCTAATTTTATATATCATTCTACTGTATCTGACTGTGAGCTGCTTATGGAACAGAACTTTGTCTCCTGTCTTTCTTTCTCTCTCTCTCTCTCTTTTAATCTTTGCAAATTCAGTGCCTGTTGGAACTTAATAGGTGCTTCACAACTATCAAAGAATTGCTTAGAATATATTAATTAATGAGACTGAAGACTCTCAATTTACTGTGTCAAAAAATGGGTAAAGAATAACCTGGTATCCTAACAATGGAGTGTTAGGTGTTGGATTGCAGATATTTCTGAGGAATATCTGATTGGATAAGATTGTGCATCTTTCATTTTGTTGACTCAGCTATTTTATATTCTGAGGGATAAAGCAACTTAGGTTGTAGAAAACTGATGGCAATGCAAATGCTTCTTATATATAACAAAAATATATTATGTCCAATAGAGAATATATATATTCGTATATATGTTAAATTTTTATTTGAACTCATACTGGTTCTCTCAATAATTAAGGAGTCAAAAATTTTGACATGCATTAATTTTGTCTTTGGATTAGAGTAATACTTTTATCATTTTGAAAATAACACCATATCAATTCATATACATAGGGGAAAACATTCTCAATAAAGGCCGTAACTCCAAAAAGAGGCAAAGGTGAATCTCATTAAGGCAAAGCACAAAATAGTTTTCAAGAAAAAGTGATTGCTCTGTTTAGCCAAGTTTGTGGCTGACAGAATTGGTGACTTCAGGGGAGTACTATGGTAGCTGATTGCTGACTTGCCACTCTTCAGGGGTGATTTATCCATGCATACTTTGAGCAAAGGCAAACCAGAATAGTAAACCAAAGATGGAGTTCAGTAAGGTGGTTAAATACCTTTCTCTTAATTTTTTCTAATATGAGTTGCCATAATATACCTCTCCTGTCATGATGGAAAACCACTGTAAGAGCAAAAACTGTAGCTGGAACAACTGAAATTTTGAAATTTCAGCATAAACAATACAGAAGAATAAGTATTTGTTATAGTGAGATTGGGAAACCAGAGGATACTCAGCACTTATATTGTCAGGCAAGATTTTATGCAAAAGATAGAGCTTAATTGAGTCTATAAAAATAGGATAGACAAAGTACAGGAGGCGGCATTTTATGGAAAAGTATTTAAGTAGGGTCACAGCAACAAAGGATGAAGTTAGCCTTGAATAGCAGAGGGTGAAGCCAGGAGCCTGAGTATTCTGATCATACTTTCTGGGATGAAAGAAACCCCTGAGGGGTAGAAAATGGATCGTTTCATCAGAAAAACAATAGACAGTAGCTAAGTGTGTAGGCATAAGGCAAAGGAGTAAAGGAGACTTTGGGAAAGGCAGCCTGGATTAATGACTGGAAGGATAACATTTAAAAAGTTCAGGAGGTTCCTTTGTGGGAGTGGAGCATAGAGTTCTTACATGAAAAATCTCTGCAGACAGATGAAAGTCAAAAATCAAAATGAGTTGATACATAGTAGAGGGAAATGGAAAACAGTTTGCTGGGAAAACAACAACCATAAGAATGGTCTGAGAACAACTCATTATTTTTTTGCATATTGTTTGAAATACAGAATGCGCTTTTGAGACTAGCAATAATATCTAGTCAATGGGCATAGAATTTTGAATTTCTTAATGCTTATTCTTCACATGGTAATATCTGTGAATAAATTAAGTCATTTCTTTTAAAAATTTCAAAATGATTGCAAAGGTAGCTTGCTACATTTTTATTGAAATAAGTTACTACTAATGTTGATGCAACTTTTTCTATTAAATTCTTTACATTTGGAAGTGTTTGTACATGATTTTTTCTCATTTGAAGAGTCATAATAACACAGTTTTTTTTGTTTTAAATATGTATACGTATAAAGTGATAGAATGCATTTATCTGAAACCAAAGGTTCTAAAAGGAGGAAGGAAGAGCAAAGACTTCTTAAATTAATATCTGGGTGAGAAAATGCAGACTTCAAAGTGTTTTTTGATGTCCAAATATTATATTTCCATCAATGAACACAAGCTAGGGCTTCTAGAAGCTGTTAGCTGAGTACCCTCTCTCTTTATCTCTCATCAAAATACCCATGAAAGTGTTAGAAAACTTAAATGACAGATAAACAAATGCGGAGGCCCTTTTCTTAAAGACACCTGTTATAATTCTACAATCACACTGAAAGCACATGAAGAGTCACACCACTTTACCCACAGAGCTGTTCTGCAGATGGAACAACTTTCCCTTTAAGTGAGCCGATAAAAGGCACCGTCAGTTCTAGGACAAAATGGACACTCTGGCAGCTATTAGTTGAATGATAACATGAGTTGCATTAATGAATGGTTGCAGGTTGAAGAATACAAGCTATGGCATTAAAGACTCAGGATTTTATATTAAGGTCTTCCATCAGCAAACTAAAAGCCCAGAGTAGAAAATGTAGGTAAAATATCTGATCCTCAGTTTCATCAATTGAAAGATAGGTATAATAATACCAACTTTGTAGGGTTCTTTTAACATTGTAATAAAATAATGTAAATAGATTATTCAGCACTAGTAGTCAATGTTTTTCTATATCCAGTTTCCAATGAATAGCAAGATAATTGTAAGCTAACATTAGCAAAGTGAAAAAATCAATTTATGAACCCTAATAAAAATACACAATACTTTATTAAATTTTTTTTAACGTTTATTTATTTTCAGAGAGAGAGAGAGAGACAGAGTATGAACAGGGGAGGGGCAGAGAGAGAGGGAGACACAGCTCCGAAACAGGCTCCAGGCTCCAAGCCATCAACACAGAGCCAGATGCAGGGCTCAAACCCACAAGGGAGATATAACCTGAGCCGGAGTTGGATGCTCAACCGACTGAGCCATTCTCGCACCCCAACACCTACAATATTTTTAAACATAAAGAAAATAATGCTGAAAAATTTCAGCCCTTAATGAGAAATTCCACAGGTAAGGCATGAACACTGAGAGAAAAAAACCCTTTTGTTTATTCATAAGCAAATATAGGATTATCAGTCATCATTTTAAAAAAGAGTGTGTTGAATTTTTCAGGAAAACAATTAAAATAACCAATGGAACAAACAAATAAAAGAATTCAAGCTGTATAAAGTTTGATTTATAAACAATCATATTTTCTGATTGTGAAAGGAATGAAAAATCAGCTAGAACATGACCCACTAAAGCAGGTAAGACAGAGCATGTAGATATACATAGTGAGCAATAGGAATGCTTTAAAAATACATCTAAACAAACAAACAGAATGCTAAGTCAGGAAATCACTGAAGTGTCTACAGAAGCTCAGGAAGTGAGACTAGAATTGGAAAGGGTTAATTGTCTTCGGGAAAATTAATTATGAGAAAACAATACTGGGACACCCAGTTTGCTTTGGCAAACATTTGTGGAACACTAACTACATGGAAAATATTGTCAGTCTTCTGCCCAAGACATCAGAAATGGGGGCTGTTTCAAATGGGTCAGTTTTATGTTCAGTCACAAACGCCCTCAGGGGTGCCTTTCCCCCCAAGTTATAAGCAGTTTTATAGCAATTCCAACACCTCACAGTCGCCCTTCATGCCACTTCCCTATAGAAGCAGCCATCAGGAAAATGAACTTCACTCATTCCTGCATGTTAGAAACTTTGTGAGTCCTAAATAACATTATATCTATCAATCACTCCTTCAAATTCATCTGGACTAAAATAATTCCTTAAGAAAAAATAACATATACTATAAAAACTGTTCCTACAAAATAGTCACAGTTAAAATCAACATATATTAGAGGCTCCTGGGTGGCTCAGTTGGTTAAGTATCTGACTCTTGATTTTGGCTCAGGTCATGATCTCATAGTTTGTCAGTGCTAACAACATGGGGCCTGCTTGGAATTCTCTCTCTCCCTCTCTCTCTGCCCCTCCCCTGCTCACCTGCAGGCTTGTGTGCACTCTCTCTCTCTCTCTTTCAAAGTAAATAAATAAACTTTATTTTTTAAATGTTTTTTATTATTTATTTTTGAGAGAGAGAGAGAGAGAGAGAGAGAGTGAGCAGGGGAGGGTCAGAGAGAGAGGGAGACACAGAATCTGAAGACAGGCTCCAGGTTCTGAGCTAGCTGTCAGCACAGAGCCCGATGCGGCACTCGAACCCAGGAACCGTGAGACATGACCTGAGCCAAAGTCAGACGCTTAACTGACAGAGCCATCCAGGCGCCTCGATAAATAAACTTTAAAACATCAACATTTTTATAGGATTGACTACAAAACATTATACGGACCATATTCTGTTATGAATGACATTATTCCCCTAAATGGGCTTCTATTTAAAAGCCTGCATGTTGAGTACTTGCTTTAATTGTTCTCATTAAAGCTAATTCTTTGGTATTAAAATCAGAATGAGTGCTAAAAAAAAAAAAAAAAGAAAATCTATGCTTTATGTATGCTTTATGCATCTCTGGCCATTCTAAGAACAAATTTTAATAATAGTTGCAAAATTTGGTTTAATAATGAGATATGTAAATATAAGACATTTACTTCAAAATAATATAAAGTGTAAAAGAAAAATATTTCCTACATCAAAAATCAAAACATAAAATATACAAAAACTTAAAATTAAGCCTAAAATACAGATACATCACAAAACTGTATAACAACTTAAAGATACTCAATATTAGTATTGTAAAACATTTATTGTGTACTTGTATATGTGGGAAATTATATTAAGATCATATATTCAGTTATTTCTCACTAGTATTTTTTTTAAAACAGGGAAAACACCAAAGCCTTCCCACTAGTATTTGAAGTAGCAACTATCTACAAACTTGGGAGTACACAAACACTTTGTTTAAAAAGTTTCATTTTGAACTAATTTGAGATTTATAGATTTGCCTAAGTAGTACAAAACTTTCCCTTATATTTCTCACTCTGCTTTTTCTAATGTTAACATCTTTTAAGACAATAGGACAATTATCAACAGAGAACCTAAAAGTGAAAGAGAAAGTATGTCCCAGACTTGGAAATAACAGAATTTTTTTTTCACAATTTTTCCTGAGAAGAAATTAGTAGTCCTGTTGATCCTTAAATAGGGGCACCTGGGTGGCTCAGCCGGTTAAGCGTCCAACTTAGGCTCAGGTCATGATCTCACAGTCTGTGGGTTCAAGCCCCATGTCAGACTCTGGGCTGACAGCTCAGAGCCTGAGCGTGCTTCAGATTCTGTGTCTCCCTCTCTCTCTGCCCCTCCTCCACTCGCTCTGTCTCTCTCTCTCAAAATAAAGACATGAAAATTTAAAAAAAAAAATCCTTATATAATTTGTGAAAAGTTTTCATAGAGTTAATAAATGTTCCCACACACCTTGTTGACTCCCAACCATCAGCTAGAGTCTGAGGGTGTTGAGTCATTTTTTCTTTGTGTGTCTAATTTAACAATGATAATATAGCTGGTCTCTCCTACTCATGCCAATGTCCCTAGCAATTGCATAGCTTTCAATTGCCTTTGTAGAAGACTTATCCCTTGGGGGAAAAACTTGATTTTTTCTTAAGAAGAGTAAGGGAATTTGTTTTCAAGTTCCTAGATTATATAAATAACATTTTCTGGATTTACATGCCTATGAAGTAAAGGCAGTGGAAAAGAAGAAATCACCCATATTTTTACTTTTACTGTGGCAAATTGCCTCCAGCAATAAAAACTCTGAAGTGGCCAAATGACTGCATGACAAAATCTTTTTTCAAGTGTGGTAGTTTCTCAAACTTTGTTTAGCAATATTGAAGAATCAATATTGATTGTCAGCTAGTCAACTACTAATTTATATAATTTAATAATAAATGAAATTTATTAGTCTTATGGATAATAGGTTAACATAATAATAGATTTCTATGGTATATTTAAGATAAACCTCTGAAGGAATTACAAAACAGAAATTGCTATAACAAAGCTTTATTTTACGTGAATGACTTTTCTAAGTTCTTACATCTATAAAAATAAATAGGAATAGAATTGATCATAAATGTTGTCTCATTTGCTCAATTATAATTTTTAAAACATAAAAGCATGACTCTCAACTATAAAATAAACACTCGTCAATTTGTTTAGCTCATTAGTTAATGAGGGACACAGTAACACCAATCACATGAGACTTTGACTTAAGATTTATATTCTTTGATAAAATTGTTTTTCATTGTCATGGACAGGAATTGTTTGTATTGCAATTTGTTTTTTTCCTCTTGTCTTTTTATTTTTACAATTAAAAGTCTATTTGTATTTTTTAATTAGTTTTCTATAATTATTATTTTTGACCCTACAGAGGAGTAAGATAGCCTAGTCAATAAAAAGCTGCACAAAACTGTATATCATGATAGAATTACATAATCTCTCAGATTTCCACTGAGTCTATACCTGGGAAACTCTTTTGCCCATTTCCAAGTCTTGAGAAATTTTCATGAAGTGTGCTAGCAATAAGTAATATTCTATCAATAGATAATGAAATATTTTGGGAAAAAATAACCGTTTCATTTATTTTATTAAATGATTCATTTCAAATAACATTTAATTTTTCATGTTCAATAATTATTTATCAACTATTATTGAACTAGAATAAACATCCTAAAATTTGTATGGAACCACAAAAGACTCCAAAGAGCCAAAGCAAATTTGAAAAAGAAAAACAAAACTAGAGGTATCATTATCCCAGATTTCAAATATACTACAAAGCTGTAGTAATCAAATAAATATAGTACTGGCCCAAACACACACACACACACACACACACACACACACACAGTCTATTAATCTTCAACAAAAGAGGCATGGATATGCAATGGAAAATAAAAAACCAGTCTCTTCAACAAATGGTGTTGGGAACACTGGATAGCTATATGCAAAAGAATGAAACTGGACCGTTTTCTTATACCATACACAAAAAATAAACTCAAAATGGATTAAAGACCTATATGTGAAACCTGAAACCATTAAAGTCCCAGAAAAGAGTATAGGCACTCTTTGACATCAGCCGTAGCAACATTTTTCTAGACATATCTCCGGAGGCAAGGGAAATAAAGGCAAAAATAAACTATTGGGACTATATCACAATGAAAACTTCTGTACAGTGAAGGAAATAATCAATAAAACTGAAAGACAACTTACTGAATGAGATAAGATATTTGCAAAAGACATATCTAATAAAGGGTTAGTATCCAAAGTATATAAAGAACTTATACAACTCAACACCTGAAAAACAAATAACCCAATCAAAAAATAAATAGAATACATAAACAGATAGATGGTCAAGAGACATATGAAAAAATACTCAACATCACTCATCATCAGGGAAATGCAAATCAAAACTACAATAAGATATCACCACACACCTGTCAGAATGGCTAAAATCAAAAATACAAGAAGCAAGTGTCGGTGAGGATGTGGAGAAAAAGGAATCTTTGTGCAATGCTGGTGGGGATGCAAACTAGTGCAATCACTGTGGAAAAGAGTATGGAGGATTCTCAAAAAAAAATTAAAAATAGAACTACCCTATGATTCAGTAATCACATTACTGGATATTTACCCAAAGAATACAAAAACACTAATTTGAAATGATATATGCACCTCTATATTTATTGTAGCATTATTTACAATAGCCAAATTATGAGAGAAGCCTAAGTGTTCACTGGTAAGTAAATGGATAAAGAAGAAGTGTTATACACACATATATCTACATATATATATGTGTGTGTGTGTATATATATATATATATATATAATGGAATATTACTCAGTCATAAAAAAGCATGATCTCACCATTTGTAACAACACAGGTGGACTCAAAGGCTATAGTGCTAAGTCAAATAAGTCAATTGGAGAAAGATAAACACCATATGATTTCACTCACATGTGGAAATTAAGAAATAAAATAAATGAACAAAGGTGAAAAAAAGAGGAAAACCAAACAATGGACTCTTAACTATAGAGAAAAAAACAGGATTACCAGAGGGGAGATGGGGGGATGGGGAATGGGAGAAATAGATGTTTGCAATTAACAAAACAATTATCATGATGAACACTGAGTAATGTACAGAATTGTTGAATCATTACACTGTACACCTGAAACTAATGTTGCACTACATGTAAACTAGATTGGAATTAAATTGAAAACATTAAGGAGGAGTTAAGATGGAGAAGAAGCAGGGGGACCAGAATTCCCTTGTCCCTCAAACACAGCTCTATTGAGTTTAGATCACTTGGAACACCCAGGAAATCAATCTGCAGATTGGAAGGATCTCCACAGGTGCATATATGTGAATTGGGGTAGATAAAATAGCTTAGGCAAGGAGGGGAAGGAAGCCCTTCTGTGGAGAGATAAAAGGGAGAGAAAAAGAAGCTGTGGAATTGTGGTATTGTGTTAGTACAAGACGAAAACCTCTCCAGACCAGGACTAGGGAAAAAGAAATATGGAGAGTGCCAGTTTCTCTTCTGCAAACAGCCTTAAGTGCTGAAGATCAGAGTTTTCAAAAGTGTGCAAGTTTCTCTTTCTCTGGACCAAAGCAGCAGTGGTCCTTGAGGGGAGGACATGCCAGACCCCTGGAGTTTTCTGTGAGCTGTCTGAACAGCTGGTCCAGAGGAGAGATTGGGGTGTGGCCCTTTTTCTCCCCATCAACAACACAGTGGGGCTTGGGGGAACAGGACAGCAGCCCCCATTGGAGGCAGGACCCACTTACACAAAACCCCACGCCTCCCTGCCTGGTAACTGCTTTTCTACTGGAAGGGGACTGACACTGAGGGAACCAAACAGGTCTCTCCTCCCGACCAGCACAGCCAACAGTCCCAGGCACCAACAAACTGTTTTGTGTTTTTATCTGTTAGTCTGTTTGTTTGTTGGTTTGTCTGTCTATTCTTGTCTTTTTCTTTCTACCCTCTTCTTTTTCCTTGTGGAATCAGATATATAGCTTCTGATTTGGTTTTTGTCAATTCTTATTTTATATATATATAAAATATTATATATATATTTTATATATAATATATTATAAAATATGTTTAATTATAATATATATTATATATAATATAATATAAAAATATATTTATATATTGTATTTTATATACAATTTTATTATATATAATTTTTATTACATATCTAGTTATATATAAATTTTTTGTTTGGTTTGTTTAATCAGGCATTTTTACTCTATTCTTTTTTATACCTTTTCTAAATATGCTTCTTCATTTTCCTTTCCCTTTTTCTGGATTAAGCCTTATAATTTTTTTTCTCTGCTTGATCTTTTTTTCACCCCTCTCATTTTGTCTTTGTATAGGATTAAGTTTCCCCTCCCCCTTTTCCTTTTTACCTGGGTTACTTCACCAAGCAAATCAAAGCACACCTGGTGGAAGGTTCAAACACTCCACCATTACAAGAAGTAGGAACTTTGTGGAGGACTGACCAGTGGGATAGAACAGACAAAACACAACAACAGAATGCACACAACCCACTCCAAAACCACTTCCTGAAGTGCCAGGCTCTGCACAGTTTATGAACCCTTTTTAATATAGTACTACTCACAGGTGCAGAAAACAGAACAAGACATCAAAACACATAAAACACCAAAACCTAGCCAAAATGATGAAATGGAAAAATTCTCCTCAAAAGAAAATCCAGGAAGAAGATGACAGTCATGGAATTGCTAAAAAAAAAAAAAAAAAAAAAAAAAAAAAAAAAAAAAAAAGAGATGTAAACAATGTATCTGAACAGGAATTTAGAATAACAGTCATAAGACTAATAGATGGGATTGAAAAAAGCATAGAAGACAGCAATCTATTACTGCAGAGATCAAAGACCTAAGAAATAGTTATGATGAATTAAGAAATGCTATAAATGAGATGCAAAATAAACTAGATGCAGTGACAGCAAGGATGGGAGAAGCAGAGGAGAGAATTAGTAAAACAGAAGATAAAATTATGGAAAATGATGAAGCTGGAAAAAAGAGGAAAAGGAAATTCCTAGATCATGAGGGAAGAATTGGGAGTAAGTGATTCCATAGAATAAAACAATATCTGTATCATAAGAGTTCAAGAAGAAGAGTGAGAGAAAGCATCAGAAGGTTTATTTGAACAAATTATACCTGAGAACTTCCCTAATCTGGGGAAGGAAACAGGCATCCAAGTCCAAGAGGTACAAAGAACTTCCTTCAAAATCAACAAAAATAGGTCAACACCACAACATATCATGGTGAAACTGGCAAAATACAAAGATAAAGAGAATTCTGAAAGTAGCTAGGGACAAATGGGCCTTAACCTGCACATAAGGGTAGTAGTCAGCTTGTCCACTGAAATTTGGTAGGCCAGAACAGAGTGGCAGGAAATATTCAATGTGTTGAATAGGAAAAATATGCTACCAAGAATTATTTATCCAGCAAGCCTGTCATTCAGAATAGAAAGAGAGATAAAGGCTTTCCCCAGACAAATAAAATTTAAAGAGTTCATGACCACTGAACCAGCCCTGCAGAAATTCCTAAGGGGGACTCTGTGAGTGGAAAGCAGCAAAGACTACAAAGGACCAGAGACATCACCACAAACATGAAACCTATAGATAAAAATGACACTAAATCCATGTTTCAATAATCACTCTGAATGTAAATGGACTAAATGCCCCAATCAAAAGACATAGGGTATCTGATAAAAAACAAGACCCATCTGGGGCACCAGGTGGTTCAGTCGGTTAAGCATCCGACTTCATCTCAGGTCATGATCTCATGGTTTGTGAGTTCAAGACCTGCATTGGGCTCTGTGCTGACAGCTCAGAGCCTGGAGCCTGTTTCAGATTCTATGTCTCCCTCTCTCTCTGCCCCTTCTTTGCTCATATTCTGTCTGTCTGTCTGTCTGTCTCTCAAAAATAAACAAAACACTAAAAATAAATAAACACTAAATTTTTTTTTTTAAAGAAAAAAACAAGATCCATCTATATCCTGCCTACAAGAGACTCATTTTAGACCTGAGGAACCTGCATATCGAAAGTGAGGGTGTGGAGAACCATCTGTCATGTTACTGGACACCAAAGGAAAGCCAGAGTAGCCATACTTATATCAAACTAGACTTTAAAACAAAGGCTGTAACAAGAAATGAAGAAGGGCATTATATCATAATTAAGGGCTCTGTCCATCAAGAAGAGCTAACAATTGTAAATGTTAATGCCCTCAACATGAAGGAACCCAAATATATAAATTAATTAATCGCAAAAAAAACCTAATGTATAGATAATAATACAATGATTGTAGAGGACTTTAATACCCCACTTACAACAATGGACAGATCATTTAGGCAGAAAAGCAATAAAGAAACAATGGCCTTGAATGACACATTCAGAACTTTTCATGTTAAAGTAGCAGAATAAACATTCTACTTGAGTACACATAGAACGTTCTCCAAAATAGACCACATACTAGGTCACAAAACACCCCTCAAAAAATATAAAAGGATTGAGATCATACCATATATTTTTTCAGATCACAATGTTACAAAACTTAAAATGACCACAAGAAAAAATTTGAAAAGCCTCCAAACACCTAGAGGTTAAAGAACGTCCTATTAAAGAGGCACCTCGGTGGCTCAGTTGGTTAAGCGTCCAACTTCGGCTCAGGTCATGATCTCACAGTTTGTGGGTTCAAGCCCGCGTCGGGCTCTGTGCTGACAGCTAGCTCAGAGCCTGGAGCCTGTCTTTAGATTCTGTGTCTCCCTCTCTCTCTGACCATCCTCTGCTCATGCTGAATCTCTCTCTCTCTCTCTCTCAAAAATAAATAAAAACATTTAAAAAGAAATTAAAAAAAAGAACATCCTACTAAAGAATGAATGGGTCAACCAGGAAATAAAGGAAGAAATTTTAAAATATATGGAAGCAAATGAAAATAAAAACACAAACACTCCAAACTCTTTGGGATGCAGCAAAGGCAGTCCTAAGAGGAAAATACATTGCAATTCAGGACTATCTCAAGAAGCAAGAAAGGTCCCAAATATATAACCTAACCTTACACCTAAAGAAGTTATAAGGATAGCAGTAAACAAAGGCCAAAGCCAGCAGTAGAAAAGAAATAATAAAGATCAGAGCAGAAATAAACAATATAGACTCCAAAAACCAGTAGAACAGATCAATGAATGGTTTTTTGAAAGAATAAACAAAATTGATAAACCCCTAACCAGACTTCTCAAAAAGAAAAGAGAGAGGACCCAAATAGATAAAATTACAAATGAAAGAAGAGAGATCACAACCAACACCACAGAAATACAAACACTTATGAAGGAATATTATGAAAAATTATACCCCAACAAACTGGACAACCTGGAAGAAATGGACAAATTCTTAGACACCCACATACTACCAAAACTCAAACAGGAAGAAATAGAAAATTTGAATAGACCCATAACCAGTGAAGAAATTGAACTGGTTACCAACAATCTCCCAACAAATAAGAGTCCTGGGCCAGATAGTCCCAGGGGAATTCTACCAGACTTTAAAGCAGACTTGATACCCAATTTTCTCAAACTGTTGCAAAAAATAGAAATGAATGGAAAGCTTCCAGGCTAATTCTATGAAGCCAACATTACCTTGATTCCAAAACCTGATAAAAATCACACTGAAAAAGAGAATTACAGCCAATATCCTTGATGAACATGGATGCAAAAATTCTTAATACTAGCAAATCAAATTCAACAGTATCTTAAAATAATTATTCACCATGATCAAATGGGATTCATTCCTGGGCTACAGGGTTGGTTCAATATTTGCAAATCGATCAACATGTACATCACATTAATAGAAGAAAGGATAAGAATCATATTATCCTGTCAATAGATACAGAAAAAGCCTTTGACAAAATACAGCATCCTTTCTTAATAAAAACCCTCAAGAAAGTCGGGATAGAAGGAATATACTTTACCATCATAAAAGCCATATATGAAAGGCCCACAGATAATATCATCCTCAATGGGGAGAAACTGAGAGCTTTTCCACTGTGATCAGGAACACAAGAGGGATATCCACTCTCACCACTGTTGTTTAACATGGTGTTGGAAGTCCTAGCCTCAGCAATCAGACAACAAAACAAAATAAAAGGAAACCAAATTGACAAAGGAATCAAACTTTCACTGTTTGCAGATGACATGATACTCTACATGAAAAACCTGAAAGATTCCACCAAAAAACTGCTAAACTTGATATGAATTCAGCAACATTGCAGGATATAAAACCAATGTACAGAACAATTTCTACATACCAGGTCACATTTCTATATACCAATAATGAAGCATCAGAGATATAAGGGAATTAATCCCATTTATAATTGCACCCAAACCCATAAAGTACCTAGGAATAAACCTAACCAAAGAGGTAAACGATCTGTATGCTGAAAATGACAGAAATCTTATAAAAGAAATTGAAGAAGATACAAAAAAATGAAAAAACATTTCATGCTCATGGATTGTAAGAACAAAAATTGTTGAAATGTTGATATTACCTAAAGCAATCTACACAATCAATGCAACCTCAATCAAAATAACACTAGCATTTTTCACAGAGCTAGAACAATCAATCCCAAAATTTGTATGGAACCACAAAAGACCCTGAATAGCCAAAGTAATGTTGGAAAAGAAAACCAAAGCAGGAGGCATCCAATCCCAGACTTTAGTCTATATTTCAAAGCTGTAATCATCAAGACAGTATGGTACTGGCACAAAAACAGACACTCAGATCAATGGAACAGAATAGAGAACCCCACATCAGCTATGCTGACAGCTCAGTCTGGAGCCTGCTTCAGGTTCTGTGTCTCCCTTTCTCTCTACCCTCCCCCTGCTCGCACTCTGTCTCTCTGTCTCAAAAAATAAATAAACATTAAAAAATTAAAAAACAACAACTTTATTTATAACAAGTGTCTGGTCCTAGGTTTTTAGTTAGCAGATCCTGTTTAAGCCAAAATATTTTGAGCTCACTTCTTACATAGCAAAAGAGCAGTGAAACCCCTTATTAGGAACAGATACCTTCTCCAGAAGCACCTCATTATACATTTTTACATAGACTATGCCAATTATCATAGACTTTCACTTTTTGTCCAGGCTAGTCACATGGTCAAGTCTAAGTGCAAGAAGGCAAGTGTTTAGTTATCCAACTCTGTAGTAAGAGAAAACAAGGGAGAAAGTGGTTGGGATTAGGTATCAACTGAAACTGTCTTTACTGTATAATACAGTGTCCTAGCTATGTTAATGACATTTGTCCTACTCTAGCCTAGGGAACTTTGAGGAAAAGAGTGAGGTACTTCATTACTTCTTTCCTCTAGCAAGCACCACTTGATGCTGAGATATACTCAATTTCTCTTTGTGAATCATAAAAATAAAAATATCAACTTAATTAAATTCCAGAAGCAAAACTAAGTCCTTAAAAGTTATGATAACATCTAGCTGTCTATTCACCTTCAGAAATATATTCCAAGTCTGTGATCACATGCCACTATTACCTGTAAAGAAATTCACTTAAAGAAAAAAAAAAAGACTTGTCTAATAAAACCCTACTTAGGAAAAACTGATACTCCTTTATTCTAATTAATACAGAAAGCTAAACATCATTTAATTTACTCTTTACAGTTGTAAAGATGACAATGTCAGTTTACATTATTATCCAAAGAACCACTCACTAATTAATAACCCCAGGAATAAGTAATGTTAATGAAGGCCAAATTCATATTTGCTATTAAGTGTCAGTTACCTTTGAAATCACATTGCAATCTTCTCCAAAGCTTACTAACCAGTTCTTCAATGCCCTTGAGGAACATAAATTCAGTCACTCTATACTAATAAACAAGCATATATTTATTTAGAAATGAGATAACCTTCAAACTCTAAGTCCTTGATTATGAATAAATCGTAAAAATATATTTACATGCCTGAGGGAAACAAGCACCAAATCATTTAGACAAATAGAATCTTACTTGAAGCAAAGAAAAAAAACTTTTTTACTGGATATAATTTTACATAAGTTAACTTTGTAAGAGTTAACTGCTTTAACTGTTCCTCAGATGCTATACTAACTAATGTTATTTTAAGTCAGTCAAAGAATAAAAAGTCAAAGCCATAGCTCTAAACATCCTAACGCCTTTGCAGTGGTCTCTCTTCTGCCACCACCCCAATACTATTGTGAGACAACTCCTATATCACAGGGGCTATTTTATGTCTCCAATTCTGTCACCTAGACACATTTAATTTGAATCTAGAATTGGTGATTTCTTTTTTATGAATTTACTGTACATACATATACAACCTTACATTATGGTGACATTTTTCAAACATACAAGACTGAAATTATTTAAAAGATAGTATCCATATACCCTACCTAAGTTTCTGTCATTAACATTGTACTATATTCGATTTTTCAAAAAATCTACCCTGTGTCTATTCATCCTTCAATTCATTAGTATACTTTCTGCCAAATACTTCAACATGCATATCAACTTGTATTTGATATTTGTTTACAGATTTCTCTTGTGAGATCACATTTACATAAAATGAAAAGCACAAATCATAAGTGTATTTTTGCCTCATACATGCATTAAAAAATTCACACACTGCTGTAATACAGAAACTCATCAAAATACAGAACTTCATCATAACCCTAGAAAATTCCCTCTTACCCTTCCCAATAAAACCTTGCCCTGCTTTCCATAAGACAGTCATTGTTTTCATATTTTGTACCACTGATTTTTTCTCTTTTGTTATAAATCTTTTTTTAATTTTATGTTTATTTTTGAGAGAGAAAGAGAGAGAGAGAGAGAGAGAGAGGTGAGTGGGAGAGAGGAAGAGAGAGAGAGGGAGACACAGAATCTGAAGCAGGTTCTAGGCTCTGAGTTGTCAGCACAGAGCCAACGCGGGGTTCAAACCCACAAACTGTGAGATCATGACCTGAACCGAAGCCACAAGCTTAATCAACTGAGTCACCCAGGCACTCCTCTCTTTTGTTATAAATCTTGATGTAAAGGATATTATACCAATATTTATATTTGGCACAGCTGATAGATTGATGATGATAGATAGATAGACTGATAAATAGAGAGACTGTAGATAGATAAAGAGACCTATGTTGTTGCAGGTAGCAATATTTCCTTCTTTTTTATCACTGAGTAGTACTTCATTGTGGATGATGTGCCATGGTGTGTTTTTTCATTCTCTTAATTAGTCTACTTCCAGTTTTTGCCTATTGGGAATAAGGTGCTACAAACATTGTTTTATAAGTTTCTTAGGACATTTGTTTCCATTTCTTTTGGGTAAACACCTGCAAATAGAATTGCTGGGCTAAAGGGGATGCATGTGCTGAAGGACATTTAGTAGTATCTCACTGTTTTACTGTACATTTTATATAATATATGCTAAATTAATAATTTCATAAAATGTGAATACAGAGTAAAAAGTTAAATTATATATAATAGTGATAACCACTGTTAACATTTTGACATATGTCTTTCAGAATTTCTTCCCTAAATATATAGTAATATTTATACAGGGATTAACTAAATTAATTAATGAAGGAAAAATTAATTAAAATAAATTAAGAACCATAAAAAATATTCTTAAGAACCAATTTTATGCAGGAATACAGTAGAGAGTAAGGCAGGGGCATCTGGGTGGCTCAGTCAGTTAAGCGTCCAACTTCAGCTCAGGTCACAATCTCACATTTCGTGGGTTCGAGCCCCCTTCAGGCCCTGTGCTGACAGCTCAGCCTGAAGCCTGCTTTGTATTCTGTGTCTCCTTCTCTCTCTACCCTTCCCCCTCTTTCACTACGTCTCTGACAAATAAATAAACTTTAAAAATAAAAATAAAATAAAAAGTAAAACAGAGTTTGCATGGGGCTTGCAATGCAGAGTAAAAATAAGAGTTAACTCTTATACAGATGGGTGTCAAGCACAAATGTGCATTTTCTCCAGTTAGTTCATTTCATTGCCACATCAACTCCATGAGGTAAAAAATAACTTGCTTAAGTTTATACAACTCAGATCTGGAGACAAATAATATTTCATTAGAAAATAAATGAACCCAGGAAATCTGGACCCAGAGCCCTTGCCCTTAACCCTGGACTGTAGATGTGCATCAAGATGCCATTCACACTATACACAATGTAAATTGTGCTTCTGGATGGTACAAAGCAGTGATCCTTACTGCCTTTCATACTAAGAATAGTAAATATATGTGTAATCTGACCCTCCACAATAATACATAATAAATATAATCATGATGACTTTTGGTAATTTTAAACTATTTCACTCTAGTATAATTTATTTTTAAAATAATCTTTTAACAAAGAAGTCCCTCTGTTAGGAATCATGCTTACTATACCTATTTAAACATATGTCTTTGTACTCATGTTCTATTACTTTCTTAGAATAATTTTTTGCAAGTAGGAATGCTGGGTGAAAGGATATTCATATTGAAAAATTCATACATATTTTTGTTTTTTCCTCTAAAAATATGTCACTATATATTAGTTAATAGAATGTTAGAGTAGCCATTTTACAAAACCCCTTACATTACCAATATAATTAGTCACTTTAATCTTTGTGAGTCAAATATTTGAAATTTAATTTTACTTAACATATATTTCTTAAATTTCTACCAGAAGGTTAATATCTTCTGTTGTAAAGCAAGTATTTAGTATTGGGCCCATTTTTAAGTCTATGTACATGATTATCATTACTTAGTAAGTTACAAGCATGAAAAAATGATTTTAACATTTTGTTCATTCATATTCATCAAAGTTTTTGAAGTTTTTTCATTGAAAAATGAACAGATCTTAAATATTTTTTTAAATTTTTTAATGTTTTTATTTATTTTTGAGAGAGCGAGAGACAGCATGAGAAGGGGAGGGTCAGAGAGTGAGAGAAACACAGAACCCGAAGACCAGCTCCAGGCTCTGAGCTAGCTGTCAGCACAGAGCCTGATGCGAGGCTCCAACTCACGACCCATGATATCATGACCTGAGCCGAAGTCGGATGCTCAACCGACTGAGCCACCCAGGTGCCCCTGGATCTTAAATATTTTTATTATCTTTTTAAATGTCTATAGGATTCGTAGTAGTGACTCCATTCTGGTATTACCTTTATACTAGTTATTAACATGCATATGTTTTTAGTAACAGGTACATATTATCCTCCATTGACATGTTACACCAAACCTATCACCTACAGTCTGAGATTCAAGAAGCAGAAAGTAAAAAACTGAATTAACATGAATTATTCTAACTTCTGTTTATTGGACTCATTCATTTATTTATATTTACTGAATGCTACTAAGGACCTGGCATTGTTTTCATTGTTTTTCAGTGCTGGGCATAAATCAACTAAAAGAAAAGAAATTAAAAATCCTTGTCCAATGAGCTTACATTTTAGTGAGAGAAGATGATGACTGAAGATGCTAAATAAATAGATTATTTAATAGCTTGTAAGGTGACAGGTGCTCCCAAAACAGGAAAGAAAGAACAGAGTAAGAATAAGGATATTTGATGGGAGATGAAAAGGTGGTAGAGTTGCAATTTTAAGTAAGGAAGATCAGGGAGGGACTCACTAAGATTAGTATTCTAGCAAAACTTGAAGGAAGTACATTATGGGGAATGTTTATCAAGTAGTGGTTTGACTTATTAAGCTACCCATCCAGGTCCTTTTCATCTCTTTGGTGTTTATGTGGGAGGCAGGTATGTCTCTGAGAGACTGCTTTTTAAAATTTATTTTATAATTTATTTTTTGTAATTCATTAAGCTTTTTATAAAACTGCATCTAGACCACAGTGTCATACCTTTTAGATTCTCTAAGGTTCATAGAGAAAATGAAAGAAATGCATATTTGTGGGTAATATGCTCTAAAAATAGTGTAATTCTAGTAAAACTCCAAAACATTTCCAGACATTTTAAGGCACAAAATTTATAGATCAAGTATTGCTTTCCTTGTTTCAATGAAAACTTGTTTTATGTGACAGTCTATTATGGAATTCTTAGTAGAAATCTGTTTTTCACTTAAAGAGTGTTCACAGTAGCATTCTGAGGAAGCAATTTGTTATGAATTTCCCTTTTCAAGCTGAACAGTAGTGCATACTACTAGCAAATCTCCTGCATACATTAAGTTACTTAGCAAGCTCAAGGGTAATTTTAAAGGAAATATATATTAGTAAAAACATTCTACTGCTTGTCCAGTATTTTAGAACTCTGAAACAATAGTCTTTTCTTTCTTTTTCTTTCTTTCTTTCTTTCTTTCTATATTTCTGATTTTAGTTATCAAAGGTAATTATAAATAAAACTTGAAAAGGCACTCAAATTTTTACATACATTTGTATGTGTGTAAAATGTACATACGTTGAGTTCTGCTTGGAGTTCTTGGAGTTCTGCTTGGAGTTCCGCTAATGAAAATTGGTATTAAAAATATATAGTGAATGAAACGCTAATCTCACTTGTGCATCTCTGCAACATTGTATGGGTTCATTTATAGTACACTGAGCATTCTGAAATAAAAATATGACATAATTTCTATACACTTGTAAAAAGACATTCTGGTTATAATTTTTCTTTAACCTACAAATTGAAATTAGTTCATGTAAGTACAACATATTTGTTTTTCTCATGCTGCTATTATGAAAAGGATGACAATCCTTCTGAATAGGCAGAGTTGATAAGCTTTCTTAGACAATTAAACACATGGAAAATAACTCATCCCCCCATTCCCACAAGGTAGAAATCTTTTAAAAATGAATATTAATTGAAGTTTTTACCTTAATCATTTAAAAAATACAAATTAGATTCAACTGAACATCATGTGCTGCTTGATGGAAGAACACAACACAGCCTATGAATTAATCTTGCCAAAGTACCATTTTATAGAAAATATAGTGACAGGAAAATCTATTAAATAACACCATGGGATGCAATCAACAGAATCCAGACGATGGAAAAATATACTGAACAAAAAAAACAGGATTTTTTATCAAATAAATTTTCAAGAAAAACAAAAGAAACCGAGGGGGTAATGACAAATTAAAGAAAGATTTACTTGGTATGAAGTCTGAGGAAATAGGTCAAAATGTGCAATAAGTAACCTTGGCATGTGTTGACTATTAGTGAAGCAAGGTGATTTGTTTATGGGTTTTCTTATGTTATTATTTTTCTTTTTTATACATTTAGCTCTCTCTATAATATTTTAATGTAAATTAATTAATGGAATTTGATAAACTCAGCCAAAAATTGTGATTCTGCTGTGTTGTACATCCCATTAACTAACAAACAAGTAAAAAAAAAAAGCCATTCATGAATAAATGTATATTTAATGGATATTTATTGAACATTATTGGTCAAACAGAATTTCTCTTCAGGATATTATCTATAGGAAACTGCATTTGAAAAATCACTATTGTTATAAAATAAACTTCCTAATGAATACTTTTTGAATATCAATTTAGATTGGTTAGAAGCAGCTGCTTACAACACAATATGCTCAGTGTTATGTGGTTTGTATACCATGGCTTATTTGGTTGTCTAATTAGAATATAAAATAACATTCAGTTCTATGCATGTGCAATATGAGCATAATTACCTCAAAACAAATGACCTAGTTATGTTTATGTATAACAATATAACCATAAACCTTATATTTTCAGCTCAGAATTTCTGTGGGTTAGGAGTCTGGGACACTGTTCAGTAAGTTCATCTCTTAGGTTGAAATCAAAGGTGTCAGCCTGGACTGCATAATCATCTGATGCTTGACTGGAAACGGATTGGTAGTTACCTTATTCATGCGTTTACTTGCAGTATTTAGTTACTTGCAGACTGGTCAGACTGAGTGCTACATATACATAGGGGGAGAGGATTACCCTAGGGCATAAATACCAGGAGAATCATAATGAAAATATATTCACCATATTAACTAAATCAAGAATATTGTATAAAACATAACAACAAATCTATAATAATAAAACAAGCTAATCTCTTTTTATTTTGCTTACTAGATTCAGTTACTCAGTCTATTTCACATGAAACTGATTTTTAAAATAATTTCATATTTTCATGTCACTCAAATATTTTGTGGAGCATTTTTTGGTCTTTTTCTTTCTTTGATTTTATTTAATGAAAGTGGAAATTATTGTTATATAACTTATTTTTTGTTTCTCAATGAAATTATTAATTTTTTAAAGTCAGTCATTTTCATTTAGATCTTTTATCCATTGTGATCATGACCATAAATTCTCAGTTATATTCAGAGGATACAACTCAATATTAATACTAGATCTTTATGGATAATTTTTCAGACTCTTTTTCACTATACCTAAAAGTATTTAGTTATAAAAGCTTAAGGAACATATACACATATAGTAATTAAAAATCACAACTTTTCACTCTGAAAAAAATAACTTCTCACTCTGGCTATGACTTCACAAGGGAGAAGAAATAAAAGAATAACCAAATACAGTCTTGAAATCATCTACTCAATGCTTCATTTCATGTTGCTTATGAGACGACAAATCTCATGCTATTATGCATTCATATACACCAACCCTTAAGTCATTTTACTATGAGAGAAATTCGGAATAAAATGGGTGTATTCTAAAAAGTCAGACACTAGGGTATAAGTATTAAAATACAATAGGACCTCTGAATTTCAGTTACAATCAACAATCCATTCTAGCTGGTTTTAACAAAAAAGTAGTAGTATGGAAAATTAGTTACTTAACCATTCTTTAAAGACCTGAAGAAAGCTCTAGGCTGAGCTCCCAGGAACGACTCTTTGAAACAAGAAACACTTTGTCTCTGTCACAGTTGAAGAAGCTTCAAAAACTGATGAATGGGAAGCTAACTGCTGGAAGGGAAAGTCATGGATATGGATTCTGGCTCCAGAATATCACCACCTCACTCAGAAACTACATGCCTACAATTGCCTTTCCCCTCTTCTCCCTCAGTTCTACATCAAAATCTCTCATGAATGCATGTAAATGACAGGCCAGAACCATAACTGCAAAAGGGCATTGAACAAATGCAATTTTTTAGTTTCCAGCTAACAGGGTCTTCTTGCTAGAATGGAATATTGAGTAAGCCAATTTATATATCAATGTATATCAGTATCTGTCTATAGCTATAATATTTATGAACTAATTCAATAGTAAAGAAAATAAACCCTAGTTATGCATTGTATTCTAATTTCAAATAACTTCAATTTCTTCATTGACAAAGCTTTGGAAGAATGAATTTATGGAATTAGTTTTGTTGAAAACTTTTGGAGGTTCATTCAAATAACAACCATTAATATTGTAATAATATCTTATATTGTATGAGCTACCTTATTTTAAAGCATCTTTACCTAATTATAACCCATGTTCCTCATTATTCATTTGTAACAGTTAAGATGGAATAGTCACTATAGAATCTATTCTATAAATGGGGATAGTGAGGCATCCAAACACCCAATGTAACTTGCTTGATCTACTTGCTACCTAGTAGATCTTTGTCTTAAATGTATTATCTTATATGGGGAAAAGCATCTTTATGTACTGAAATCCTGCTGTTTAAGCTGTTTTTTTTTTTCAAACAAGATTTTAGAATATGAAGTTGGGCCTATATGCAAAAACTAATTTGAAAAATAAAGACTGTAATAAATTAAAAAAATCAAACATTGCTACTATGAAAAATCTTTATAGATGAAACAAATATAAGGATAATATGATTATAATTGTATACCATTATAATGAGTATGAAACTTACAATTCAAATCTGAGGAGAGCATGTATAACTTTAATTAATTCACCTATTTCCTAACTTCTCTTTGTTCGTGAAGCTCTATTTATAACAATTGAAAGTTGAACTTTGGACTTTAAATATACTCAGCAATTTGAACTTTAAAATTTGGTCATTTTTTGGTAAATACTCAGTGAAAATGTTCTTGCCCTTCCCCTGTCCTTGCCCAAGCATGGGGGCAGGGACATTGCTCTCCACCATGGTCCTGTGAACCAAGACACTGTTTCTTACCTGCTCACTGGCCTTGACTCTGGGTAGCTCTATTTCAGCTTTTTGGTTTCAACGTGTGAGTTGTGAGGAAAGAGCAAATAAGAGTCTTTGTCTGAACTGAAAGGGCAGATTTAGGTAACCGTTGCCAGAAACTTGCCAAATGTTTTGATATTTTGAGAGCAGGAAAAATGTATTCGTTTGTAATCATGTTATTTTCAATGGCTCATTATTTGTTAAAAAGTAAGGGTCTGTGCAGAACATATAAAAACCTACATGGAGATGGCTGATGGTGGCCAGGATGCCTGTTCACAGCATCTGAGATTTTATTGTGTTTCCAGATATTTGTATCTTAATTTTAAAGCTAATATGATGCGACAGTATTTTTGTTTATTTTACACTGAAAAGATTGGCGTCTTTCTGATGTACTAATATTATAATTTTTCTTACCAGCTGTGATATATGTTTCTTGAGTTTCAATCATTGGTCTCACTAGAAGTCATTTATATATTAATGAAGATTAAATCATTCAGAAGAATTTCTCTCACTACCTCTCATCTCTATCTAGCATTCCCTGGCAGCATCTGCAGGGTTTTTTTAATGTTTATTTATTTTTTAGAGAGAGAGAGACAGACAGACAGACAGACAGCATGAGCAGGGTAGGGGCAGAAAGAGAGGGAGACATAGAATCCAATGCAGGCTCCAGGCTCTGAGCAAGTTGTCAGCACAGAGCTCGATGCGGGACTCGAACCCCAAACCATGAGATCATGACCTGAGTCAAAGTCAGATGCTCAACCGACTAAGCCACCCAGGTGCCCCTGTAGGGTTTTTTTTAATGAGAAAAGAAATATTATTTAGGTTTCCGCTTAATCATGATAGATTGAAAGATCTCTGTTCCCTCTAAAAATCACTACAGACACAGAAAAGGTATAATTTTTAAGCTATTTATTTATTTTAAGAGAAAGAGAGCAGGGGAGGGGCAGAGAGAGAGGGAAGAGAGAGAATCCTAAGCAGGCTCCACACTGTCAGTGTAGAGCGCCACGTGGGGCTTGAACTCACAAACCATAAAATAATGAACTGAAGTCAAGAGTCCAATGTTCAACCTATGGAACTACCCAGACACCCTGAGAAAGGTATAATTTTTAAAGTTATTAATCTGAAAAGAACAGAATCATAGACAAGAAATGTCAACATATTTTTTTCTTGGAAGATGGAAAGCAGAGGGAAGACAGAATGATGGACACGGCAGGGCAGAGAACAGTGAAGGGCAGCACACAGAGGAGAAGCCACTGAATAGCCAGCTGCTTCACACCCTAGAACTACTCAAAAATTAGTGCATAAGATGCTGAAGTAGGTGGGGAGAGAGTAGAGCTGAAAACTGGGAAGATGGTTTAAGACACTGTAAGAAACAGTGAGACTTCCAGTCTCTCTGCAACTCTGTGCAGGTAGAAACCACCAATCTTCCACGTGAGGAAATCTTGAGGCTGAGACTCAGCGGCATGAGATGTTGAGGTACTTTACTGCAAAAATGGCGGTAATGGAAGGCAGTATATACTAAATGTTTATCTTCCCTCCAGCCCTATCTTTGGCTCAGTTCCCAGCAATCTAGCAGTTAAGCATGTAACTCTTTACTTAAAACATTACAGGATTCATCTCCAGAAAAACTGATGGATCCTGGGCAGAAAAAGACTTGTGCATAGTGAAACATTGTAACATTCCAGTGAAATCTTAGCAGGAGTGTCCCTTCTCCCTCACTCCCATGCACACAGCTCTTTCTCCTTCACACACACACACACACACACACACACACACACACATCTATTTTAATATTTTTCAGAATCATTCTAAATGAGTGAGAAATGTGAAAGAAATAGTGAAAGAGAAAGAATGATATAAAAAATGAAAAAAAGCCAAGTAAAACCAGGGACTGAGAATGATAAACTATATTATTCACTGCAAAGGTCTACACAGGCTTGCAAAAAGCAAGAATGATAAAAGTAAAAGTTTCTAACAAATTAATTACTGATATGTATCAGATCTGGTTTTCATTTTGCAAAACTAAGAATTAATTCCAATGTAAAGGGGAAACTCATACACATTTAAATCAGCCTAAAGTCTATATTTTCCTGAGTAAACTGTTATTGTCTAGAATTATTTTGATAATTATTAAACTTCTCATCCCCATGTGGCAATTGAAAAGATCAAGCTTTCCAGAAGTACTACAAATATACCCACGTTTTCAATCTCTACCATTGATTCCAGATTGGTCATTGTTTCATGGTACATTTTGATATTTTAGATTAGCAGGAACAACTTGAAATATTTAACACAATGGTTTTCACACAGGCTGTGGCAGTAGCAAGCTTGGGGTAGTAGACTGGACACTAAATGAATCAATAATCCGATTTTATAAGAATACTTGTGTTTGAAAAAATTTTCCCAAGAGATATGACACATATTCAAAAGAGACATTGTAATACAAAAGTAGTTATAATTGCACTGTGCCTTTTAAAGTAGTTGACTCTGGATATAAATCTTTCTCAAAAAACCTATTAGTCTTTTCTATACTGGTTAGATAGTAATAAAATCCCACAGGATATAAATACTAACAGTGCTTTTGATCACCATGGCTGATAGTTTGAAAAGAACAACATTTTAAAAATAGAAGTGGCTTATTTCCTAAAGGAATGAAAATATAATTTGATCTGTGCTAAATGGGAATCATTTAGTAGACTCCATATAGGATGTTAGATTGTAGTGATAAGATAAAATGTTTGTAATCCCAATGGATAATTTAAAAAAGAAAAAAGCTTCTTCTACATGCAAATATGGCACTCGTTTTATTTTGCAGCATTTACAAAACTAATATATATGTTCAACATAAATACAAGCTAATTTATAGAAGTTAAAAATATATATAATGCATTTAAATGTGTAATTATCATTATGTAAAAAAATAGACTTATGGGTGAGATAAACACAAAATTTTGAAAAAAACAATTAAATGTTTTAAAGAATATGCCTTTAACTTATACCTTGAAGATCTTTCTTTGTTGTTGTTCTGTGTAGCATTACTTTAGTATTTAGTACATACTTTTTTCTGGCAGTGAGAAATCAGGCTCCCATTATCTTTAACATATTTACATATTTGACAAATCCCCCTATGGAACTAACTCTTTCTAGCTGCCTTTATACCTTCCACTGCATAGATGCCCTCCTCAGCCCTCTTGAACTCGAGGACATCACTGTTCTGTGCGAATGCCTTCCTCACCCTGCTTGGGTTCTGATATTTCTTGCTAGGCCATCTCAGCTGGGATCTCTGCTCACCCTGCTCAGCTCTGATAACTCACATCATGCCATTTCTCTGGTTAGGTGTTCTCTTCACACTGCCCTAGCTCTGACATCACATGGAAGGCCTACCAACATCCTTCTTACCCCATTTATTCTGTGACACTGTGATGGAGTCACCATGGCTTTTCTCACCACCTTCACCAGTCCAAATGGTCACGGATGCCTCCTTTTTACTGTCTCCTTTAATAGCTTTAGCACAAAATTATTTAATAAAGGAAAGCTACAGAAAAGAGAGGAAGAGCTAAACTCTTGTTTTGGAGTTGAAAACCTTCAACTTAAGAAGTAGTTATAGGGACACCTGGGTGGCTCAGTCGGTTGAGAGTCTGACTTTAGCTCAGGTCATGATCTCGTGGTTTGTGGGTTTGAGCCCTGCATTGGGCTCCTCATTCTTAGCGAGGAGCCCACTTCAGATCCTCTCTCTCTCTCTCTCTCTCTGACCCCTACTCTGTTCTCTCTCTCTCAAAAATAAACAAACATTAAATTTAAAAAAAAGAAGTAGATATAAATGCTAAAGCAGGAGATGCATTTAATAAAAGCCATCAAATCAATATTTTCCCTTAATTTCTTTTTCTGGCAGTTTCTGAGAAGGTGGCAATCCTAAAACATAGAGTAAATTTATGCCATTAATAATTTGGTGAAGAGTAGGCAAAACTTTTAGCTGATTCTCCACCATTAGGTTGTGTAGGGAGTTTTAGACATTGAAAGATGGATCAAGGGAAAAGATATGACCATGAGATGGCAGTAGCACACAGAAGCTTTACTAGATGATGATGCTTTGACAGGTTTATATTTGGGTGAAGTCAGGGGGGCAAGTCCCTCACCACAGGAGTGTCTCTAACAGCTAGGGTACAGGTGTCTCTACTCAGAAGGGGAGAAGGACAAGGAAACTCCTGGGGATGGGGATAGGAGTGAAGATCTGCACCTCTAGGTGATGTTACTCAGCAGTTTGGAGGTAGAGGTGACTCTGGGTCAGACTGCTCAGAAAGGCAGTGGCTCCAAAGGGGTTTTATAACCACAGAGATCTAATTTATCAATGGCCAGCAGATGCTAGTTGATGTTTTGTAGGGTATGTAAAACACACAGGATCTAAACAGTTAAGAAAGCATCTGCTTAGTTCAGGCAATTTTAAAAAATAATTGGATATTGTGACATAATAAGAAATACATATTGGGTCCCTGCCCCTGCTTTCTGACACAGAGTCCTTAAAACCCTTTTAATTGCCTGAGTGGTATGGATGCAAGGAACATCTTTTGTTCTATTATCATTGAGTCTTTGACTCAGTTCCTGACAGTAAGTTTCTGAAACCCTTGTACTTTCCTGACTGATAAGAGATGATAGGAGCATCTTTACGATGAGCACCAAAATCCCTTGGGATTTCCTGGGAGATAAGAGTGCCTTTTGTTCTAATTAAGCAACTCTTCATGGATACCTAGTAGCTTCAGGATGGGGCTGGTCACCAAAAACCCCAAACCATGAGTAGAAGCTTGGAACTTTTAGCCCCACCATCAAACTCCAGGAAAGGGAGAAGGAAACTCGACTGGAAATCGAGTTAATAATTGATCATGCCCACATGATGAAGCCTCCATAAAGACTGCCTAACTATGGGGTTTGAAGAACATCTGGGTTGATGATAGCATCCTAGAGGGGAGCACACCCCAACTCCATTCAGAAGCTACTGAGCTTGAAACCCTTCCAGACCTTGCTTCATGTTCCTCTTATCTGGCTGCTTATTTGGATCCTTTATAATAATCTTTGTAATAAACTAGTACACCAAAGTAATGCTTTTCTGACTTCTGTGAGTTGTGATAGCAAATTATCAAATCTGAGGAGAGGGGTGTGAAAACTCAATTTACAACTGATTGCTCAGAAGTACCGATGACACCCTGGGACTTGTGACTTGTGTCTGAAGTGGGGCATTCTTACAGAGCTGAGCCCTTGACCTGTGAGGTCTGTACACTCCAAGTAGTTATTATCAGAATTAAATTAAATTGTAGGATACCCATTTTGTGTCTGGAGAGTCGGAGAACTGACTGCTAGTATGAAGGAAAACCACACATATATGGTATCAGACATGTTTTGTGGGTAGAGGAACGGTTTTCCTCTAATGTGCAAAAGTTAGAGTTTGGAGCCACTGGGTTTTTGAGTTAATTGGTCTCAGCATGCAATGAAGAAACAAAAAAGCTGTCCAATACAGAGTGGCCACCTTTGGTTCATTTACAGAACAGTTAATAAGACCTGTGAGGGCAGTGACCATTTCTGCTTTTGCTCACTGTTTTCTTCCATGTGAGTAGTACATGGTGGATACATACTACTGATTTATAGAATGGGTGAATGATGTAAAAGCACTCATTCATTTGAGACAAGAATTTTGTAGGTTATATTATCTGCTTTTATCTATTTGTGATAATTCTGGCTGATCTGAAACATAAATTACTCTCTTCAGGGGCAAGATACCACAAGGCCTGCTATTGTCTGAATGTTTATGTCCCCCCAAAATTAATATGTTGGAGATCTAATGACAAATATGAAATGATGGCATTAGAAGGTGGAGCCAATGGGAGGAAATTAGGTTACGGGGACAAAGCCCTTAGGAATAGGATTAATGTTTCATAGCTCCCAGAGAGCTAGCTCACCCCTTCTACCACATGCAGATACAATCAGAAATCTACAACTGGGAAGAAGATCCATACGTGACCATCCCACACCCTGATCTTGGACTTTCAGTCTCCAGGCTATAGACAGTGAGAAATAGATTTCTGTTGTTTATAAGTCAGCCAATATGAGGTATTTTGTTGTAGCAGCAACATGAACTAAGACAGAAAACTGGTACTGAGAAGTGGGAGGTGTTGTAATAATAAATACCTAAAAATGTAGAAGAAGCTTTAGAAGTGAGGGAGGGGTAGAGACTGGAAGAGTTTGGAGGTACACGCTAGAAAAAGACTACACTGTTGTGAATGAACCACTAAAGGCAATTCTGATGAGGGCTTAAAAGGAGAGGAGAGTTGTAGAGAAAGCCTCAGTCCCCCTAGAGAATACCTAAGTGGTCATGAACAGAATCTTTGTAGAAATAGGGGATGGCAAAGACCATTACTTTGAGGTCTCAGATATAAATGAAGAACACGTTGGAAACTGGAGGAAAGAGAATTCTTAGTAGAAGGTGACAAAGGGCTTGGCTGAGTTGTGTTCATGTCCAAATATTTTTGGAAGATAGAACTTGTGAGCAATGAAATTGGATATTTGTCTGAGCAAATATCTAAGCAAAGTGTTAAAGGAGTGGCTCAGTCCTCATTGACTGCTCATAGTAAGATGCAAGAAGAAAGAAAAGATTTAAAATGAGAATTATTAATAAAAAACGAACCAGGGTTGAAGCACTGTGTTGTACACCTGAAAACTAATACAACATTGTTGTCAACTAAATTTCAAGAATAATTTTTTTAAAAAAGCAGAATTTTAAAATTTGGACAACTTTCAGTCTATTTATATTAAAAGGAAGGAAAAGCTTGTTTGGGAGAGAACAAGACAGTGTAGCCAAACTTGATAAGGGTATTGGAATGGGTTGGCTATTTCAACAGAAGCTAGGAGCTATTTAGGAAGAGAATGGAAGAATGACCTCAAAGGTATTTGGAGATCCTCAGGGCTGCCCTTCCCATTACATGCTGAGACTAGGGCAGGATGATTTCAAAGAAGGGGCCACTGCTGCCTGGGCCAATCTGCATTCTGGTGCTGTGCTCCTCCATCATTCCAGTGGGCCATGACACAGCTTTTGCTGCATCCAGCAAACCACAAGTAGTGTGGCTGCCTCTACCTAGATTTTAAAGGATAGGGAGCCATGGGTGTGCAGCACAGGCAGAGGGCTGCTTCAGGAATGCCGGTGGCAGGGAGTCTTCACTAGCGTAATGCCAAGCAGAGCCATGGCAAGGGGTGGGGGGAGGGGTGGTGCCCCCACAATCTAGAACCATCTGCAGGCACCAAAGTGCAATCCAGCTAGGGAGAGGTGTATCATGGGCTGTTCCCAGCAAAGCCATGCAGGTGGGGTGCCTAGAGCTTTGGGGATCTGACTCTTGCCCCAGTGGGTCCAGAAGGTGAGACATGCAGCCAAGGAGGATTGGGGTTTACTGTTGTTCGCCCCACTGGGTTTTGGATTTCCCTTGGGCCGCTTACTCCTTTTTTCTTTTCTATTTCTTTCCTTTTGGAGTGGGAATATCTATTCTATGTCTATCCCATCATCATGCTTCAGACACACATAATGTGTTTTATTTCAAAGGTTCACAGCTAGAGTCTCATCTATAACAAATTTAGATGATATCTAGATGAGGCTTTTGCCTTAGACTTCTGAGTTGATGGCATGTGAGAAGAGCACAGATTTTGGGGGCAGGGGCAGAATTCTATGGTCTCAATGTTTGTGTATCTTTCCAAAGTTCATATGTTAAAAACCTATTGTGCAAGATGGCAAGGCCTTACCAAGTCTTAGTCATCAGTAGATCAAAAATTTCCACTTATTCTATAAGGATCAAGGTCTTTCATTTCCCAAAGGCACTATCTTCAGAGAAAGCAGTGCTATCATGTTCACCAGTATAGATGAGGAAGTATTGTTGCTACTGGCACCCTGCTCTATGCTGGACATTGTGAAAAGAAAGTATGTGAACCTTGGCAGTTAGCCTTGTGCATGATTTTCTCCTTTTGAGCATGCCGATTTAATTTTCTTAATGATACCCTATGCACTATTTTTTAGTTATTTATTTACATCTATCCTTTCTCCTAGACAATGAGATCAGGACACATGTCTTAGTCATTTCTGCTTACCTGGTATCTAGTTTCCTGATATGTTACTGAATGAATGGATGGACGGATGAATAAGTCTGCCAGATGAGGCTTTAAGACTGATCAATTTCTTGGATAAGACAAGTGTTTATAGAATTACTTAGTGAACCTTGACCAGAGGATGATTAACATTGACTAATATTTCATGGAGCTCAATGGCAATGAATAAAATTTCTAGCCTGAAAGCATTATGATGTTATATAATCCTGGCAAAAACTCTACAATAACCAACTACATTTGCCAAAATTCCTTCACTTATCCTGCTAAGCTTCAATGCCGTAGCTACTACTAATGCATAGGAATTTCAACTAGAACAAAAATTTGTCACCCATAGTCATATAAAGGTTACTAAACTTGAATCAGACTTGAGCTTTAGTTCAGATGATCAGAACTAAAGTTTATTTCAAGCTAAATCAGTGGCTTCATCAGTAAGAGAGGGTGGCTCAAATGCATTGTGTATAAATTTACATGTCAGTAATTACATGATTCTAGGTAGATCTCTTTCATTAATAGAAAATCCATTTACTTGACTATGTTCCTTAGAGAATGAAACTTAGAAGTATTCTTCTCTGCAGTACATATACCACAATATTGTAAGGTATTTAAAATTTTTCTTATGACAAAATTCTACTAAAAATAGGGGCGTGATACCTAGAAATTCACAAAATATATGATAGATTCTGTGCCTCATCAAAAAAAAGAAAGAAAGAAAAAAAAGAAAGAAGGAAGAAAAAAAGTAATGTTTTTACTGCTTAATAAAATCATCTATAGTGTGAAAAAAGGTATGAAATGGTAAATTACCAGCACATTAGCACGTGAAAATTAGAGGGAAAGCTAGCAGATTTTTTGATAAGAAACTGTATGGTTTTACTACTAGTTAAATTTTATTACACTTCTCATAAGACAGTGAAAAATTTATACAATAAGATACACAATTAATGAGCTACTACATTCTTAAGCAGTTTTATATTTCTAACAAAGTGATAGCTACATTAAAAATTGCAGCAAATGAAAAATATTGCAGCAAATGTTAAATGAACTGCCTCTTTCAAAAAACATATTTTTAAAATTAAAGTATTTATTATCTCATTCAAATTTAAGCATCTGGGCATTGAAACATCCTTTTTTAAAAAACAAAAATTACATCCTACAGCTGACAGGCACACATGGTATGCAAACCAAGAATGATAACAATATGCATGGTAGGAAAATCTTATAGATTTGAAGTGGAAAATGAAAGCATTCCTGAGAGGCACCTGAGTGGCTCAGGTGGTTAAACATCTGGCTCCTGATTCCAGTTCAGTTCATGATCTCATGGTTTGCAAAATCGAGCCCAGCATAGGGCTCTGCACTGACAGCATGGAGCCTGCTCGGGATTCTCTCTCTCCATCTCTGCCCTTCCCCTGCTGTGTTCTGTCTCTCTCTGTCTCTCTGTCTGTCTCTCTCTTAAAGTAAATAAATAAACATGATAAAAAAATTTAAAAGAAAGAATTCTTGATATCACCACAGTTCAAAAAATATATGTCACTGAGTTTTGCAAAATCATTCCATTTAAAACGCATATCACCTTAAGTGAAAATGCTTACAGGTAATCCTTGTCTAAAAGGGCTTATCTCCTGATCTCTTGATTTTCCC
>CM053560.1:49531025-49548745 GCA_028646485.1 Cryptoprocta ferox
CCTGCTTCTCCAGACATGACCCAGGACGGTTTTAGTACTTTCATGAGATCCTTACACATCTAATATCTTAGTATTTCAATGTTCAGACTCAAAAAATTGATTTTATTAATATATCTTGAAGTAACTGGGCTTTGTAACAAGAGATGGGCTAAATTACATCCTGAAACACTGATTTTCATTCTTAAAATGTATTAGTTTATGCTGCTAAGTATAACGACCAAGTGAATAAAAACTTCACATATAATTGCCCGATCACTACAAGGGATATGAACTTAAAATCAGAGGCTGTTTGCTAAGCATGTGTATCATGAAAAATCATAGCCGAGGTTGTAACAACAGGTCATCATATAGAAGCCTGATAAACTCTCTGGCTACATTTGTCAAGAGGATAATGATAACGACCTTATAAGTCAGACAAGACATTTTCTATTCTAAATCTTGATGTAGAAATATTATTACCTCTAACTAACTAGATTTTTCTTATGAGGGTTAGTGGTCCTTTGCTTTGTCAAAATAACAATTACCTGATTTATGTAGCCAGCAATTCTGTTGGTTGAAGTATTTTCAGAAATTCCCAGATTCAATAAAGATGACAAAACAGTCTCATTAAGAATGGATTTAAAGATTGTCCTTTGACTGTGATGATGCTGCAAATCATAAATATCTTTATGTGTTGATTTTTATGGTTTTAAAGGAAAATTTTTGCCTTAATATTTTTTATCCTAATTGGAAGGATACATAAAAATTTTGATTCAGGAAAACTTAAAATTCTGCTCTGCAAAGGAGGAAGAAAATGATTTACACTGTTAAGACAGGGTGGCAATATAATTAAGTATTATGGGGTAAAATGACTAAGTACATATTTATACTTGGTAATAGAATATATTTCTTCAATAAGAAATTTATTGGATCATAGAATAATTTCTCTTGGGAATTTCTGTGGAAAAAATGAGTTTATTTGCAGTATTGATTTTCTTTCTCCCTTAGCAAGTGACTCATTGAATTCTATATTAAGAAAGAAGTAATCCAAGAAAAAGCTGTGATAAATCTAAAATTTTATTGCATCTATTATAAGAGTAAAATGATTCACTAGAGAATAGGTAGACTATGATAAAAATTTTTGGCCTAGTTTAGTTACACACACTCCAATTTTTATCTCATAATCAACCAGATAGCCATTTCTAAACCAAGGTAGCTAGTTTTATATTTGTTTTCCTAAGAATATATTCATTTTAATTTTAAAAAAGTGTCAAAAGTAAAAGCATAAAGAAATGTTATCAACAGAGTTCCTTGGATGGTTGACTTCTTTTGATATTTTAGCACATGAGTCAAATCATCAAATTAAGTTGTGATATTCTTACCAAAGACAGCTAATCATGTAATGCATGACCTTTTCTCTCCCAGATAAAAATGTAGCAATTTTTCATTTAATTAGTTTTATAATATATATGCACTACAATACATTTTAGATTCACATTACTTGTAAAAACTATTCTGAAAATAAAATGAGATCACTGCTGAGGTTTTAGAGAAGGAAGCTGTTTAATGTATCTTCTAAGTTAAAACTAACCATATGCTTCCAGCTAGAAAACATCTGTGATCACAGCTAGACCTAATCCATTGGGTTATATTCCCCATATGGATAGTGAAATATCTTCTGATTTCCTCTGTATGAATTCTTTCTACTACTCTTACATTACAGGTTTTTTTCTTAAGTGACACTAGTTAAACAGAATTTTTTAGAAAAGAAGTTTCCACTGTTTTGCTTTCAATGAAATTTCAGGAGAAAAGATATTATTGAAAAATGGTAGACTGTATATTAATAAACTGCCTTAACCTTAACATCTCTTTCTCTTCTTTCCTCAATGTTTTCATTGTAAAATATCACTGTTCTTACTCCCCAGTGAAAAACAATTTCTTCCACAAAAGTTGTTGTTTTCCAAAAATGTATTGTTATTTCTAAAGATTGAAGGGATACATGATGAAAGACTCCATAATCTTGTTGGGTAAAAAGATATATATGTATCTAGTATAAGTATCACCAGTGAACTTGGTTCCTTTTATTGTGATATAAAGATTTTTAAGCCAATTTTCTCTTTCTGTCCCTAGAGTCACTATCTATAAATGAAATGGCCAATAGTCACAATATTTTACTGTGACTACATGGGCTTTGTATTTCATAAAAATCACACCTTCTTGAAGGTGAACAACTAATCTGGTTTAATACAATACACCACTGACATTCGTGGTCAGTTAAAAAGAAATGTATCTATTCCCAAAATGTTACACCTTGTTAAAATAGATGTCTTTTTATGTATTTCATATGTTTCTTGTCTATGACAAAACTATTTAGTTGTCAGATTCACAGTATACAAAAATAATTGTAAGATACCTTTTAGATTTTAAGAGATCACAGTTAATTTAGTTTGTTTTTGTATATTTGTTCTTTTACTCTAAAAAATGTTTTTTCTATATTGTTATTTGAAGTGGAAAACTCTCAATTATAGATTTTTAAAATATGCAGGAAAATGTTGACTAAAGAGCATTGGGATTCTGTAGATTTCTATTATGTTAGACAGATATTGCTGAAATTAAAACAAAACACAGACTTCAAAATCTAAAACTGGTATTAAAAGTTGTTCAGTCAATATGTAAAGAGTTTAAAATAAGTTAAAGGGAGGGAAAGTTACATGATTACATTTGGTAATCATGAATAAGAAATAAAGTATGTATTTTAATGTTTATTTCTGAGACAGGGACAGAGACAGAATGTGAGCGGGGGGAGGGACAGGAAGAGAGAGGGAGATAGAGTCTGAAGCAGGATCCAGCCTCTGAGCTGTCAGCACAGAGCCAGATGCGGGGCTCAAACCCACGAACCGTGAGATCATGACCTGAGCCGAAGTCGGACGCTTAACCGACTGAGCCACCCAGGTGCCCCAATTATGCATTTTTTAAAATGAGAAACAGAGCGCGAAAGTGAGCATGAGCTGGGGTGGGGCAGAGAGAGAGACACACACAGAATCTGAAGCAGGCTCCAGGCTCTGAGCTGTCAGCACAGAGCCCAACACAGGCCTCCAACCAACAAACTGTTAAGATCATGACCTGAGTTGAAGTTGGACACTTAACCAACTGAGCCACCCAGGTGCCCCAAGAAATAAGATTATTTGATGCAATTTTAAGCATATATTCAGCTCTTATGTTTACTGACATATAAGCTACATAAAGTTATCTCAAATTTGTTAATCATAAACCAAAATAGGTTTAGATTTAGCACCACACAGATTGTCATTACTACTTTGATCCTAAAGCAGGTACTCTGTTTCCTATTATTTGTTTCAGCCCTTGGAGAAATTTCAATACAAGAAAAATGTCACTCTGATCTCATGTTCTGTATCTTCCAAAGAAATAATGCTATTGATAGACCGTGACATTTTATTCAAACACTTAAATTTTCTTTTTTACATTGTTTGATTGTTTCAGATAGCAATATAGAATAATGGTCATATAAAATAAAGAAGTTTTATGTCTACTTGAAAATGACATTTAAGTTTGTAAAACAGCTAAACTATAGATTTTGAAAGTGCTTAACTTTTAAAGGCATTTCCTAAACACACAAAGTGCCTACCTTACAGAAGTCACTCAAAAGGTTTAAATGAATGAATGAATGAATGAATACAATTTCTATCTATGCTTTTCTAACATTAGCATTCAGTAATGTGCTGAGGGTTCCCAAGACCACCCCCAAGTTCAATGATTCACTTGGAGGACTTACGGGACACAGCATAGATACAGTCTTATTCACAACTGTAGTTTATTACAGTGAAAGGACTCAAAGCTAAATCAGCAAAGGGAAAAGACGCATGGGGTGAAGTCCAGAGGAAATCAGGCACAAGCATCAAGAGTCCCTTCCCAGTGAAGTCACACTGGAAGACCTTAATTTTTCCATCAATTACCTGTGACAACATATATATAGTGTTGTCTAGAAGGGAGGCTCTCTTGAACCTAGTATTCCAGGAATTTTATTGGGAGTTCACATGATTGACTGTAATCCCTGAAATTAATCATAATTTCATAACCACAATCACAGAAAGAAAGCAGATGCACAGCATAAATTGCATTACACAGGTTAGGCACAATGAGCCACTCTTGTCATTCAGCAAAATTTTATGTCACTGTGAGAAACTTTTTCTCAGCCAAGTTTCTAGACCACAGCTGAGGGCCAATCTGACAAGCAGGCCTTTCTAAGGATAGCAGTGACAGGCCTACTACGTTGTTCTCTATCCTTGGGTGGAAAAGGAAAAGCAGACGTCAGCATCTGTTTTAGATATTTCATAATGAAAATTGTTATGATTTTCCTATCAAGGAAGGAAATTGAAATCCAATACTAAGTTTAGAATTCAGATAGTAGGTAGTGCTATCTTCCACTTTCTTTTCCAGATTCATCCTCCTCTTTGTGACTCAGAGGCATCAATGGACAATATCAATCAGGTCTCTACCCTTTAGTTTCTACTTGGGTTTGGCAACTGGGAGGCACGGCAAAAGACTGAATGACAGGAGGGGAGTGAGTTTGTGAAATTTATGAATATTGTATCAAGTCCACAGGACTTCTGCCAGGTCCCTGACTGATGGCAGTGGTAGGAGGCAATAATCGCTCCAGGACAAGCTCTCAGATGGAGATTCTAGGAGCCTTCTCTGGGAAGCATATCAGCAGCTTCCTTTCTGAGAGATAATGGCATGTCTGTAAACCATGCCACATAGTGAGACCATTATTGCTCAAATTATCACTAGTGGTGCATAAGCTAGCATATACATGGAGGGAAAAGTACTAGGAGATAAAGTAGCTATGGCAGTCAGTCAGTATGGTGACAAAAATGACTATAAATATTACAGCTTCCCCTGAAAGCCCTAGAGAATAAGCCCTAGGAAGAAGAAGACAGTTAAGGCTGTAAATATCCAACACAGAACACAAATGGAAAATCAGAAAACTTTGAAAGTAGCTTTAAAGAAGCACCCCATCTCCTACTGCATTAGGGCATCTAGAACTGACTATTACACTCACGTCTTGATTCTAAGAGTTACACAGTTGCAGCACTAATTAAATACTCAACCATTCCAGGATTTTAAGTGAAGGAATGGGGGTTTATGACACATGTTTGATTCTGACATGATAGGAGAAATAATGAGGCTGAAAACTACACTTTCAAATCCCCCTGAACTTCTGCTGGTAGAAGCAGCTGCTATCCACACCCACTCTATTGAAAACACAAGGCTTCTCCTGTATAAGCCTTTTAATATTCTAAATGTATGTAATTTGCCACATATGGAGGTTCACACTCACCATTGTGCAATGTCTGCTGTCCCTTCCTTTCAGTAGACAGACATGATTAGTGGACAGATGTGACTAATTATCTTATCTCATTCCATCCTTTTAGCAGGGAATGTGCAGTCCTTTTGTCAAATTTTAGACCAAGATTTTTCTATAACCATGTACAAAAAAGGAGCCAATAGAGATTTGGGGGGGAAGGTGGGATGGGATGGACATAAATACAGGTCTTTGTTGATTATATTTCTTGAGCTTGAGTTATCTATGTTTTTAGTTTCAGAGAACTCATGGTATCTCTTTCCTCCTGGGCACTCTGAAAGTGTCTTCTCTCAGTGACTTATTTCCTGGAAATGTTATCTACAAAGTTAGCACTGTGGTATTCTGTTCTCTGTCTCTCTCAGACATGTTTGTGCCCCTGGCCAGCTTCTTGTGTGTTCTGATCAAGTCGTATTATATCTCAATTCCTTTTGACAGAAAGATTAAGTTCCACATTGGTTTTGACCTCTTAAGAATCCTATGGTACAGAAACATGAAGGCCATGTGATTTCCGGTGTAATGCCATTAAAATTTTTCTTGCACTGTAGCAAACTGAGATTTGACTCTGTAATCACTGTCTTATTGACTTATTTTCCCTTACATTGGGTAAAATGTTTCCTTTTTAGACTTCACAACTCCTTGAAAGTATCAAGGACGCAAATGAATATTCACCAGACTCTTTTTCCTTACTCTGACATGGGTTGGATTTCATGTATTCTAGGTACCAGGGGACCATCTTCCCTTAAGAATAGTGCTCATAAAAGTTTACCATATACCAGAATCATGAGGGGACCTGTTAAAATATAGATTTCTGGGCCACACTCCCAGAGATTTTGTTTCAATAAGTGTGTGTTTAGGTCTGAGAATTTGGGCCTCTAGTAAGTTCTCTGATGATGCCGATGTTTTTGGTTGGGCATCTCACTTGGAGAGTTGCTGCTCTAGAATGATACCTTACTTCAGCCTGAATAACCTTATTAGAATCCATTTTGCCAGGTAAAAGTGAGTTTCAAAATTAAATAGGGTCCTAGTAACTTTTTAAAAAATATTTATTTATTTTTGAGAGAGACAAAGGGTAAGCAGGGGAGGGTCAGAAAGAGAGGGAGACACAGAACCCAAAGCAGGCTCCAGGCTCTGAGCTGCCAGCACAGGGCCCGAACCCACAAACTGTGAGATCATAACCTGAGCCAAAGTTAGATGCTTAACCGACCGAGCCACCCAGGCACCCCAAGAACATGTTGTTGTTTTTTTTTTACAAGATCAGATTTGGAGAAACTGTTTTCAAATAGACATAATAGTAAATTAGGAAATAATTAGGAAAGCATTTTAACAGAATGAGATGTAAATACCTTAAGTCTTACCTGGGTAAAGGAGGGTTCGTAAATCTCAACTCCTTTATCAGATCCTTGTAATAGCACCTCCTGACCATGTCTCCAGCTGTACCGAACAGGTAGAATGGAACTGGCAACACACCGGAGGAATACTGTTCTCTCGTAGTAAAATTGTTCTTTAGCTAAAAGAGAACATGGCCCAAGATGAAGTTGGATGCTCAACCGACTGAGCCACCCAAGTACCCCAAAACAGAGTCCTGCCATCTTGACACAAAGGTATAGTTCAACTTGTTCTAAGTATTGTTCAAATCTGAAAATTGGTCCTGGGAGTGCTATCATGCCAGTGGTGGTCTCCTGAGGCACACCTGTCAAAGGACGAAATGTCCTGGATATGTTGGAGAATTTTTATTCTCTGTAATCATTCAGGTACTCCTATTTCTCAATAAGACAGCCCCACAGTGCTCAAAGTACTTTTTCAACTAAAAGGGGCCAAGGTCAATGTCCCCCACCCAAATGGGCCACATTGGCGTATTGATGATTATTTTGAATAAAAGTTACTTAAGACATAGACTGTGCAAGAAGGACACTGAGACCCTCCTCGTTCTCTTCCCCTGTGAAGGGAACCCTTCAGGTACCAGGAAGTAATGAGATCTTCTTATTACCAGAGATAAGGTGTATAGAGCTAAGAAGGCTCTATAAACAAAACCTGGTTACTTTTCAGGAATCAAATTGTGATAATCATGATTCGTAGCTAATCAAAGCTAGGAAACACAGGTTTTCTTTGTCCTGTCAATTCCTCACAGGTTTATTGTCTCTTTGCCTTAAAAGTATAAAAACTGGCTGCCTTGGTCATTTCTTTGGGTTTCAATTTCAGTATTAGGCTTCTATGTGCATATAAACTTCAGTTAAACAAAGTTAAACTTTTTTTTTCTCCTATTAGTCTGACTCTTGTCAATTTAATTCTTAGACCAGCTAGAAGAGACTTAAAGGATAGAGTAAAAATTTTCCTCTTCAACAAATTCAATAGAAGCTCATAGAAAGTATATTTAAGGTGAGATATAGTGACAATTGGTACACAAGCTGCGGAAAGTTCAGCAATGTAATGTTTAGAGCAAGCGAGAACGAACATTTGCTTTTTGTTGACATGGGTGTTTTGTGTAGGAAAAGAATTATAACATATCAGAGCAAAGGCTACAGATATATTCCAGATATAGAACCATGGATATTTGAAAATGGCAGGATGAAAAGATCTCTGTCTCTCAAGAGGTTGAAAGAAATGGGATAGTCAAGAAAATATAAAGAGAATCAGACACTGCTAACATCAGGTTTAAAACAATCTTTACCTGGACCATTCTTGCTGTTAAACCATATATCTTCTATTTCATGCAATTTGCAGCAAAAAAAAAAAAGCATTTTTTGTTTTGACCTGCAAGGGAGAAAAAATAAGATATACTGGGATATTTATGGAATTTTGAGAATCAGGGGCTAGAACAGTGGTTTTTAAAATTGACTACACACTCAAGTAAACTGAAACAGAAAGAGAAAATTCCCATGCCCAGGATGCACGTCAGATCAATCCAATCTGAATCTCCATGAATGGGAATCAGACATTAAAAAAAAAAAATTGTTTTTTTGTTAATGTCTCCAGGTGATTCTACTCCAAGGCTAAGAACAAAACTGACTAAATTTGCAAAATTAGTCCTTGCCAAAGTGAGCAATACTACTGGCGTGGCCTTCTGTTTTTTCCATGAAATTTGGTTTCAACCATTTGGGATATTTGTAGTAAAATAAAGAATTTAAAAGGCAAAGATATTTACATTACAACTGATTTGTAAGTAGGAAAGTTAAGGAAAAAGCTAAAGTGATTAGACATGGGATTTCTCTTCAAAAGACTCTTCCCTTGGCTTTCTTGAAGTACTTGTTCATATCAGCTTTTAATTCTTTAATAAAGTGATTGTTCTCTATCAGGCTACAGTTGATACATTTACTTTGGATGAAAGTGGCTTTTCAAGACATTGAAAATTGACACACTTGAAAACACTTAACTAGCCAATCCCAAGTATCAGATTCCTATATAACTCTTAAAAACAATTTTTAGAATTCTGTTTGTTTCCTGTAATGTGTTTTTTTTTACAGTGAAAATTTACTGTTCAAGAACTGGAAACATGTATGTATTTTTCAGCAAATCATATCTGTACAATCTTTTTATCCAATCATTTGTAAATGTGACTTTGTTTTACTTTGTTCTACTTTGTTCTAACGATGAGAAAGTTACAACCATGGTAAGTGCTTTTGGAAATAATCAAAGCTGATTATCTAAACCCCAAATATTTTTCTGCTTTAGGTCATTTCTTTTATATATTTTGTAACAAATATCTATTGAATGTTTATTCAATGCAAGGCACCATGCCAAGCATTACAGAATAATAAAAATGATCCAGACACATTGTCATCTGTTAATTTAGAGAAAGATGTACAGGAAAATGGTTTAAAAGTTTTTTTAATGTTATTTATTTTTGAGACAGAGAGAGAGACAGAACACAAAAGGGGAGGGGCAGAGAGAAAGGGAGACAGACTCTGAAGCATTCTCCAGGCTCTTATCCTGACGCCAGGCTTGAAACCATAGACTGTGAGATCATGACCTGAGCCATAGTCAGATGCCTAGCCAACTGAGCCACCCAGGCAAAAACCAGGAAAATTGTTTTTAAGTGCAAAATTCTATAGAATTGAAAGAAATTATTTTCTCTCTGTCTCTGAGCAGTCATTTGCCAGTAATATTACAGACTGTTTTTGTTGCCCATTTGTTGGATTGACTGGGATTCAAAATGCATATTTAAAAGTAATTATAATTCAAATATTCTCTTGTACAAAAGATTGATGTTAAGCTACCTATGACAAAATCATCTGAGTAAAAATCCTCTTTACAAAGGTATAATTTAAGGGTCGTAACCTAAAATGCCTTTAAGATTGTACTGGCAAATTAAATGCAAATAGGGCAATAGGGAGTAATGGGGACTGTGGCAAACTAAAACCACATGTTGTTATATGAGAATATATATCCCATGTGTCTTCTAATTTTTATGAAGAAGTAATAAGATAGACATTCATAGAAAATATACTAATTTTAAAAACACTTTATTGATCAAACAACAGCCATTGAATGTCTGCAAGAAACCTAGCAGATTGATTCAGGCATTTGAGACAACTGTAGTTTCATAACTAATCCATGAATAGCTAACATTTGTTCAGTCCTTGAAGCATCCTAGGATTAAGTACTAACAGTTATATTCATTAACTGATTAATTCAACAAATATGTTTTCCTCTAATGGAGGAAAAAATAAATTCCACTTTGGAATCTCTGTGAATCAGAAATCAGTATGTGGTGGTGCACTGGTTGCTTCCCTCAGTGACATCAAGCCTATTATCCTTCTACATTGTCCTTCCTCCACTTTAGAAGGATAGGAAGACATTTTCAGAGAAAGGACTATATCAACTTTCACAGTAACCTCAAATACCTATAATAAGCAGTAAGTACATTGGTTCAAACTGTCAGTAGTTAGAAAAAGCTATGTGTAAACTATGACTACAATAAAATGATTTTAATGTAATAAAGTTATCTCAAGCAAGGAGCCAACTTTAAATTTTAAGTTGAAAATTTTAGAGTCATATCCATAAAAATTAAAACAATGGAAATAATGCCCACCAATAATATTTAAATTTGTTGTGGAAATATTAGTCTATAAATAACACAAAAAGAAATGAGATTAGTCAAAATCAGAAAAATGATATAAATGCAAAAAATCTACTTAACCTATGATTATGTACCTGGAAACCTCATGAAAATAAAATACAAAACTATTTAAATTACTAAGAATTCATTATACCAGCAATAATTAGTTGAGAAATGTAATATAAAACTATTTCATTTATAAAATCATGAGTACCATATGATAAACTACAGAGGAAACATGCAGGATCTATATGAAGAAAAATGCTAAATTTCATTAGAAGCCTAAAAGAAATCATCATAAATAGAAAGTCACAAATTCAATATTAAATCAATATTGAAAGTTACATATTGTATTCTCTAATGAATTCATACATTGTGTCCAACAAAATTGCAACATGTTTGTGGGAGAGTTGATTAACAAAATAATTCTGAAGTTTGAGGGAAAAAAAGCAAATACCTTATAAAATTTTGAAAGGGAGACATAATTCCTTCTCAAGTATTAACATTTGGTGAGTACATTTTTATAACTAATCTCCATTATGCACTGGCAGAGTGCACACTGTAAAGTCCCTTCCCCCTTGTAACTTAAAGTCTAAAGCAGATGTAAGAGAACAGAAGAATAACAAGTTACAAAGTTACAATGCAGGGCAATAGGTAATAAGATAGGACAAAACCTGCTGTATGAGAGCACATAGGAGAAACTGTAAAAGAGAAAACAACATTGGATCTGATACAGAAATAAACCAATGAGACAGAAAGCTCAGAATCAATAAATATGAACAATTTAACTCAAGTACGGAGTTTCCTCAAAAAATTAAGAATAGAACTACCATACGATTCAGCAATCCTACGAGTGGGTATATATTCAAAGGAAAGGAAATCAGTATCTCTAAGAGATATCTGCACCCTCTTGTTTTTCTTTTTTTTTTCACCCTCAAGTTCATTGCAACATTATTCACATTGGCAAAGGTATGGAAACAATCTAAGTGTCTGATGGGTGAATGAATAAAGAAAATATCCTGTCTATCTATCTATCTATCTATCTATCTAATATTTTAGAATTTTTTCCACAGAACATTTCCATGAAAGAACAAATCATTAAATAGATAAGTATGCTAAATCATGAGAATAGAATCATCAATTAAGAGATAGTATGATTTAAGAGATGAAAATGAAGAAGTGAAACTTTGCCATTTGCAATGACATGGATGGAGCTAGAATGAATTATGTTAAGCTAAAGAAATCAATCAGAGAAAAACAAATACCATATGATTTCACTCATATGTGGAATTTAAGAAACAAAACAGTTGAACATATGGGAAGGGAGTGGGGGAGAGAACAGAGGGAAACAAACCACAAGAGACTCTTAATGATAGAGAACAAACTGAGGTGTGATGAAAGGAGGCAGGTGGGAAATGGGCTAGATGGGTGATGGGTACTAAGGAGGGCACTTGCTGTGATGAGCATTGAGTGCTGTGTGTAAGTGATGAATCACTGAACTCTACCCCTGAAACCAATATTGCACTGTAGATTAACTAAAATTTAAATATTAAAAAAAGTTCATAGATTAAAAAAAAGAAAATGAAGAAGTGGCAATACTGATGCTGTTTGTAACCATAAATGATCTGTAATTTATGTTTTCTAAGTGCTTAATATTTTTTTTCAAGGATCATTGGCATATAGTTGGCATGTACTATTCAATGGTTTTCTTTTAATGAGATTATAGCTTTTTCAATGTGCCTTATCATTCACTTTACAAGAAACCGATGTTTGTTCCGCCAGAGAAGTCATTGAAAAATGATTAACTGTATAATAAATCATCGTATGTCTAATTTAAATAAATTTATTTTTATAAATGCTCTGCTCCTATTTCTGTTTCTCTTGTCAGAATGAACTAACCTAAAAAGCTCATATAATTTTGAGATCGTAAATTTAGGACTTGATTAGTTCTCATTTGTTACTCTTTTGTGTCACTCAGGAAAATACATAAATTGTATGTTTATATAATATCTCAGATACTAACAATACATTAACTGTATTTAAGTCTTTCGGATATAGGGGTCTGATTACATCAAATGAAGAAGAAAGTATTCTACTAGGTTTTAAATTGAATGCATGACACATGGTTTTAGAAAATAAAGAACAACAAAGTATCCTTTTTTCTTCTACTTCCTAAAGTGTTATATCACACTTAATCAGCTATATCTTGTGTGTGTGTGTGTGTGTGTGTGTGTGTGTAAACTACAAATAATATTAGCAGCTTTTCTAGGAAGTAGAACATTGTCCATGCCTCCATGTTGAGGAATCCATCAGTTTCTGTGACTGGTCACATAGTAATAGAAAGAGTAAAAATTTCGGCTGTTGTTGTCTGAGGCAGCAAGTTATTTTGCCTAGATTCTCCATATCATTTGCAAAAGTATTAATCACAAATAACAGGCCAAATATGATATTTCCAATTTTAATCTCCTCTTTGGCCAGTGCTATTGCTAAATGACACTTTGATTATACTAAGTCTAAAGCCAAGTTAACCTGTTTTAACAAGATCTTTTTGTCCATTATGACTCTGATCTCTAAAAAATGTTTTTTTTTCCAATAGAGAAATTGAGTTTTACATTTGTGATAGTGCTTGTACAAGATACATACAATATTTATCTAAACTTAGTAAAAAAAACCCACACTTTTCAGTGTGTTTAATATTCTTTCAGTTACAATAAGCTATTGGTTTAACAAATAGCTATATTTTATTATACATACATTTGGAATATAAAATGATGTTAAGCAAACTCATTAATAAAATATTACAACTGATCTCTGGGACACTAACATTCCCCATATGTTATTCAGAAAACTAATATAGCTTCTTGGTCATAAAAATTTTTTTTTATTTTAAAGAGTAATTGGAGGGTGTCTGGGTGGCTCAGTCAGTTAACCATCCCATTCATGATTTCTGCTCAAGTCATGATCTCCTGGTGTGTGGGTTCGAGCCCCAACCTGGGCTCTGGGCTTGAAAGTTCGGGGCCTGTTTAGGATTTCTCTTTTTCCATCTCTGCCCCTCCCCTGCACAAGTATGCTCTCTCTCTCAAAATAAATAATTAAACTTAAAAAAAAAAGAGTAGTTGGATATCATTTTATGGGTATTGTAGCTAGATCTCATAATGACTTACACCCAATTTAGTAAAAAAATATTTCATATTGTAAAATAATATATATTTAAAAAAATTTAAGTGCTCTTAAATGTGATTTTTTAAAATATCAGTTGCTAAATAAAACATTTAAAAAAATTTTTTTAATTGGGGCGCCTGGGTGGCTCAGTCGGTTAAGCCTCGGACTTCGGCTCAGGTCATGATCTCATATTCGTGGGATAGAGCCCCGCAACAGGCTCTGTGCTGACAGCTCAGAGCCTGGAGCCTGCTTGGGATTCTGTGTCTCCCTGTCTCTTTGCCCCTCCCCCTCTCACGTTCTGTCTCTCTCTCTCTCAAAAATAAATAAAACATTAAAAAAAATTTTTTTAAAATATCAGTTGCATGTCCACACAGAAATATGTGTAATATTATGCTGTGTCATTAAATAATAGAAGTCATAATGGCTGTGGGAAATATACGATTGGGTAGTATTCCAAAATTTTAATTTATAAAGTACTGTATATCTCATTAGTTCTTTGCAAACTACTTGATTGGCTCAAAAGCATTTTACCATGAAATAAATTACCAGAATAATGAATATTTGGGGATTCCCAAAGAACTTCAAATAGGAATATAATAGATTCATATATTTAACTTGTTTTGATTTTATTTCCTTTTACAAGCTTTGATAAGCTTTAGAAACTTTTCTCCACTGTTCGCATTTTTAACGCCATACAATTTAGTATCAAAAGAGGGGAAATCATTCTATATTTAAGGTAAAAATACTAAGCAATTAGTGAAATGTTGCCGAGGAACACAAGCTATGTGCAGAAGACAAGAAAAATGGGTTGTCCTGGGTGCAGGTCAGGAAATATAATTATGTATATGATTCAAAGGCATTTCAGATCCATATTTTATAATCTTTAAAGGTCCAGTAAAGACCTTCTGCTTATTTAGCCTGTAAAGGGTTGAGTTCAAAACAGTATGTTTACATGTATGCATGTGTTCAAGTACATATGTGTGAGTATTAAGATAATAGAAGTATGATCAAAAACCGTACTATGGATACAGTATAGAAACTTGATAAGACTGGTATATAGGGAGGTGTTGTTAACAGTGGCTGAAGAAGTAAAGACAGTATTGGGGTGCCTGGGTGGCTCAGTCAGTTAAGCATAACTTTGGCTCAGGTCATGATCTTATGGTCCGTGGGCTCTGTGCTGACATCTCAGAGCTTGGAGTCTGCTTCAGATTCTGTGTCTCCCTCTCTCACTACCCCTCCCCCACTCATACTTTGTCTCTCAAAAATAAATAAACGATAAAGAAGTAAAAAAAAAAAAAGAAGCAGCAATGACAGAGAGACATAACAAAATGGAGACTTTAGAGAATTCCGTGAAAAATTCATATGAGAAATTAAAAAGGAAGAATTGAAATGTTTGACATGTACATGGTAAAATTTGTAAAACTAATTAAATGACTGAATAAATTAAGATATATCACAAATGAGGGAGGATATATATTTAAAAAATAAATTTTTATTTTGAACCAAAAACTCTTTTCATTCTTTTTTTTTGTTCTGTCAAAACTGTCATTTAACTTTTGACTTTGAACAATTTTAGAGATACAGAAAAGTTACAAAGATAGTACAGTCATGTATACCCTTCTTCCAGCTATATTAACATCTTATGTAATTATTGTGTGTTTATCAATTTCAAAAATATTATTATGATATTATATTTTTAGGTTTATTTTTTTGAGAGCAAGAAAGAGAGAGAGCATAAGTGGGGAAAGGCAGAGAGAGAAGAAGAGAATCGCAAACAGGCTCTGCATTGTCAGCTCAAAGCCTGACACAAGGCTTGGACTCATGAGATGTGAGATCATGACCTGAGCCAAAAACCAGAGTTGTACTTAACTGACTGAGCCACCCAGGCACCCCTTGTTATGATATTATTAACTGACTCTCTTTATTTAGATTTCATCTGTTTTTACCACTAATGTCCTTTATTTGTTTCAGGATCCAGTCTAGGAAACCACATCGCTTTTAGCAATTAGGTCTCCTTAGGTAACTCAAAGCTTTACTGTTTCTATTACCATTTTTTTCTAGTTATTTTTTATGAACTTGTCGTTTTGAATTGTGTTGGTCAGATAATTTGTAGAATATCTCTCAATTTTGGTTTGTCTAATTTTTTTTAATGATCAGAACTAAATTATGAATTTTAGAGAGTACCACGGAGAAGAGACCTTCATAGAGCATCACACCAGGGGTACAAGATACAAATATAATGAATTACTGAGGATATCAATCTTGTTTACTTTGGTAAGGTGGTATCTGCCTGGTTTCTCCACTATAAAGTTGCCATCTTCCCCTTTCCTTAAATCTTGGTTAGAACTGAGTCTAACCCAAAATCAAAGGGAGAGGGATTAAGTTCCTCTTTGTTACAGAGACAGAATCTATACATATTATTTCGAATTGGTTTATAAAAATGATTTATCCTTTCTCTCTCATTTATTGGATTTGTCCAATCATTTATTTATTTATGTCTTCATGGACTCAGGTATATTTATTTTATATTTGGGGTTATGATTCAACACTACCATTATTTATTTTATTCCATATTTGACCACCAGAAGCTCTTATTTTTGATACTTTTTAAAATTTGTTTTAAAATAAAACAAAATTGGAAAAACACACAGAGCAAACACATGGCTTCATTAATTAGCATATGGTAACCATACTTATAAATACCACTGAGAATAAAAAAAAAACAGAATTTTGCTAGTTACTCCCTTCTTGATCCCTGTTCCTGTCACAGCCCCTATGAGCTCTCTGAAATAACCACTATTCTGATAGTAATCCCTCTCCTGCATTTCCTAATAGTTCTATAATCAAATTATACATTTCTAAACACTATAGCTTAGTCTTTCTCATGTTTTTTTTTAACTTGGTATATATTTTTAATCTTTTTGTATGCTCCCATGAATTTTTATTTTCATTTAATTTTATAGCTATTAAGAAACTCAGGAGATTATCTATACCTACATAATTTAGGAGCTATTACCTATAGAGTTTCTCAAAATCTGGACTTTGCTGATGACATACTCACAATATAGCTCTGCGTGTTCATGGGTCCTCTGTATTTCCAGTAAATTGGCAGCTGGATTTAGACTTCATTAGGCTTGTATTCATTTCCTTTGGCAAGACTATAAATTTTTACATTTTTTCATTCTCAGACACATAGCCTGACTTTTTCTCTTTTTGTAATGTTGGCAGTCTTTAAAGTTCATTGCCCAGATCCATTAATTCATTGGAATGAGCGAGACAGGAGGAGGGCAAGATGGCGGAGAAGTGGGGAGCTCTGTAATCTGCGCCTGCCCGCATGGATTGAACTGAGAAGGACTGAAGGGAGAATACGCTAATTTGCAAGTGGGGGAAAAGAAGAAACAGACACCAGTAAGAAGACAACCTCAAAGATGCCTGAGTGAGTGACTGTGATCTGGGAAATTGGAGGACGGGAGAGTCCCAGGGGTGCAGGGGGAAGGAGCCCCAGCCCAACACAGGGAGAGCACGCTGTGCCCCGGAGAGACCAGGGGAAGAGAAAGAGAGATGGAAAACGCACCTAGAACCATCTCTAAGGAAGGAAAAACTCGCCAGTCTCCCCATATAAAACTGCTGGGCAAGGGGAGAGAAATCCGTCCCATCTGGCCTGTGAATTCTTCCTTGGGCGCAGCGGCAGCGGCATCCATTCCAAGCGGCACCGGGAAAAGCAGCCGGTGAAAGGCAGCCCCGCCTCCAGCACAAGCCCAGAGAAAGGCGGCAACACCGCCGCTGCTAGTGCAAGCCGGGCTGGGAGGCCTGCCACCAGCGGGAGGGCATCTCATCTCGGGTGACAGTGTTGAACTGCATGGACTAGGATTTGGAAGTGAGGCGGAGCTTGGAAAATACAGTTTGGCTCACCTGCGGAACAGGGAGATTGGACTCAGAAGAGCGGCTTGCAACACTTGGTTCGAGCAGAGCTTGGAACGCCGCCATTCTTCTCCCTGCAACCACCAAGGCAGGGCCTCGGAAAGAAGCCCCCGAGATCCACCTACCTACGCCAAACCACGCCCATCCGCACAGGAAAGTTGACTTTTTTTCTTTTTTTTCCCTTTTTTCTTTGCTTCTCTTTCTTTTCTCCTGCCATCC
>CM053560.1:49549245-49597571 GCA_028646485.1 Cryptoprocta ferox
GCTTCATTTTTATAAATATAAATTTAGGAATGATTGCTCCCAAATAATTATTGCTCCTGATAAATGCATAAACAACCTACTGATATATTTGCTAGGATTAATAATGAGTACATTCAGGTTTATTCATCAACTTATGATAAATTAAAAATGTGATACTGAAGGCAACAGGATCATTTTAAAAATTATGATAATAATTCTATGTAAAGTTTTCACTTATCAAAATACCACAGACTATGGGAACATTGATATAACTTGCACACAGTGGACAAATTCATACACACATATATTCCCTTAGATACTAGACAAGGTATCAGAAAAAATCCTTGCTCTAAAAATTGGATTTCACTTTAATTCAAGTATCACTTATCATTTTCCAGATAAAGTCAGGTACTTTTAAGCAGCATGTGATAATAATGGTCTGAATTGGTATATAATTTTCTTGAAGGGTCCATTTTCAAGATCTTTATTAGCACATTTTCTTAACAGCATTTTAGAGTATTATGGGTAAAAATCAATTTCAAAATGTAATACTGTACCAAAAATTCCTAGGTGGAAAAATTCTTAAACCTTAATAATGGTCTACTTTCTAAGGAATATAACAACAATCAGGAAAGGGGAAAAAAACCTTTAAATTTGTTACAGTAGGATTTAATTTTTATTATTTGTTGCTGATAAACACATTTTAAGCTGCCTAGGCCATTTCTAGTCCTAGAAGAATGTAAAAAAAACAATCACTAAAAAAAGTCTTGGAAAAGACCATTATTTTTGAGAGGTAAGTTGTTTCCCAAGTTTTGGTGTAATTATTTATTGACCTAACCATGATAATAGATAGTAATTTTTAAAGTTTATTTATTTATTTTTGAGAGAGACAGAGAGAGAACGAGAGGGGAAGGGACAGAGAAAAATAGAGAGAGAATCCCAAGCAGGCTCCACACTGTCAGCATGGAGCCTGATGTGTGGCTTGAACTTATCAACTGTGAGATCATGACCTGAACTGAAACCAAGAGTCAGACGCTTAACTGACTGAGTTCCTCAGGTACCCCAATAGTAATTTTTTAAAAACCTTATTTAAGAAAGTATAAATTTTAATCCTGTAACAACTCTCTCAGTCCTATTAAAACATCTTATTGATTCATAGTATCCAATATCCACTGAAGGTGGAAGATATGAATTGAAATAGGGAGAATAAAGTCAAGAAGATAATTTAGACAAAGACTTAAAAAGGCCAAATCTAAGGTAAAGGTGGTAAAATTGTAGAGGAAGAGATAGATATGTGAGGCACAGAAAGTTTAATTTGGTGGAAAACCCAAAAATATGAAGAGAATGATTAATCATAGAACTGATTCATTTTGGAACCAGATGATATCATAGAATTCACTTACCCAACCTCTCGCAGACTCCCAAGTGAGAAAGGTAAGGAACAACTTACCTAGAGAACCTTGCACAATATAATTCAGCTACTTAGAATCAGAACTGAAGTACCAATGAAATTAAATGTCTGGTAAGAGTTCTAGACCTGGCCCACTTACAACTCTCAATGTCAAACTTAGTTTTTTATATACTTGAAAATTACTCACTAAAACACATATCTTTTAGTTTAACTCATCACTTTTTTAGATAATATAGAGCATTACAGAAAAAAATGCGGCACTAATAGGAATTTTTGATTCATACTTAGCCATTAGCCAGTTGAGTAACCTTAACATGACCTAGTAACAGTCCATCTTTTTTCATGTGAAAAATGAATTTAATGAATTGATAAGTCCATGAATTACATGGAAGTCTAAGATTCAATGCTTATATTTAATACAATCGTACAAGTAAAAGCCTCTGTTATATAAATGCCCATTGTACACCTTCTTCACAAGAATATAATTTTTTAGACACAGAGTATTTTCCTAGTAACCAATGCCTTCTTAAGTATCACCACCAATAAATGATATCTCTGAGCTAATGGATATTAATTATACTATAATAAAAATCCACAATAGGAAAATCATTATTTGTATCATAATTCTTACATATGAGCAACTATTGTATAAGTACTTTTTTTTAAGGAAATAGATTGTTTTGCAAAAATAAGCAAATTGCCTTCTAAATACTGAAAAAAAAGCAGAAGAATCCTTCATCTGATAAATGGCAAAATGTTATGGGCAATGGGGAAATAAGCCACATTTTTATATTTTTTGTTTCCTCAAGGTAATGGAAATAATCTCAATGTTATTATTTTGAAAGCATTGCCCTGGCATGGATTTTTCCAATATTTAGATTTCAAGACTTGACTATTCCTTGAAGGATTAATAGGCAACAGTTATATGAATGTTTTGAAAGCAAGACTATAGCCGCTTACACTAAGAAAAGAGGGAAACATAAAAAGGAGCCATTTTCTTTTTCCTGTAGTGTATGGTTCGATCACAAGGGATACACCCCCTTACATGAGGCATTTTCCAAGCAAGACTATTTCTACAAAATAGGTGAAAACCACCTATGGATATAGTGGAATTAGTTATTCAAAAGTGCTAATGATAAAATCTAAACTATGGTGTCCTTTACAACCAGAAGAAAAATGCCATTTTCCATATGCAATTTTATCCCTAACATTTTAATAATATTGAGGAAAACAACAAACCAAAAAGGTGAAAAAAATAAAGCAACATATCATCATGTTGACAACTACTGCATGCTCGCTATGTATGTATTTATTTATTTATTGGTAGGAGAAGCTAAATGTTTCTATATCCTCTCTAAAATAGTTAAGAGGAATAAAAAAGTACTTTCCATTTTAAGAGATGGAGGCTTATAAGGCCTGGTGAAAGGCAGTGACATAGGATCAGAGCTCAGTGTTTAGAGCTCAGGCTCTGATATTAGATGGTCCTGGGATCAAAAACAGTTCTTCCCATTTATTATTGTGCAGCTTTGGAGAATTAATTTATCTATAAATGTCCTCATCTACAAAATGAGAACACTGCTATTGAGAAGATTAAATGAGGAAAGGTAGAGAGCCCTGCACAGCACATGCACTTAATAAGAGTTTGACATGATGATGATGATGATTCCCTTTTCTTTGGCCCAGCCATGATCCATCTGAGAATTAGTGATTTTCTAAAACACAAATCTGATTATACCATTCTCCTGTATAAAACTGTTTATTTTTTGTTGAAAATTTCATTGTATCAATTTAAACTCAAATTCCCAAATAGTGTACACATTAAAATATTAGGTCATGCATTATTTTCCAGTTTTCTTAGCATTTTCCAAACTACTGGTTTTAGATACTTTGCTTTTGAACCATCTCCTCCTGTGTCACAGAAATCACATTGATTATTCAAAAGTCAATTCTTGCATTTTTTTCTTTGTGAAGAAATTCCTGATATCTTTACCCCATTAATTAATGCAGGAGCCACTAGATGCTCCCATTTTTCTGTCTTTAAAACCCTGCATATGCATCTGCTGTTCAGTTAACACATCTTAGTACTTATTTACTAATGTTTTCTTCTTTTACATAACAATAGGTTGGTTTCTGTAGTATTTACTTTTGATGTTCCAGCACTTAGCACAGAGCAAAGCATAAATACAGTAATAAATATTCGTAAGAATTTTTTTTTAATTTCATAAAGTTACCCTTAAAAATATGTCATTTAATTGACATGGTAAATACTGAGGTTGAGGGAGATTTTCTTGGCAGGAGAAAATAGAGGCTGCTAGCCCAGTTATAGTAGAGAGTGGACAGTCTGGGAGAATCAAACTGATTAGCTACTCTTTTTGCTACTTCGGGGAATTGGTCAGCATTGTTAATATCATAAATATAAGAAAATTTGAGGTAGGGGAAATTTAAAAGGTTAAACAACTTGCTATGAATCTCATGAATTGGCATTTGTGTTTATTTCTTATAGCTAATTCTAAATGGGAATGAAAAACACTCAAAGAACTATGAACAGTTACATGCCAACAAACTGGATAACCTAGTAGAAATGGGTAAATTCCTAGAAACATACAAACTACTGAAACTGAATTCCATGAAGAACTGAAAACCCTGAATAGATCAGTAGTGAGTTGGAGATTTAATTAGTAAACAAAAACTCCCAACAAAACAACAACAAAAAAAAGAACAGATGGTTTCACCAATGAATTCTGCCAGACACTGAGAGAAAAATTAATACTAATCTTTCTCAAACTCTGCCAAATAATTGAAGAGGGGGAAAACCCTCAAACTTATTTTACAAAACCTGCATTATCCTGATAACAAAGCCAAATAAGGATAGTGAAGGGGGAAAAAAAACCCCACAAAAAATACTGTAGGACAATATCCTTATTTAATATAGATATAAAATATCTCAACAAAATATTAGCAAACTGAATTCAACAGCACTCTAAAAGTATCATACACCATGATCAAGAGCAATTAATCCCTGGGATGCAAGGATGGTTCAACACATGCAAATCAGTAAGTGGAATACACCACATATTTATAATGAAGTATAAAAATCATATGATCATCTCAATGGATGAAGAAAAGTATTTGAAAATTTCAACATCGTTTCATGAAAAAAACTATCAACAAATTGGATGTAGAAAAAATGAACTGTAATGTAATAAAGGGCATATATGACAATTCCATAACTAAGGTCATACTGAATGGTGAAAGGTTGAAACCTTTTCCTCTAAGATCAGGAATAAGACAAGGGTACCCACTCTCACCATTCATATTAAATATGGCATTAGTAGTTCTGACCAGAGCAATCAGGCAAAAAAAGAAATAAAAGTCATCCAAATTGTAAAGGAAGGAATAAAACTGTCCTTGTTTGCAGATGTGATCTTGTATATAGAAAATTATAAAGATTCCATCAAACTGTTAGAAATAATCAACAAACTCAGTAAAATTGCAGGATACAAAATCAGTTTACAAAAATGATTTGTATTTTTATATGCTAACAATGAAACAACTGAAAAAGAAATAAAGAAAACAACTCCATTCATGATGGAATCAAATACAATAAAATGCTTATAAATAAATTTAACCAAGAAGGTGAAAGATTTCTACACTGAAAATTACAAGACTATGATGAAAGATACTGAAGAAGACACAAACATAAAGAATCCTATGTTCACAATCAGAATTAATATTATACTAGTCATACTACCCAAAGCTATCTATAGATTCAATGCAATTCCTATCAAAATTCCGATAGCATTTTTCACAGAAATAGAAAAAAAATTCTAAAATTTGTATGAAGCCACAAAGGACTCCAAATAGCCAAAGTACTTCTGAGAAAAAAAACAAAGCTGGAGGCATCATACTTTCTGATTTCAAACTATACCACAAAGTTGCAGTAATCAAAACAGTATGGGATTCTTAAAAAAACTAGACACATAGACCAATGGAGGAGAATCAAAATCCCCAAAATAAGCCCTCTGTTAAATGGTCAGCTAATACTTGACAACAGAGCCAAGAATACTCAGTGGAGAAAGTATACCCTCTTCAATAAATGATGTTAGGAAAACTGTATAACCACATGTGGAAGAATGAAATTGGGCCCCTATCTTATACCAGTTATAAAAATTAACCCAAAGTAGTTTAAAGACTTAAACATAAGACTTGAAACCAAAAATCTCCTAGAAGAAAACATAAAGGAAAGCTCCTTGACATTGGTCTTGGCAGTAACTGTTTGGATATGACACCAAAAACACAAACAACAGAGGCAAAAATTATGTAGAACTATATAAAACTAAAAAGCTTTTGCACAGCAAAAGAAACAAAATGAAAAGGTAACCATCCAAAAAGGGAGAAAATATTCACAAGTGATATATTTGATCAAAGATTAATACCCAAGGTATGTAAAGAATTTATACAACTCAATACCAAAAAAAACAAACTTGATTTAAAAATGAGCAGAGGACCTGAATAGACATTTTCCCAAAGATGGTCAACAGGTACGTTAAAATATATTTAACATTACTATCCATCAAGAAAATGCAATCAAACTTCAGTAAAGTATTACCCACACCTGTTGGAATAGCTGCCATCAAAAAGTCAAGAGATATGTTGATAAAGTTGTGTAGAAAAGGGAATCCTTACGCATTGCTGGTGGGAATATAAATTGGTGCAGCCACTATGGAAAACAGTACAGAGGTTCCTCACAAAATTGAAAATAGAACTGCATATGATCCAGCAATCCTACTTCTTTGTATATCTCCAAAGGAAATGACATCAGGATCTTGAAGACTTTTCTGCCCTCTCATATTCATTGTAACATTACCCCAAATAACCAACATATGGAAACAATCCAAGTATCGATCAACAGATGAATAAATAATGTACAATGGAATATTATTCAGCCTTAAAAAAAAAAAGAAGGAAATCCTTTCACTTGCAACAACATGGATCGACCTCAAGGGCACCATGCTAAGTGAAATACTGTATGATATCACTTATATGTGAAATCTAAAAAACATTTAATTCATAAACACAGAGTGGTTCAACTACCATTCAAGGTGATTGTTGGGGGCTACAGAAGGTGGGTGAGAAAAATGTTGGCCAGAGGGTACAAACTTTCATTTGTAAAATGAGAAATGTTTGGAGACCTAATGTGGTTGTATGATTATTACAGTTAACAATATTGTGTTATATTACGAGGAGAGTAAATCTGAAATGTTCTCACATGGAACATGTGAGAATGGAACAAATAAAGAATGGAAACGATAATTATATGAGGTGATGGAAGTATTAGTTAACAGTTGGGTAGTAATCATTTTGCAATTTGTAAGTATAGCAAATCAATGCATTACACACCTTTAATTTATACAATACTATACCTAAATAAAAAAGAATTTAAAACATTTGAAAAAGAACATTTAGTTTCACTTAGATATAGATGAGTATAAAGAATTAACATCTGTATTGTCATTATAAAGTGGAAATAGAGAAGCCTTTTTGAAGTTCATCAGTTCAACAAAGTACACGTTTGGGTCCAACTACATTTATTAAACATAATAATTTAAATGACATTTACTGTTAGGGTATTTGGGCATATATCCACAGGGATGATATGCAAAACTCCTTTTAACTACCTAAAGGAAACTTACTCATTCAAAAAAATGAATACTGAATGATTTTCATCTCTTCTGATAGCTTGCTTTTACATAGTGTCCCACCACTACAAATCAAGAAATAGTCTTGACAGAACACAATTTCTGCTACACAGAACACAGATTTTGACACTTTTGGTCACTAAATATGTGGACATTTTCCCCATGCAAAACAATGTGCCAGTTGGGTATCCTACATGTCAACTTAATTTTGACACTCTCTACCCACATATAGCATCAGATCCCACAGGTGAAGACTTCTGTCTAGAAGACTGCCCACTGTTGACATTCAAACATTAGTCATATGCTCAGGTTCTTACCTGTGCTTCTGACCAACCTGCTATAAACCAGAGGTTTCCATGAACCCTCTTGGTTGGTTTGATTAATTTACTAGAATGGCTCACAGAACTCAAAGAAATATTTATTTACTCTTTACTCGTGTCAGAGAGAAAGAATTTTTGTTCCCTCAAAGGTCCTTCAAGCTTATCTAAGAATCAAATTGACATGAAAAACAAAAAAAAGAATTAGATTGACATGAAACAGATCAATAGGAGAAAATAAAGTATGAATATGTACATGGAATCGACAATGACATGGAAATTGCAAAAACAGGCAAAATGAGGTATATATGTTATTCTGAACTAAGGGGAAGGGGGTAAGGGTCTATGATTTCAGAGGAAGGAAATAAATTTCACAGGGTGATAAGAAGAGCAGATGTTTGGTAATTAGACATGTGTCCTACTGTACAGATGGGTCATTCAGATAAAATTTATCTGCTAATAACTCTTATTCTGGGAAAGATCCCCAATTTAGATTCTTCTGTGCAGTTAAGGGAAAGACAAAAGTTTCTCTTGAGCTTGCAGGGTCTCAAGTTCCTTCAGCTCAGAATAATCTACATGTCAAAGTGGCCCATTCTGGGACTGGGGGGTGGGGTGGGGGGCAGTGGTCTGTCCAGAACTCCTTCACTAGATCACCAGTGTGTTATAAAAGGGTCTAATTCAGGAACAGCCAGATGGAAGAGATTATAAGGTTGAGGAAATGTCCCTTTCTTCCCTTATAGGTTCTTTGGCTGGTCTAATAGTTAAATTGATATAAGCTAGATTAACAGGAAAAAAGCAGATGTCATACATACAGGAGCCCCATAAAAATATGAGACCCAAAGGGCAGCCAGAAAATTGAGGCTTATCTAATATCCTGAGCTAAGGAAAGGAGTAGTTGTCTGAGAATAGAAAAGGAAGGAAGGCCCTTCACAGAAAGGCAGAGGAGATGTTTGTCAAACAAAGGTTGCTCAGCAGATAAACTTTTTTAGGTAAAATGGTACCTCTAGTAATAGCTCTCTTTTGGGTATATGTTCAGTTTCCAGTGTAAATTTAGGCAGCTGAGAGAGAGATAAAGAGCTTTCTGGATGATTTTTGATTATGGGGTTTTGTTTTGTTTTTCTGGTTTTGATTGCCTTTAGCTCAAAATAGTCTCTATGCCAAAGAGACATACTCTGGGGCAGCAAAATCTGTTACCCATTAAGATGCACGGGGCAAAGTATATAGGAAGGGGCATGGAGCTTCTTTGCCCTCTCCAAATATACCATTCTTCTAGCACCTTCCAGCTTGTGTTCACCAACCTGGAGGCTCTTGTCCTTGTGGGTTTTTAATGGAGGTGTTATTACACAAGCACGTAACTGGGCTCAATCTCTAGCCCCTCTCCATTCCCCAAAGATGGGGGGCAGGCAGAGACAGTAAGTTCCAAGCCTTTAAGCATAGTTGATTCACCCTGGCAACCAGTCCCTTCACCACCCCCTCTTCTTCTTTAGGCTACCTAATGGCTTTCGAAAATTTCCCTCATTAAAACATCAAAAGACACCTTTTATTGCTCTTACCACAAGGTTTTAGGAGTTTTGAGCCAGGAACACTGGACAAAAACCATATAGGTATAAGAAATACATTTTGGTAGTCTGAATAAGAAGATAATACGTATTTCTCACAAATCTCAGTATTATAGCCTTCAAACACAGATCCTTCACGGTAAAATAATCATATAAGTCAAGAGATACTGCCACATTACTAGAATCTCAGTCATTAATAATTATCCAGTCCATCATCGTATCTTATAAAAATATCTTCCAGGGCAGGGCCACTCAGATCTGCAAGCTTGATCTGCTCAGTTTCCAAAAACAGGAGAGGTCCCAGCAATATGGAGCTTCATGCTTTCAGGCATATAGTGTCATACTCGAGCAAAAGACAATATCATCTCTTGCTCTGAGTCTCTTTGGAAGTATAAATGGAATATTTGATTTCTCTCTTTACATAATGAGAAATTATATAAAATTTCAAGACATAAGAGACACTTTGAGAAAAGCTCCATTTTCCTTCCTAAAGCAAATGGCTAATGAATTCTTGAACTGGGCCAAAATACCCTTGGACTGGCCAGAAGCAACAACTGTTTTATAAGAAACTAGGCAATGGGTATTCTGATTGTACAACTGTTGGTTGTGGACTTTCTGAAGACAAAATAGTTAACTAAAGCATACCAGGAATAGTTTCTTTAGTTAACACCAGTAAAATAGTCAATCAACATGTAATCAGAGCAGGTCAGCCTCTTACTAACAAATGACAGTATTTTTTTTTTCTTTTCTATTCAAGTAACATAATTGCCCCTTTCCTCTTTCTCATTAAAATCTCTTGCTTTCATCCCACAAGTGGGACACTTTTCTGGTTAAGTTTCTGCTGACATTTGTGCTCCCTGACGTGCAAACAAATGCCTAGGTAAATGCCTTTGTTTGTTTTTCAGTTTTGTTCTTTGTCCTTTCTTGGCTGACAATAATGTAGGGGCCAAGAGCAGGCCACTCCAAGATAGGCCGCTGTGGCACAAAGTTTACTTTGAGTTTGAAGGGATTAAGGTCAGGGTTCCTCAAAATATTCCACTTTGACATGTGGACTATTTTGAACTAAAGGCAATTGCAACCCTGCAGACTGAGATGAAAATTTTGCTCCACCTTTAACTACATAGAAGAAATTGGTGGTCTCTCACTGAATAAGGGTTATTCCCAGAGATAAATTTTATCTGAGTGACCCCACCTGTATGGCAGGGCAAATATCTAATTACCAAACATCTGCTCTTCTTCTTAGTGCCCTGTGAATTGCATTCCTTCCCTTTAAAGTTCCAGACCTCTGCCCCCTTTCTCCTTAATTCAGACTGACATATAAACCTCATTTTGCCTGTCTTTGGAATTTCCATGTCTGGGTGGATTCCCTATATGTACAGAATTAAATCTGATTTTCTCCTGTTAATCTGTCTCATGTCAATTTGATTCTTAGTCCAGCTAGAAGGACCTTGGAGGGGAAAGGAAATTCTTGCTCCCCAACAATAACGTAACACAGTTATTCATTCCCTACCCTTGGCTACTATTTCCTTCTCTCCATTTATAACCAAACTTTTCTACCTTTGGGAGGGACATTCGGTTCAGCTGCTATGTTGGTCTAGGTTACAAGCAGCAATTAATAGGAAGTGCCTTGCCCTCTGTTCATTCCTGTTCACATAGAATAGGATTACCTAGATGTAACTTGGGGGCTATTTTTACCAGCAGGCAATAAGGCTGAATTCAATTTGACAGATGGGGTGAAGGCACATCCTGTCCCATCAGGTCCTTAAGAATTGTGACTTTAACATTGAAAGTATGGTTAGGGTATCTTGCTTAGGAATCATCTTTGCTTCTAAACCCTTATAGTTGAAACTCTGTTCCTATGACTACTGCATCAAGTAGGAAAAAAAGAAGTTGAGATGATGTGGGAAAGAAAGTATGAAAGTATACCAACACATTCCCCACCCCCTCTTCCTCAGGAAAAAACAAACAAACGAACAGAAATCTATCCAATGGGGAACTGTTTACTCCTCTCATGTTCATGTTGAGTGTGAGCATGTACTCATCAAGGTGTGTTAGCCAGGCCTTTATCTTCCCCTGTTTCAGACAACCAATGTTTTAATCGCCCATTTCAATTTTCTGTCAACCTAACTCGTCTGAGGAGGATATTTCTCTGCCCAGTTTTGGATATTTATCCACTATCAAGTGAGTTCTTCAGTCTGAAAAAAATGACAGTCAGCCATCCTAATTGGTGTGATATCTTCTGTTCCACTTCTTTCATAATACTCTGAGTATTTACATTATCACTCAGTAAGCAAAGCCCAGTCTAGAGTCAGTGTCTATTTTAGTCAAAGTCCATTTGTAGTCCCCCACCACCACCCCAGGGCTACCAGCATCGGTCTGACTTGCCAGCCATGGTCAGACCCTTTCCACCAGCTAATCTGACACACAGTTATATGCAGTCTGCCTCTTTTGCTTGAAGATGGAACTATTATTATTAGTATTTTGTGCTTTTGATAATGCAAGAGGACTATGTCTAGATTCAGCCTATCTCTGTAATGCTGCAGTACGCCCATGTCACTCATGTCACAGAACCAGGTGGCCACCTCAAAGGAGCACAGGGGGATGTTTATTTGTCAATTTCAGTCACTTTCCAAACCTGGGAGATCTTCTGATGGGCATTGACATGTTCTATTTTAATGTTCTATTTTAATACCCAGAGTGATTTCCACAGGACAATGCCCCAGATGCGCATCCCTTTAATAGGCCAGGTTTCATTGACCTGTTACTTGACCATATGGTCAGGTCATTGGTCACTACCCATGAACCAGTAAAAACCCAAACATATGGGTTTTTACCACTGTCCAATCTTCCTATTGCAGCTAGGAACACAGCATGAAATTTAGCACACCAGACTGATCTGTTTTTACCTTCTATGATCAGAGTGGTGGCCTTCCAAACAGGATGTCATCCATTCCGTTTAGGACTGCCATCTGTAAACCAAGCAGCTCTTTGTTGCTCTGTTGGCAGCTGTTCATAGGGCACTGTCTATGTGGCAATCAGTTCTGTCAGCTCCTCATGTAGCTCCAAAGTCAGTCTGAGGGGAAAGAGTCGGCCTGCTTCTGAGTATCTATCTGCTTCATACATTCTCCAGGCAGCATGCTCCCATATAAACCATTTCCATTATGGAACTCCTCTGTGCACTGTTGATCCTATTAGAGCCATTTTCTGACATCACTTAATACCTCATGGGTATTGATGCTCTTCAGTCATTGGGAAGCTTCAATTACTATCCAATAGAAAGATAGTAAATATCCTTCAAATGAAAATTCTCTAGTCCAAAGTACCAGTATTTGTTGTAGGAGGTATTCACATGCTTTTGGCACAAATCCCAATCTATGCTCCACACAGGGTTATGGTACAGAGAATTTGTCCCTACAGACACTCCAGTTTCTACTGTACACTCTTTGGGTTCAAGCAGTCTTAATGGTTCCTATATTCAATTAATATTGCTGGAAGGGCAATTTATATGCTTTCTGTTTTACAATACTAGATAGGAGAAAGTTTCCCCAGTCAGGGAGAGTGTCCATCCCCAAAATACAATCCAGTAAAAGAGACACAACTTCTTCACATAATATCTGCTTAAACATTCCAAGTATCATAACCTTACCAAACATTATATTTTTTACATTCTCTCAATCTAATTATAGCACCAGTGAGGGCTTCACCAATGGGCTTACCTCTCAGTTCATGGAAGTCCCATATCAATAAGTTCCAGAAACTTCCCTTATCCAATTCTTGACCATTTTAGCCAATCCTGTGCAATCAGCTTTGGGTACTCAGTAAAATGTGGTGCCAAGGGACTCTGTCCCTTTTGTTAAACTTCATCTTGATTAACTTTCCTAACCAGTGCCCCAAGCGATTGCTGGTCAGCTTACTCATTGCAGTTTTTGCCTTCCTGCTTTTTAATTCTACAAACTGAAGTAAATAGAGCAGGCTTGCTTGGGGCCTTTTAATGGTAGGGGACCAGCAGGGGGTCCCTCTGGCCCACCCAGCCTTTGGTAGTACTGTTTTAAAACTTTTACTTTAACTCCATTAATATCTGTTTTATTTATCACTTTTCTTAATAACTATCTAAAGATTTCCATTCTACTAGGATGAGTCTTGTGACTTTTCCCATTCTGTTTCCTCTTTATTTTGCCCCATCAATATGTGCTTTATTCATCTTATTTCTTAATAACTTAAAAAAATTTTCTGACTTTTTTGGAACAGTACCTTGACTCCCCCATGGGCCTTTCACAAATCTCTTGTTAACTAACCTAGTATTTTTATTTTTATATATTTTTAACCCAGTATTTTATTAAATAACCCAGGTTATTTTTAATCTACAAAACTCTTGAGGGGAAACTGAGACACGAAATATGATAAAGCATCCTGACCTGTTTTAAGTTTTGCAGCAATAAGGTTACATGGAAGTGCCAGGTGAAAATGTCCCCTTAACCCACAGTATTTACCATGACCTGGGTAAATGGGTATTTTCACTGGATGAATATCCTGGTCATCATAAACAAATCCTGCTTGGCTTGCATTAGGAAGCATATCAGCTGCTTCACCTGGTGTTCCATTTGACATGCATAGAGGGAGTTGAGCAGTCCCTCTTCTCGGAGAAATATACTCTACATGGATTTTATCCACTCTACCAGGCTGGCTATTCCCTTGAGAATTATCCCCCAAACTATTAGCACCCATATTAGTGCAGGCAAATTAAGTATCTGATGATTAAGTGATAGAAAAGCTTGATGGCAGGTACAAAACCTGGCTTTTGAATTGAGTATAACCAGGGTAGCAATTGATAACCTTACCATGGTCTGTTCACTGAGTCAATAAAGAATATTTGAAAACACATCATTGCTATTTTCCCAGACATTTAAGAGGATTTTCTGAGTGTGAACTAGAAGGATATTTGACAATGTGCTATTTGCTCTCACAAAAATGGGGTTGAATTGGTCAAATATATTCCCATTGAGATTTAGGAATAGCTACTATCAGAAAGTGGTGCATTACTGTTTTTTATAGCTCACTTTTATTCAATAAACTATTTAGTACCTACGAAAATCAATGATGGGAGTAAAACAATAAATAAAACTTACTCTGTTCCATGGGAGTTTACATTCGAGTGAACATAATGTTGATACAATACAATAAACAAAACATGCAGCTAATTTTCTGGTCTAATCAACTAAAACATAAAATGGATTTCCATCAAAACTGTTAAAATAAGGCTGCTTCTATTATTTTTCCATCTTACATAAAACAATGGACCATTGAAGGAGATAAACAAATGATATATCTTAAGATACAGGGGCGCCTGGATGGCTCAGTCAGTTAAGCATCCGACTTCAGCTCAGGTCATGATCTTACGATTTGTGAATTTGAGCCCTGCATTGGGTCTGTGCTAACAGCTCAGAGCCTGGACCCTGCTTCAGATTCTATGTCTCCCTCTCTCTCTGCCCTTCCTCCACTCACACTCTGTCTCTCTGTCTCTCAAAAATAAATAAATGTAAAAAACAAAAAAATTATATTAGAAATATCAGGAGAAAAATCAAAATTAAGTAGACATTTAATGTGTGCTTTTCCAAGGCTTGTGGTATTATATCTGATTGTTATCTCTACATATAGGATTGTAATAATGATTATCATCAGGATAATAGAAAAAGGAAAGAAAAAAGAAAATGAAAACCCTTGGCTGAGTTTTACAATTGACCCCTACAATATGATAAGCCCTCATTCTGAGTAGAGAGCCCACAATGCTTTCCTTTTCTCCTAGTAACAGAGGACAATTATAAGTCTCAGAGGAAATGTATGAGGGGAAAAAATGCATCATTATTATTTTTGTTCATATGGTTATTTCCTGATTCTGTACTTTTAGTATTCCTTTCAAATTAGAGCAGATACTTTACCTGTGCCCATTCCTTCACTGCTTCTTCCTCATTGTCCATGAGCTCAGAGAAGGAACTCTGCTTCAGACTTAGAGAATGAGCTTTGATTAATCTCAACTAATCATGGTTGTCTTACTCCTGCAGTGAAATCATTGGTTTAGACATGTTATGCCACATAATTCTGACCAACAAGCTATGACGATAGGTCTGTTGGAGGGCTTATTGTAGGTTTTCCTTGCACTTAAAGAGTATTCAATATAAGACAATTTCTTTCTAACTCTGAGCATTATGATAAGGTGATGTTTGGAATTATGGAAACCATCTAAAAGAAGCCAACTGAAGGGGGAAATGTCAATTCATTGTGGTAGGCAGGATGTTAAAACAGGAATCACCCGGGTTCTTGACAAAATTTTTGTGCTATTGAATGCCTTACTGCCCTTCTTTCAGATCCCTTGTTATGACAAATAATAAATTCCTGTGTCTAAGCAGCTTTTAATCAGTCTCTTATTTGCAGTTAAATGCATCCTGTATCATAGTAAAGGATCATTTTTCAAAGCATGGATAAAATTTTCCAATATCTAACTCTCTCATCTTCCCTAGTTCTGAAATTATTTCTGTATCAACCTTTTTCCTACACTACCTATTTTTTTTTTACTGGTCATGCACTTTATATTTGGAAAATCTTAACTCGATACAGAACATAACTAAATTATTTTTATATAGTACAGAGATTCTACCATGGATATCAGCATTACTTACTTATAACATCTGATACACTGCAGAATTATTGATTTTAGAAGAGACCTATATTTAAATAATCCGCATCTTATCTACATAGTTTTTGTAGTAACTTAAATTTAGACATGTCAGCGTTAAAATCTGATACTCTACTCTTATTCTCAATGAGACTTGCTGTAAACACACACACACACACACACACACACACGGGGTGCCTTGGTAGCTCAGTCGGTTAAGCATCTGACTCCAGCTCAGGTCCTGATCTCACAGCTTGTGAGTTTGAACCCTGCGTCAGCCTCTGTGCTGACAACTCAGAATCTGGAGCCTGCTTCAGATTCTGTGTTTTCCTCTCTCTCTGCCCCTCCCCTGCTCACACTCTCTCTCTCTCAAAAATAAATAAAAACATTAAAATTTTTTAAAAAAACATAACACTCTTTTTTTATATATAACAGCAATCCTTTAGGTTTATCATGCACCTATTTTTTCTTATTATAATTTCAGAGAAAGAGCACATCTGACCATCATATTATTGAGGGATTTGCATATTGAAAACCATAGTTTATTTAATTATTTTTTTTAATTTAATTACTTTTGTTTATATTAATGAAGCATGAACTGGTACAAAACTATTGCTATGATTCCCTGTGTATGATTGATGCTTTTTAAAATTAATTATGTTCCAAGGGCGCCTGGGTGACTCAGTCCATTAAGCTTCCAACTTCAGCCTCAGTCATGATCTCACCGTTTGTGGGTTTGAACCCAACATCAGGCTCTGTGCTGATCGCTCAGAGACTGGAGCCTGGTTTGAATCCTATTTCTCCTCTGTCTACCACTCCCATGCTTGCACCTGTTTCTCTCTCTCAAAAATAAATAAATATTAAAATTTTTAAAAAATAATTTTAAGTTAATTATATTCTAAATATGTATAGAATATGTCAAAATCCCTGTAGAATCAAAAGGCAGGAAATCACTCTCCTGCTCACCTATTTACCCTTAATACAAGTTACAAAGATGACATCACCTCTACTTTATTAAAGTATTTATTTACATTAGAAGCAGGGAAATCTTATTAATTTGGGATTTTTTGCTATGAAATTTCTGACAATGAATATTTATAAATTTACTATAATTTGCATTGGTTTGTATTTTTTCCTGTATTAAAAATACATCACAAAAGATAATTTCAACAACTGAAAAACATCTCTAAGCAAAAATTCTAATATCATTAGGCCATCGGTATATTTTTTTGTTACTACATTTACTGTAAGAAAGCAATTATACTGGTCATTATAAAACAAACCAAAAAAAAAAAGTCATTGTCTCACAATTAGTTGCATTAAAGATCCTATGGGAAAATGCAACTTTATTTCAGGCTTTAATACTCACATACAGAATACTTTCCCTAGTCATCTCTTAGAAATACATTCAATTGAAAATTATGTTTGTTGGGGCGCCTGGGTGGTTCAGTCAGTTGAGCGTCAGACTTCAGCTCAAGCCATGATCTCACAGTCTGTGTTCGAGGCCCGCATCCAGCTCTGTGCTGGCTGACAGCTCAGAGCCTGGAGTCTGCTTCAGATTCTGTGTCTCTTTCTCTCTTTGCCCTACCCTGCTCACTCTCTGTCTGTCTCTCTCAAAATAAAGACATTTAAAAAAATTAAAAAAAAAGAAAATTATGTTTGTTAATTTAGCACATTTTTCTACTTTTAGTTTATATTTTAAAAATTCATAATTTGTCTAAATTAGAGTTTTTTGGGCTAAATGTTCAACTTTTTAAATTTGATTTGCCATTTTAGATTTAAATTTGGGGGAAATCATGTTTTTATTATATAGATTATAGTACACCACTTTTTTCTTAGTAAAAACTATTTATTTACTTATTAAAATGAATGCTCTCATCTTACTGAATTTTTTTGGAAAAGTAATGTCCTCTCTTTATTACATCTAATTCCCTGATGTACATGGATATCTTTACATCTTTAAGGAGCAGATTATTTCCAAAAATCTACATAGTCAAAATTTTGTTAAATAGTTTCTGTGCTGCTGAGATACCAGAGAATAAGCTACAAGAATTTCTGGACATTATTTTTTTTCTCTTTAAAGTAAATACAGTGCAAATGTACTGTAATATGAAATTTGTTTAGTTTTGTGAGTAAATTAACATTTAGAAAAAAATACTCAGAAGTAAAAGGCTGGGATGCAAAACTTTGCTTCAAGATAAAAATGATAAGGTTCATAAAAATTTTTATAGGAAAAACTAGGATAAAAATTTTAATCATATATTAGATACCAGTTTTAATTATTTAGGTTTTATATGGGTGACTAGAGATCAGTGAAAGTGTTTTTAGTTACAAATGGTTGCATAGTGGGCTAAAATGCACCTACTACATTATTGAAATTTCATCCTGTGGCTGAGATCACTATAAAACATCTAGGTTAGAGATAAATGAGTGGCCTGGATCTCCCTTCTAGTTTATTCAAAGGATTAGTGTGATATAAAGAAAGATATTGTCTATGTCTTCAAATTTTATTTTTTTAACTTTGATCATACATTGTTCAACTAGTTGCTCCTTGTTCTTGCTTATTTCCCTGTGTGAATAGCTCCCTAAGAGATTGGAATTAATCTGAAAGTAGAGGGAATTCCATCAAAATAGTATAATTTCTCCACATTACACAAGAGACTTTGCATAACTCAGAACTAACAAGTAGGTTAAACTATGTTCCCAGGCAATTTGCTGTTGGCATAAACCAAAATACATTAACTTGGTCAAAATAATCTAAGTTCATTAAAATGTATTACATAACATGTTGGAAGAACACAGAACCTCTGAAATTCTTGAGTAGCACAATGTCATGGTGAAAAGGGGGCCAAAATGAATCGCTTGTTGATATTAACAAACCAGTTTATCATTTTCCTTTTATTCAAGAGAGGTATCTTGACTAATACAAAAAACATATATAAATATACAGAGTAAATGTATTTCCATACAACTTCATTCCAACTGCATGGACTTTAATTACGATCATAACGTCTATTTTCTTTATCTAGAAAACATCTATTTCCTGTATCTAGGCAAAATTGAATCTTTTTTTAAATATGATTTACTGTCAAGTAATTTAATATAATTTAATATAATTTACTGCCTCCCTCTCTGAAACTATTTTTCCCCTTACCTTTCCCCCATGGTCTTCTGTTAAGTTCCTCAAATTCCACATATGAATGGAAACATAGGATATCTGCTTTTCTCAGCCTGACTTATTTCACTTAGCATAATATCCTCTAGTTCCATCCACGTTGCTGCAAATGGAAAGATTTCACTCTTTCTCATTGCCAAGTAGTATCTCATTGTATATATAAACCACATCTTCTTTATCCATTCATCAGTTGGTGGACATTTGGACTCTTTCCATAATTTGGCTATTGTTGATAATGTTGCTATAAACATTGGGGTACAAGTGCACCTATGAATCAGCACTTCTGTATCCTTTGGATAAATTCTTAGTGGTGCTATTGCTGGGTTGTAGGGTAATTCTATTTTTAATTTTTTGTGAAACCTCCATATGTTTTCCAGAGCAACTGCACCAGTTTGCATTCCCACCAACAGTACATGAGAGTTCCCATTTCTCTACATCCTTGCCAACATCTGTTGTTTCCTGAGTTGTTGATTTTAGCCACTCTGATGGGTGTGAGGTGATATCTCAATGTGGTTTTGATTTGTATTTCCCTGATAGTGAGCGATGGTGAACATCTTTTCATGTGTCTGTTGGCCATCTGGATGTCTTCTTTGAAAAAGTGTCTATTCATGTCTTCAGCCCATTTCTTCACTGAATTATTTGCTTTTCGGGTGTTGAATTTGCTAAGTTCTTTATAGATTTTTGATACTAACTCTTTATCTGATATGTCATTTGCAAATATTTTCTCCCATCCCATAGGCTGCCTCTTAGTTTTGATTGTCTCCTTTGAAGTGCAGAAACTTTTTATCTTGATGAAGTCAAATTGTTCACTTTTGCTTTTTATTTCCCTTGCCTTTGGAGACGTGTCGAGTAAGAAGTTGCTGCGGCTGAGGTCAAAGAGGTTGTTGCCTGTTTTCTCCTCTAGGGTTCTGATGATTTCCTGTATCACATTTAGGTCTTTCATCCATTTTGAGTTTATTTTTGTGTTTGGTGTAAACAAAGTGGTCCAGTTTCATTCTTCTACATGTTGTCCAGTTCTCCCAGTACCATATGTTAAAGAGGCTGTCTTTTTTTCCATTGGATACTCTTTCCTGCTTTGTCAAAGATTAGTTGGCCATATATTTGTGGGTCCAATCTGGGTTCTCTATTCTATTCCGTTGGTCTATGTGTTCGTTAGGCAAAAGTAAATCTTGAAGATCAATTCTGTATTTAAAAATTCTTAATTAATAGTTTTGTCTGTGCAAAATGGAATGTGAAAATAATCATCCAAATACATGAAATATTTATGACTCTTCCTTTAAATTATGTTCATGTATCAGAGACATGTTCTTGGAGGCTTTGTCTGGGTACGTACTTCAATTCCATACTTCTCTGTGGGTAAATATTCATTCATTTGATAAACAATTATCTCCTGCTCTGTTCCAGAGTTGGAATAGGCACTATTATAGTGGGAAAAACATGTCTTCTTCCCAGAATTACCTCCCAGTGAAAAGGCATACATGTTAGTAGATAAGTTACAAGAGAAGGAAGTAAGTTCTTTTGAACAGTAAACAATAGAGTGCTTAAGCATATTAAGTGCACAAGCTCTTCCTGGAGGAATCATAGATATTGACTTAAGAGGTAACATTTGATGTGAAGGAATGTGCCAGCTGGAGAGAGAATCTAGAGCATTTTGGACAGAAGAAAGTATAGCTTGTAAATTACAATGTGTGGATAGATCCTGTATGGCCAGGTCCAGTCCTCTGTGCTTTTGTGAAAAATGTGCCTTTCTTCAGCTAACTTGCTGATATTTTTCTCCTAATTACTTCATAGATGTAATTATTGGGTTTCCACCAATCCTCCACTTCCTCTGTTACTTCATAAAATGTGTCCTATAGCTCTTATCACATTATGTTGAGACACATTAATAGCTGTCTCTATTACCCAAGCACCTAATTTAGAGCCTAATTTAGGGCCAGAAAATCAGTCTGTAGGTGTAAATGAAGGAGTGAGTGAATAAATAAATGAATATTTCTTTTTTACCCTAGAGAAAGAAGGAAAGAATAAGGTCATCTGCATAGATAAAGGATAAACCTAGAAGAGAAAGACAGATTTTTCTCTAAAGCAAGCATGGAGGATTCAATAGCCATTCACTTTAAGTAAGAAAGAAAATAATACCAGAAGTGTCCTAAATGATCCGCTTTTTTTATCTTTCCATATTAGGAGGCACATTCTTTGCCTTAATGTAAAAAGGGCTGGAGCTGAGGCAGCTGAATAATGGATGGCAAAGTAAGAACTGCTGAGCAGAAACATGAATTTAGCTGAAGCTGGAGACACCAGTTAGCTGTGGTACTCCTCTTCCTAATTAGACATCTTACTCCATTAACCTTGACAATCAATTCATTCAAATATGTTAATTAAAGTTTATCATGTTAACAAAATATTGTATAGAGTATATTATTTATATATTACACAAGTATTAAACACAAACTTTGAGCCTTAAAAAGCAAACAGTCTCCCACAGTTTCTGGCCTAGTTAAGTGATTCCGGCTCAGACTCTTTCCTGTGACTGACAGGGACTGAAGGACTCCTTTTTACACAAGGAGTGTAAAAGTGAGCCAAGCTCACACATGGCTTTTGTAACAGGCCCCAGTTCCTCACTACCTGGGCTTCTTCTCATTGGCTGTGTGAGTGTTCTCAGTACATGGCAACTAATTCTCCCAAAGCAGGCTATCTGAGATGAAAGAGAGAGAGAGAGAAACAGAGAGAGAGAGAGAACACAAGAGTTGTATTTCCTTTTATCATCTCACATAATAAAGGGCACACCAATATTTCCACTTTAAAAATTGTTAGAATCAAGTTATTTAGTCCAATCCACAAACAAAAGTGAGTGAATGAAGTCTCAAAAATTTGTGGACAGATTTTCAATCACCACATGGAGTAACAATGGTGAACAATGTTTACAATGTTTACCCTTATAGAGATCATGTTATACTTCAGTAAGACAAAAAAAATCAACAAATAAAATCTATAAACAAGGTAATTTCAGATCATTTTAAGTCTTGTGAAGGTGATGTACAAGAGTCTGTGTTATTGGGAACCTAGGAGCTGAGAGTACTACAGACTAGTCAGGGTAGACTGCTCTGTGGAGGTCAAGTGTGATTAAGAGATGACAAGGAAGAGAAGCCATGTGAAGAGCCTGTGGAAGAACTTTTCAGGGAGGAAAACTTACACAGGGGAATAGCAAGGTCCTGAGGCAGAAGTGAGGTACGTGGTTTGAGGAGCAGAACAAAAGCCATACTGAATGTAGTATATGATTCCAGTCAGGGCAGAGGAGGTAGGTAAAGAGGAGATAATACAGGTGTTTCTTTGCTGCCCCAGGAATGGAATCCCAGTTTGATTACCTAACAAAAAGACACTGAAGTGTTTATACAGGATGGTAAAATGATCAACTAACATTTTAAAAACCAAAGTAGGAGTAACAATCATATAAACATGTAAAATTTCACTTAGAATAAAATGAAGATATTTCTGTAGAACTATGTGCAAAGTACAATGTATACCTTATTTAACTCCAGTAGCAAGATAAGACTAAATCTCCCTTCATCTTGGTCACAATATAAACCAACAAAAGACAAAACAGCAAGTCCCAAAATAAAAAGTGTGTGCTTTTTTGGGGTGTTAGGAACTGCAATCTAAGAGACACAAATTTGATTGAAATTCAAAGTGTTCTCTGGTGAGACAAAGGAGGTTAGAGTTTTTTAGAGGAAGATGGAATTTACATAAATAGTTTTGAATGAAATGTGATTGGTGTTGATCTAGCTACAGTTAGACTAATCTATCTATGATTGGTTGCTAGGGTTAGTGTCAGGTATAATGTCATTTATGTCCATTTTAATATATAGTAGATGCCCTGACTTTTAACAGAATTCAGCAAAAATTCTGAGAATTTGAGACAGAAGCTGTGTGCATAAGCCCCGCTTGCTCAGTGACCTCCAGGCTTCATGTTAAATAACACTCTTTGCTACGCTTATACCATTTTACTCTCTCCACCATCACCAACAATAAGATATGTTTTGCCTTCAGAAAAAGAGGAAGAGCAGTCAAGGCAGTTAAAAAAAAGCATGCAAATAATCAAAGAACATGAGGTGGGGTTTTTTTTTTTTGGTCATGAATGCACAATTTAAATGTGAATTATATTTTATATCAAATGTGTTCAATAAAACTACATATTTCTATTCTTGAATACTTAATCATGTATCGAACTATAGCTTTTTTGATTTGATATATTGCATTCACATCCAATAAGAATACCTAAAATTATAGCAGCCATAACAATTGTCCCCTTCTAAAATGCATAGAATTACATACTGAGTCTTAGGAAACAGCTGCACTCAAAACTGCCATACCTACATATTGAAAATTCCTAGAAAGCACTTTCAAGGGCAAATCTGATGCCTTTAGAAATGTCAAGCATAGGTGTTAACTCTAGAATTCATAGATGCAGAAGATAAAAGCAAACAAGAAAAAGCATTCAAAGTATAACAATATATATAACTTTTCTTGCCATTTGGAAATGATAATGAGCCATGACTCACTATCAGCTTGGAAATTCCCTTTTCTTGTTTTATTTCCTGCTTTCTTTCCTCCTTCCCACTGGCCCTTCCTCCCTCCATTCCTTTCTTTCTTTCCTCCTTGTTTTTATCTTTCATTTTTTTAATTCATTTTCTTTCCCTTTCATTCTTTCTGTTGCTGTTGCTCCTGTTTCATCCTATTCTAAGATGCACTGAAAGTAGATTTCAAACATTCACTGAACATATGAAAATACTTCAAACAAAATAATTAAACACTGATTTACACACACAATGAATATTTACTTGGACCCTATCTTGTCCCAGGTACTTTGTCAATATAGTGATCTATGTAGCTAATATAATGATCAAATACAGGCAGCATCCCTTATGAAAATTTCAAGCTAGAAAGGACAGATATTTGTTAACCTTTTAATTAATGTCTAGTAGCACATTGATACACTGGTTCTTAAGGCAAGGGACCTTGTGTGTGAGAGTATATAAAAAAGAAATCTGACCAGACTCCTGGGTTATTGGCTTTATTGAGGAAGAAATACTTCAACTACAAGGAGTAGGCTTTAAGTAAAGAAGCAGGATGGAAAGTATCCCAACCAATGGTCTAGTATGTCCCAAGCCCTTTGCTGCTGAAGGAGATGAGTGGGCATTTGAGGAAGTAGATGCAAGAGAGAAACAAGGTAACATTTGAAGAATCCTGCAAGCAGATTAGAGAGAAAGGTATACTATTCTATGAGATAATTCTAAAGCAGCTAGCACCAAATATACTTTTTGGAGTTCTTGCTAATCTGCTCATTATACTCCTTCATTCAAAAATGCTAAAGCAATTGAGAAACATGCACATAAGTATAATAGGGATAAAATATTAACTCCAGTAACCAACTGGAGAACCCAAGTGGAAACAGCTTTCTACTTGGTATAATGTGGAAGTGTGCCATTCAAAAAGATATGCAGAAGTATTAACCCGATACCTCAGAATATGAATTTATTTGGAAATAGGATCATTGTAGATGTAGTTAAAATGATGTCTTATTGGAGTACAGTGGGTCTTTAATCCAATATAATTGATGTGTTTATTAAAAGAGAGACAGAGGGGAGAAAATGCCATATGAAGACACAGAGGCATACAAAGAGACCATCATGGGATGACAGAGGTAGACATCTGGAGTGATACAGCTGCAAACCCAAAACTCCAAAGATCAATGGTCACCCCCAGAAATTAGGAAGAAGCAAGGAAGAGTTCTCTCCTGCAGATTTCAGAAGGAACGTGGAGCTGTCAGCACCTTGATTTCAGACTTCCAGCCTCCAGAATGGTGAGGCAATAAATTTCTGCTGTTTTAAGACACCTGCTTTGTGGTAATTTGTTACAATAGCCCTAGGAATCTAATTCACTACTCTTGTCTGCCAGGTCTCCACCTCTCACTTCCCCTTGAGGGGATACTTGCATTTATTTGTTTGTGGGAGAACCAAAGAAAGTGTGCAGATGGTGTACAATGTGCACACTCAGTCTCATTTCCAGTCTTCTCAACCACATAAATACATCATCCTTGGTGAAGAGCAAGGGGAAGAATGAAGGGAGGGTAGAAACTACCCTCTTGTCTTCCAAGAGGATGGTAGTTTCCCTTTTATAGCCTTGGCTAGTAATGAAGAAAGGATGGAAATGGTTTTCCTTTGGCCTTAAAGTCTTCAAGGATTCCTTTGGCCTTAAAGTCTTCAAGGATTTGGTGTTTTTACCTAAGGTAATTAGAAGAGTTTGAAGGTTTTTTTGTGTGTGCTTTGTTTTGTTTTGGGAGAATTACAGTGTAGAAGCACACAATTAAATTTTCATTTCGAAAACAGTTATTTGCCTGCAGTGAGCATAATGGATTAGAGGACCCAGAGGGAATGTGGATAACTCAGTTTCAAAAAAAAAAAGATACTGGGAACCTGTCCTAAGATGATTTAATTGGAAATGAAACAGTTTAAGAGAGATTTAAATGCAAAAATCTTCACAATTTGATGACAGACTGAAAATGACAGTGAGTTGGAGGTGTTAGAAATGGTAAACTGGGGAGGAAATTTCACTCCCCCCCCCAAAAAAAAAGAAGTGGTAAAAACAACAAGACCAGAACAACAAAAATAGGAAACAGAGGGTGAGATTGCATGGTCCATGACTTTTTCTTTCTTTCTTTTAATGTTTGTTTATTTTTGAGACAGAGAGAGAGAAAGAGAGAGACAGAGCAGGGCAGAGAGAGGGAGACACAGAGTTCAAAACAGGCTCCAGACTCTGAACTGTCAGCACAGAGTCCAATGCAAAGCTTGAACTCACGAGCTGTGAGATCATGTCCTGAGCCAAAGTCAGATGCCTAACCGACTGTGCCACCCAGGTGCCCCCATAACTCTTTCTAGATGTGGGCCATATTACCTCTGAGGTTTCTAGAAAACTACACAAAGAAGGAACCATGTAACTTCTTATAGGTTAAAAGTGAATCATTTATTTGAGACACATAAGAATTCCCGATATTGAGACCCAAATGACAGTTTCTCCATAGTTCTGTATAAAAAGAACATTTTATCTCATCAAATAACATCCTAGCCAAAATCTTAGCAATAACTATATCAACAAGAAAACTATGCTCAGTTCAATCATATGGTGAAATTTTAAACAATCTTAAAGTATGAAATTTTTGCAATGTTTTGTCAATCCGCATTAGCATTTACTTTCTCAATGAAGTGTTAGGTTGCAGTGGGATTGGAGGTGACAGCCCTGACAAGAGAATTGAATCTAACTCTCCATGTGATTGACTCACTAGACGGTTCAGCTGGATGTGATGCTGGACATTTGCTTGTGAAAGTTGAGATATTCAGGAAGAACATGCATTGAGATGTATAACAGAAGCAGTTTCTAGGTAGAAGAATATCATAGCACTGCTCAGATTTCTAAACTAACATCTGTGTCTGGGGAAGAGAGTCTTAAAAAAGAAGAATAAAAAAAGTTTGTTCTTCAGAACACAGATTAAACAGAAAATGGAGGCCCTATTGTTCTCTGAGTGGTAAAAAAAAAAAAAATCATAGCCACAAAATAAATTGGTAAATAAATAAACAAGGCAACTTTTGTATAAAAGGGAAAAAAAAAGTAATTACCAAGGAAGGCAGCTGATGATGCGGCTTAGATAATGGGACTAATTTTTTTGGTAGTTTGTATGCTTAACTGGATATGTAAGTATTTTCAAAGAATAAAATAATCTGATTTTCTGGCATAGAGGCCATGGGTAGTCTACCCCAAAATGTCACACTTTGGAACATTGATTATTTTATTTTTTAATATTTACTTATTTATTTTGAGAGAAAGAAACAGCATGAGTGGGGGAGGGGCAGAGAGAGAGAGAAACAGAAAATCCCAAGCAGGCTATGCACTGACAACACGGAGTTTGACTTGGGGCTCAATCTCAGGAACTGTGAGATCACGACCTGAGCTGAAAGAGTCAGATGCTTAATTGACTGAGCCACTCAGGTGCACTCCCTTATTACTTTTCATGAATTTATTACCCCAGCCAGAATTCTGTTTAAAATTCCTTATTAACTGATGCTCCCAAAGTTAAGCTTTCTTTGTCCTATTAATCCCTTACAGATTTATTGTCTCTGTGTCTAAAAATTATAAAAACTGCCTGCCTCAGTCATTTCTTTAGGTCTTAATTTCAATACTGGGCCTCCATGGACATGTAATAAGATTTGATTATATCTCCTGTTGGTCTGTTTTATGTAAATGTAATTCTTAATCCAGCTTGAAGACCTTGAAGGGTAGAGGAAGAATTTTTCCTTCCCTTACAATACTAAAGAAAATAAGAAGGTGTTTTACATACAGGTAACTTGATTTCATACAGTAACATCCCCAGTGCTTGAATGAATTTGATTTTATTCTTAATGTTTATTATAAATTTACAGTATTTTAATGTTCATTATAAGTAGATAAATATATTTTCAAAACCATCTATATAAGACAGTTGGATATGTTGGAAAGGTTTTAGTTATAACTAAATACCCAAGTAAAAGTAGGTTAAATAATAGGTCTTTGCTTTCTTATATAATGAAGTCATAAGGAAAGGTAATTGCAGGGAGTTTATTCAGGGCTCAACAGCATCCCAGTGTTTTCCAACATCTTTTTCTGCCACATTCAGGATGCCAGTGGTGCCTCAGTGTTAATGCACTATAACTTCCCTGGCAATTCCAACCATCATCACATGCAGATGTAACATCATCCAGTGGAGTACTGGGCATTTGTTCTTCTCATCTGTTTCTTTTATCTAGGAAGAAAACCTTTCCCAAGAAGCAAGATTTCAATATCATCTCATTGGTAAGGATTGTGACACCTATCCATGCATAAACCAATCACTGGTTAGACTAACAAGAACTTTATGATTGACTTAGATAATTCATTATTCACTCCAGGACCTTAGGGCTGTATGTCTCCTGAGACACTGATTGCATATCCGAAGACTACCCACCAAAATTAATGTGTTTCCAGTGAGGAAGAATAGAATAGAGGGTATACCTACTGGATGGGCAACCAGAAGTGGCTGCCACTGTGAGTGAAGGCACTCATTATAAGAAGTAAGGTAGAATAACAAATTGAAGATTTCATAAATGCTTTATTTTATTTGTTTCTGTTACAGGGGAAAAAATCATCCATACTTGCTGGTTTGAGGAGATAGAGAATGAATCCAAAGGAGAGAATAAATGGATTAACTATTATTCTAGGAGAGTAGCCGGGCCTTTGAAAAAAAACTGAACAAGCTCTTTGGTGACTGCTATTGTGTTGCTGTTGTTTTGCAGTAAGGAGAGGGGCCTCCTGCTGATGGGAGGTCAAACTCAACCAAGAAGGGGCAGAATGTGCTCTTTGTGTTTCTAGGAGTTGTTAGAAAGTTGCCAAACCTCTAAAATGAATCCTGAAAGATTAGGAAAAAGGACAATGATAGTAGATCTCATTAAAAGTTGATTACTGAGCCTTTTAAATTAAGCTTCTCCAGGATGTAAAAACCTTAAAGAGAAACTATCCTAGTCTAACCTGTTCTATATTAAATTATTTATTTTCATAGAAATCCACTCAAAATTAGAGTTACTGCATGACACAGTTTCTCTGGATAGGTCCTGGATATGTGGGCTGGCCTGGTATAATTATTACTAGCTCATATTTTTTCTCTTAAAATTGTCCTGATTGGATGATAAATTATATGCTTCACTTAACAAACCAAGGAAAATGTTCAGATACCTCTTAACTAAAAACATGACAAATTTCCACTATGCTGTCAGTCAAAATGTTACCATAAGTCAAACTGAGTTTCATATTCTAACAAGGGATTAAACAAGAGTCAAGACCATCATGCGGGTTGCCCCATAGGGCAGGAAGGAACTTCAGTGCAAACCATCATCTCTTTTTTTCTATAATAGATGTCACTTCCTAATGGATTAGATTGGTATATTGACCATTACTGCCTCTTATCAATAACATCCTTCCTTTTGTCTCTGAGAAGTGGAATGTCCTCAGAAATCATTCATATTCTAGTCTCATGACATTTTCATCAAACTTTTAATCTATAGTAACCTGATTTATGTATTAAGTAAAATTTTTCTGTTGAGCTTTAACCTAAAAAAACCAAAGGCTATGGAATCTAAATATATCCAACTTACTCATAGATATCTCAATCTGGATGTCTTTTATTAAATTATTCATTCAGTTTTTAGAAAAATTCCATTCCTTACAATTGTAAAAGTGGCTTCCAGCTTTCTTGCTGCCACCACTAGAATACAGAAATGGTTGTATTTCTCTCCTTCTTCAGAAAGATTATTTTGTTGGCAATTTGGAATTTAGACCACTAGGTATGCCCAGTCTGATAGAACATGTCTTCTCTAAAGAAGAAAAATTGTCTGCCAATGGGTAAATAAGGTAGAAGTTGGCTAAAAGGCACAAAGAAAACATGTGCCTAGAAAAACTAGTAACAAGAGTGGGGGAGGTAATTAACCAAGAATAAATTTAAAAAAACGTTCAGAGGATAACTGATAATATCATAAATTTGTGGTTGTAATAACCTTCTTTGGGGAATATATATATTCCCCTGTAATAAAAGTGATCCAGATAGATCCTGAGACAGATTCAGAGTGAGTTGCTTTCAGAGTGGATGTGAGGAAATCAGAAAGAAAGGACTTTGAGAGAGATAAGTGGTTGATAATAGTGTTGGGCTCTAGAGAAGAAAGTTTGCTCAAAGGTGGCTAACCATGAATATGTGTAGAGATCAAAGGACTTAGGTCCTATAGAATAAGGTGAAAGGGATGAGAAACTTGGACTCGGAGGAGATTACTGTTGGTTGTTGGAATGTGGACATGAAAAAAAATGTAGAAAAGCAATAGTTCTAAGAAAATCCCAGTTTGTCTCAATGGTATGGGAATGCACTGCTGAAGTTAAGGGGTAAGTTTATTGTTATTTGGTGTGTTAACAGAACTAAGATAATTCTTAACCTTGGGTTCTGCTTTGGATAGACTTTGTGACGTGCAATTTTGCGCGAGAGTCCATAGCTATCATCAAAAGTTTTCAAAGACTTTTGTAAACACCAAAATGTTAAAACCAAATTAAATTTTTAGATGAAGCTACATTTAATGAAAATGTTATTTCCAAAATATTTGTGGTTTTTCTACAAATGGGCTTTAAGTATCTTATTTCTGACTTGTGATATATTACCTGCTCTAGTATTATTAGTTACCCTTAACAGGTTGCAGGAATTAATTTTGAGCACAGTCCAAAACATATTTGCTTTGTTCTTTTTTTTTTCAACAGTCAATTTTATTTTTCCAGAAACACGGTATTAGACTTGTTAGAAAAAATCAATCAAATTTTTTAAACATCAAATTCTAGTGAGACATGCAATAAGTTGATTTATGTGAATATACTTGATCAGAAACTACCCCAAATTATCTTATCGAACATTGGTCTGAATCAAATAATTTCTTATATTCTCCTTTACTTAAAATAATTGCTTAAAGAGTTAATTCTAAAATAAATTAGATGTTTATAATAAGATGATATAGGAAGAAATATATTAATTAGAAATTTTCTAGAGATATATATCCTCTTCATCTGATTCCCAGAACTTTTAAAGGTTTTCTTTCAAGTTTCAAAACTTGATTTTATGTTATAGTAATTCACTAAAATAATAGATGAATATGGAACCTAGATGAATATGGAATATTACTTGAAAATATCTGAGACATTTCTTATTGTCTACCTTTGTAGAAGAAGAAATTTAGGATGAATTTGGATTTTATAAGCTGTTTTATAATGGGAAGAAAATGATTCTCATAAAAGGGAAAGTGATCGTTTGTAAGCTTGAAATGAAACATTTAGAAAGCTTACCTTTTGTAACAAAAATGTAATCCTAAAATTGACAGTTGATTGATTTTACAAATACCTCAGTGTATGGAAATCCATCAGGAAAATGACAAAATGATAAAAGAGAATGTTGCACAGGAATATTAGTGAAGATTGAAACTCCTGCTAAAAAAGCCATCCTACCGCTGAGAACATCATTAGAGCTATTAACCAACCAGTATGCAATGCCAAACCCACATACTTGTAGTGATTGATTAGAAAGTAACTGAATTTATACTTTGTGCACTGGGCCAAAAGAACAGAAATAATATGAACTTGCTACAAAGTACCAAGTTCTTTATATAAAATATATATCAAGGAAGCTCGTATACTTAATGCAATGGAAAAGTGAAATCTTTCCCCCAAAAAAGTCACCAAGATTTTTAAGGAAGACGAAATAAAATAAAGTAAGACATAAACAGGATTAGGGACCTGTGATGGGGGGAAGGACACACCTTATATATTTTATTACCTATAATCACTTCGATTATAATACCTAAAATTGAGCACTTTCTACTTGTCACTGCTCAAAATATTGTATATACGTTAATCACCACAATTCCACAAAGCATTAATGTTGGCTTATTCTACAAATAAGGAATCAGAGGCAAAGAGCAGATAATTAACTTTCCCAGTGGCATATGGTCAGTAAATGACAGAACAAGGATGTGATGCCAATCTAATTCCAGGACAGATGTTTTCCACCACTCAACAATGATGGGCCTGATCACTGTCTACCCTAATATAACCTTATTTTTCAAATATATACTGTCTCCTACTCCAAGAAATTTAGGAAAGAAGAATGACTATAAATTGTACATTACTAGTACTTTTTAAGATGGTGTTCTTGTTCTTTCCAAGGATATAGAAAAAAAACAGTGTATATTAGAAATAATTCATTATAAAATGTCAAATTCTTGGAAAGAGTTTTGCATATATGAATAAGGCAAACTGTGTGATATTTACTATGGAAGCAATAGAAGAATTTCCTACTTACACTAAATAATCCAAACCCACATCCTGATTTAAACTCACAAATCCCAACTTTGCCACTTAAAGATTACAGAAACTTAGATCAGCCACTTAGCCTCAATGAGCTCATGTGTTAAATGAGAACACAAAATTAATTTATTTAACAGGGTTGCAATGAGAGTTCCATGAGTTAATCTATGTTGAAAGCTTGCATATGTATATGCCTTGCAAATAGTAAGCAATAAAAACAACCACCATAATTACAAACAATAAAATTAGTGGTTATTTTATTTTTCCATTGTAGTTAAATATGGATATGAAAATAATTAGAGGTCCATTCATGAGGCAAAGGATATCTTTTAAAATAATATATCAAATTCACTAATTTTTCTTGTCATTTGTATCTTTTAACATTAAAACTAAGAGTAGTATAATGAAATGGTCAAAAGAGCTCTAGACTACTAATGTACCTGCTAATATGCACAAAACATGCACAAAATTAGATTATTTTCAGACTTGAGAATTTTTTGTACAAAAAAAGAAAAACCTTTGTACCAAATAAGAAAATTTGATATTTAACTTTTAATGAAATGCATATCTCAGTTTACAACATAAATAGACCTCGCCAAATAATTCTATAAATTGTTCTATGATACATACTTAATTAAATAAACAGACTTGAATGGCAGTAAATGTTTCCCCAAGCTGAGCTTTACCTTTATGCTTTTTAGGCTTATTTTAAGAATACTTCAATCCAAAAAAAATTTTAATCTGTACATATTGACAAAAACTGACATCAAGTGGATCAATTCAGTTACATTTCTTTGACCTTGCTCTAAACATTTCAGCCTTTGAGTTCTACTAAAATGAAATATTTTTTTAAAAAAATGTTTATTTATTTTGAGAGAGAGAGTTGAGAGAGAGAGTGTGTGTGTGTGCGTGCGCACCAGTGGGGGAAGAGCAGAAAGAGAGGGAGAGAGAGAGAGAGAGAGAGAGAGAGAGAGAGAGAGAATCCCAAGCAGGCTCCACACTGACAGTGTAGAACTCAAACCCATGAACCATGAGATCATGACCTGAACCAAAGTCAGACACTTAACCAACTGACCCATCTAGGTGCCTTGAAATATTTAAAATTTTATCAAACATTAGCTTGAAAGAACTTTGTATAAAAAATGCCCTATACAGGATACGTCCTCTAGCCTATATTTTAATATATTTGTTTCAGGCTTTTTGCCTTTTAGTTTCACTAGTGGAACATAAGGCCAGCTTTTGCAAATATACAAGTAAACAAAATACCATGTTCACACTATAATAATTTATTCTTAATCATAAACCCTGCTTTATCTCTATTGTCCCCAAAGCCATCCGTGAACTGTATTTTATATTTTTACTTTCTTAAAACCTGAAATGCTTCAATGCAGTTGATGCCTAAAATCAGTTTACATTTGGTGCTAAAATTTAGACCAAATCTGAGAATATGATTCATTTTTAGCAAATAATGTGAATCTACACATCACAGAGAACTCCAACATTTTTATGACTCATGTTTCTAAAACATAATTTTGTCCCATAGAATTATTTAGTAGTCACATAGATACAATTTGAAACTTCCCTTGACCAAACAGAATGGTACAAGTAGCACAATGACAAAGCTGATAAAGTTTGATCCAGCAGTTAATCTATTTTTTCTATTTTATAATCAAAATACCAAAATATATATTTTTATACTTTTCTACAAAAATATTCAAACATTGTCTAGTTGACCTAATGTGTACACGGTGGACAGAAAACACATTAGGAAATGTGGCTCATCATTAACTTGTGTTTTCTTGTCATTTCCTAGTTTTAGAGTAGCAAAAGATAAACATTAGGATTCTGTATACTTTTAGTTAACAAAAAATCCTGTCAGATTTTTACTCAATTTAGAGTTAAATGGAATGAACAGCATACTAATGCTTAATAAGGTAAAATCACCAATCCATGACATTAGTGAAGATTACAACTGAAATGTATGGTTTTTATCATTAATTTAATGAGTTAATATCAAGTTTTGAGCAGTGTCTAATTTTTATAACAAAACCTACCCCTAATTATTAAGTAGTAAGTAGAGAATTAGACAAACAACTAATATGTATAGAAATGATAATAAATCAATCTTTCAAAATAAAAAAGGAAGTTGTTTAAATAATCTGTAATTCTATTCCTTAACATTTGTGTTCTTTTTATAATACATATTTAATGCTGACATTCCTTCCTGAGAACTTATGTTGCATTAATGAATATGCCCTCACCATGGTATAAAGATATTGATATGCATATTTTTTTACATTATTTTAATAGACATCAGTTATTTCAAATGGGGTAGGCCTTTTTAAAAGCAATTATGAAAAACAGCAGTCAAGATGACAGAAAAGGTCTTCTAGCCAGAAATAAAATGAGTAAATCATTCTTATTGTGGGCTAAATTCGTATGCTATGGGAAAGACAGGAGGCTTGGGTTTCTCCTCTTTTTATGATGGATCCACCTCATTTCCTTTGTTTGCCATTTTCAGTTCCTCACTGCAGACCCACTGAGGGGCTCACAGTCAGCCTGTGTCCTGCCAAGTCCCAGAATTGAAAGGGGAATCCTACTGGAGGAAGGCAGTATATGAACCGCAAACATCCTCCTCTCCCCATCTCAAGTATATCCTTCCTCACCCGAGGACTCAGTATACCCAGGAGGCCCAGTCTACTGCTTTTCCAGGCCACAAATCTTCCATTAAATAACACATTGTCCTTGGGGCGCCTGGGTGGCTCAGTCTGTCAAGCATCCAACGTCAGCTCAGGTCATGATCTCACAATTTGTGAGTTCAAGCCCCACATTGGGCTCTCTGCTGTCAGTGCAGAGCCTCTTTGGATCCTCTATCACCCTCTCTCTCAGCCCCTCCCCCTCTCAATCTCTCTCTCAAAAATGGATAAACATTTATTTAAAAAAATAACACACTGTCCTCAAAAATAAAGCATATAACAGAGAAGTTTAAATATTACTTCTAATCCTACTGCACGGAGAAACACTGTTACTATTTTGTTGTATATTCCTATTGCCTTATACTACACACATACACACACACACACACACATACGAGCCATATAATACACCCCAAAATATTGCTTTAGGTTAGATTCTCCTATAAGCAGACCCTAAGTTAGACTGGGAGAATAAATTGTTTTATTTTGAAGGTGAACCCAGGAACACCCATAGGGACATGCAGATAGGAAAAATCCCATGGCGGGTAATTCACGGATAAGTTACCACTGTGGGAGACCAAGGCTCAGTCCTGCTGGGACCCAGGTCCTGGACACTATAGTAAATAGAGCTTAGAGTTGTCTGACCCAGCAAGTGAGGAACCCATTGTTGGCTGTGGGCTACCCTCCATGGTGTGAACTTCCTGCACTTCAGACTTGCCCTGCATATTCCAGAGGCCAGAGAAGGCCCTCAGGCAATTGGAAAAATCAGTTGGACAGTGTCCATGGATGGTGCAGAGGGAGAATCCACTATTCTCATAGAATAATCCAAATTGTTCTTACCTTGCTTTATTTTATGAGCTTTCATCTCCGTGTAGTCTTTTTTAACATAGCTTTAACATCGTTACCAATATAACAGCTTCATAACAGGCTGTTACTATTTATTTCCTAGTTCCTACTATAGAAAATATAAATCTTCCAAAAATTTGCTATTTTAATTAACAATACACCAACTTGTTTATCATTTCTTTAGAATGAATAAAACCTTAGAAGCAGAATAGTGGAGTCAGAGTTTGCACATTATAAATTTTGACCAATTTTTCCAACCTAAAAGTTGTATCATTTTATGTTCCCACAAATAGAACAATTAAATGCCTTTTTCCCCAAGTCTTTTCCATTTTTGTGCTTTATCAACCTTTCTAAGTGTCGCAATCTTTTTTCTTCTAAATCTGTACTATTCTTCTGATGAAAGACCAATTGCTTATTTATTCCTTTGCCACATTATCTATCAGGATGTTAGGTTTGCCTTTTGTACAAACTCTGAAGAAATTTCTGTGTCTCCCCTGATAAAGTCATATAAAACTTGAGGAACTTAATACCAAAGTTCTGATATTCAGTGTCTTCAGCTATAATTTGAAAAGGTGCCGCCGCACTTTCTCCAACTAGATTCCAAGGCAAATATTTTTGACTGATCTTGCTGATTGGTCTCTTTGGCTGAACCCCGAAATGCCTTCAAAACTTTTAACTCAAGGTGTCCAGGCTTCCCCAGCTGAAGCTGGCTCTACAGATATAGCTTAGATGCCATCCTCAGGTAGATAACACCCAAAACACATTTGTTGTTTTCAGTCTTACACTTTTTATAATTGTACACATTTTTAAAACAAAAAGTACCTTTTATAATTGCGTACATTTAAAAATCCAATGCAAAATGTGTTTTCCTAAGCATTGATCACATTTCTGCTTTAAGATTTTATTCATGAGTATGACGCAGAAACATTTTTAAGTTGCTAGGGTGAATATATGCCACTGTTTCACTGGGATGTTTGCAAATAGCATCCAAGCAACAGTTACTCACTTAAACATTTTTACACTCTAACATACTTCTAAGCTTTAAGAACATGCAGATATTTTGAAGAGAATCTGTTTTACCATTTCTGGGTGTAAAGCTTCTGAATTAACAAGAAATACTGTAACACTGTGTTTTGCTCAGGGTAGGTGTTAATAGTTATGCTTTGTACCCTAGGAACTATTTTGAGTTGCATGATCCAAAATATCCTGTGACAGTGAGGAAGTTTCTTTCAAAAAGTTTGCTTACTATTCATTTAAAAAGCCATAAATTCTATTAAACTAGTGTGACATTTGATATCATTAAAATTAAGTAGACTTGGTTAGGTGCCCTAAGAGACAGATTAGGTTTTACTTGTGGATCTTCTCTGCCTTTTGTTCCTAGGTTTACTATGAGAGCAAGGCAATTAGCATTAAAGTATTTATCTGAGGTAATTAATACATAGCTCAAAACTTTTATAATCCAACAAGATAATGTACCACTTCATTCATATATCCTCCATTTCAACCAGCTAACACATTCTCTCCACAAAATAAGCTCTAAATTCAAAAGTCAGGGTACACTCTCATTATAAAACTTAACTCAAATAGGTGAATATCCTATCTCTTCAATTTTTTTTCTTTTTAGTTCTCTAAGATTCAGTACAGTATCTGAAGCCTCTCCAGTATCAGTTAAAATTTTAAATTGACTTCTCTTTCTCCTGAATAAGAACTCTTTGAAGCCACTCTAAAACAGTCAAGTGGCAGAATAAATACTGTCTACTCCTGAGCGGAAGTACTTGACTTTATCAGAAATAGATAACTATCACCACTAAGAGAAAGTCTCACTCTCCCTGGTAGTAAGGTCTGAATAACCTGCAGAGTCCTTTCCTGACCCTGCTCTTGGTTCTACCTAAAACGGAAACTCTCTCAGATATATCACTCTGCCTGTTGCTCCACCATCCTTTAGCAGGGATGACCTAACACCCAGCTGCTGTATGCCAGAAATACCATTTTATTCTTCCATTGCTGCATGTCCATTGGAGAAAAAAAAAAGTTTTTTCTTAAAATTCTGTTTGCGATTATCTAAGCTTGGTTGAAATAAAAGACATAAATTTTACAGAAGTGTCAACCTGTGTATGGAAGGAAGATTTTTCCTCTATTAAATATATTATTGTTTTATTTCCTTTGTAAAATAGCTCAGATAACTGTGTTATAAATAGAAAGATTTACAGATAAGAAATAATAAGTACAAGTTAATACAATCTAGACAGAATAATATTTTGATATTGTTCTGTTTTGTTTTAGCTACTACAAACTTGTCCCTCTACATTGCACCCGCCTCCACACCCACACATACACTGTGAGGTATCGGTTCATGTGATTATGGTGGCTGAGAAGCCCTACAATCCGCAGTTGGCAAGCTGGAGACCCAGGACAGCTAATGGTGTAGTTCCACTCTTGAGTCCAAAGACCTGAGAACCTAGAGAACCCATGATACATGTTCTGGTCTGAAAGCTGGCAGGCTTGAGACACCAGAAGAGCGAGTGTTTCAGGTAAAGTCTGAACTCAGGAAAAGACTGATGTTCGAGCTCAACAGTCAGAGAGGATAATTTCCTCTTTTTCCTATTCTTGGGAGGATGAGGGTCACCTACATTAGGGAGAGCAATCTGGTATACTCAGTCAACCAATTCAAATGTTAATCTCATCCACAAACACCCTCACAGACATACCCAGAGTAATGTTTCACAAATATCTTGGCACCTTATGTCCCAGTCAAGCTGACACATAAAGTGAATCCTTGTACCATATCTCATCTGACCTGAATGAGTAATCCAATAGAAAAGGAGGACTTTCCTGATGTGAAGAAAATTTTATTTGTTGTTGTTGTTGTTGTTTGGTAGGTAAAAGTTTTTGTATAAATTCCAGTTAGTTAACATGTAGTGTAATATTGGTTTCTGGAGTAGAATTTAGTGATTCGTCACTAACATGTAACACCAGTGCTCATTCCAGCAAGTACCCTCCTTAATGCCCATCACCCATTTAGCCTATCCCCTTGCCCACCTCCCATCCAGTAACCCATGGTTTGTTCTCTATAGTTGAATCTGTTTTATGGTTTACATCTCTCTCTTTTTCTATGTTAATCTGTTTTGTTTCTTAAATTCCACATATAAGTGAAATCAAATGGTATTTGTCCTTCTCTTATTTTGCTTAGCATAGTACTCTCTAACTCCATCCACATCATTGCAAATGGCAAGATTTCATTCTTTTTCGTGGCTGAGTAATATTCCATTGTTATCTATACCACATCTTTATGCATTCAGCAATTGATACACATTTGTGCTCTTTCCATAATTTGGGTACTATTGATAATGCTGCTATAAACATTGGTGTCCCTGTGCCCCTTTGAATCAGTATTTTTGTATCCTTTGGGTAAATAGCTAGTAGTGCAACTGTTGGGTCATAGGGTAGTTCTATTTTTTACTTTTTGAGGAACCTCCATGTTGTTTTCCAGAGGGTCTGCATCAGTTTGCATTCCCACAAAGAGTGTAAGAGAGTTCCGCTTTCTCCATATCCTCGCCAACATGTTATTTCCTGTGTTGTTAATTTTAGCAATTCTGACAAGTGTGAGGTGATATGTCATTGCAGTTTTGATGCAATAGCACTTGTAAGACAGGGTCAAAGAGAGCTTCACTGTAATATAAAAGGCAGGAGCTGGGCAGAGTGGAGGTGGGGGAGATGGTGGGGTGGAGGGGTGGGGGACAAAAGAAGGAGCACAAAGCTCATATCCTGGTTACAGAATGCAGCTGCTTATACTCACCTTAACTTCACGGGGTGTCCATGATTAAAAACAATTACACCCACAAAACAATCTGGATGCAAATTACAGTCAATTTATGATGCATGTGAGGTTTCAAATATATACTGTTAGGCAGATCTCCTTTGAGAAGGATGACCCAGTATTTAAAGATATCCTTGTTTGGTACCATGAGTGAAGAAGCATTAGTGTCATTACTGTAGTTAATTAATCCACCCAAACCCCAACACACAATGGTGAAGCTTACTCCACATTAGGTGCCATGAATGCTGACATAGCTAACAGTAGGAAGCATGGAGATGGGAGAACTGAGAGAGGCTCTCTGTAAGCTAGTCTGCTAGTGTGGAAGGTGTTTTGCTGCACTGGCTCACCTTGCAGGACTTGAGAGCCACCTACAAAGCCATTCACTTAAAGTAGATGCACTGCTGAAGTGATTTTCCTTTTAAATCTATGGATTTCTCACTGTTAGAAAACTTTTCATTAAAGTACAATATTCACGTTAAAAAGTGCACACCTTGTAAATGTAAGTATGAATTGTTCACCACCTGAGCACACCCCTGCAAGTGCATTCAGATCAAGAAATGGAACATTATCACCCTGCAGAACCCGTTATGTCTCCCAGTCACTAACCACCCCCGACAAGGGTAACCATTATTCTAACTTCTAAACAAACAGGTTAATTTTTGCCAATTTTTATATTTAATTAAATGGAAAATATGATACTTTAAAATGTTTAAAAACTTTTTTTAATATTTATTTTTGAGAGAGTCAGAGACAGAGTGCGAGCAGAGGAGAGGCAGAGAGAGAGGGAAACGCAAAATCTGAAGCGGGCTCCAGGCCCTGAGCTGTCAACACAGAGCCCAAGGCAGGGCTCGAACTCACATATGGTGAGATCATGACCTGACTTGAAGTCAGACACTTAACCTACTGAGCCACCCAGGTACCCATAAAAATGTTTCTAATAATATATAAAGGAATCAAATACCATATTTTGAAACTGCACCCTTATCACAGTTCTTAAACAAGCTCCTCAGCCCAGATTATTTTCCTTGCTCTTACATGGTGCTCTCTTTCTGTACTGTGTCTATTTGGGCCACTTCCTTATCATTTGCCCCACAACTTTCCAGCAGATTCAACAGAGCATCCTAACTCTGGTGTTTCTTTCCTTTGTCACTTGCCTATTGCAGTTCCTGTTTCCTAAATGGCCAACTGAGTCTCCCTAGTCGGTTGAAAGTATCCCACTAACATCAAAATTGATCTTTGTCCTGACTTGATTTTAAGTCTACTGATATATTTCCTGTCGCTTGGCAGTTAAGTCCAGACAACCCTTTCCCCTCACCTTTTCATCTAATCTGAGTGACATGAGCCTGAATGAAATGTAAGGAATCTTGTTCATCTGAGACTGAACATGAATTCCTTCTTCCACACCTGATTAGGGTGTATGGGATATATTTAGTAGTTATTAATAATAATAATTAAAATCACCATGAGTTGTTAATAGTACATCGATGTGACAAAATAACAAATAATGATAATTTAGGGTGGTATTTATCCAATCCATCCTCCTCAGAAAGACTTGACTATAATGCCAAAGTTCTTGAAAGCATAAGGTATGTTAGGCAAGACCAAGGGCAAGTAGTAGTAGTTTACAATCCTCCATCAAGAGACGATGTGCTGAAATGAAAAAAAATTACCATGAGCTACAGACCTTCATGCCTGTCAAAGAAAGAAAATACTATTTATCTAGATAAGGTAGTTCCAGAAATGATAGAAAAGATTCATAAAAGACCTATATTTGCTCTCTGGGAGCAAATAAACTATAAGAAGAGCTGACTTTCACTTTTCTTCCTATTAGAGTTAGGCCTTGCTAAATGTCTCCAACCTAAGCTTCCAGGAATAAATGGATCAAAATGTATATATGTGTGTGCCTGAACAATCGTTTATTATTAAAATGTTGAAAATCTAATTTTTGTGCCTCATTGGTGACTAATAGCAAGACTTGTCTAGGCACTTCTATTGTAAAAGAGGTTCTCATTGATTCCAGCAGATAGAAGGAGACTGGAAAGTGTAGGGAAAGAAAAGAGAAAAAAAGAGTCTGAAAATACAGAAAATTAAAACTTTCCTGTCAGAGATCACTCAGACATGGTATCCTTGAGGAAGCAAAAGCAGACTATGCTTGGATTCATGATGGGAAACTTTTCCATAACAATTTTCACCATCTAAACTTAAACCATCTAAACTTGTTACTGTCATCTGATTTTTATAGCATTAGTTGTACATACCAACTATCTGGCAATTGTCATAGTGTGTCTTGAGTTTTTAGTTATCATTTCATGTGCACACATCCTATCTCTCAAATTAGATTTCCCCACATCTATTTTCATTATATCTTCCCATACATCTGGCACAGAGGGCAGAACTGAGTATTTGGCACTCAGTAGATCATTGTTGGTGAATTGACTGGATCATTTTAATTCTATAGAAAAATGTTTACTGATTTTTAATTTGATCCAGATAAAGTCACCTGAAATCTAAAAAATGTATTTGCAAACAGAAGGTTGTGAAAACACTTCTGTTGTGAGGACTTCTCTACAGTATTAACTTAGTAACATCAGTCCTCTCCTTTTTCAAAAATTTCAAAACTATTTTGCCTGCTGCCTGTTGGCTGACTAACTTAGGTAAAAAACATGGAAGCTGCAGCCTAGGTTTACCTGAGTTTAAATCTAAATCAAAACTGAAGATGGTGCTTAAGAACTAGAGAAAAAATTACCATTTAGAACAGTGAGATTTAACAAGTTTGGGGCAGACAGATCCATGCAGGTATATCAGGAGATAGTTTCTGGTTCTCTCTGGGCCACTAATTGGATGAAAAATGGTCAATGTTATAATTAGGAAAGAATGTCTGAATCTTGATGTACCAGAGAGTGAAATCCTTTCCATGAGCCATTTTCCAGGAGGATGAAACACTCTGTCACACAGTAAATATGAGTTGGGACTGCAACATTGGATCAATGATGAAAATTAAATATTCATATGCTATAATATTTATGTTCTTATAGATCTTAACTCTAAATACCTATGCTGTTCATTGGAATGAGCCCATTAACTGTTTTTATAATAATTTAATTATGTCACTAGATTATATGAGTGATGAAAATAACTTGTACAATATCTAAATGCTGTAACATCGAAAACATTAAGAATTATATCTTTTAATAATGATGTTTTGTGAAACAAGCATCCTGAAATGCGTGGATTTTTTTTTGCTAAATTAGTAAGAGCCTCATTAGCAAATTAATGAGTTGTTAAGAGCATTATTGTACACAAATTGGTCATTAATAATTTATTTCCTTAATATTTCATGTTTCTTTAAAGCTTATTCTTAGATTTAATTCTATCTATATTTTATTATTTTGAAAGTACTCAAGAAAATAGAGATATTATCATCTATATCTAGGAAAAATTAAGGCTGAACAAAATATGCATCATGCAGAGTTCTTCAAAATACTAATTTTTTGTTAAATATGTATATATTATTTGTCTTAAATATGTCAAAGCAGAAAGGAGAGGCAAAGTATCCAGGCCAGCTCCTCCTATAAAATACTATTCATAAAGACTCTTTGTATATCTTTTACATTGTTTTAAAGCCTGAATATAAGCAATTGTTAGACTTCCAATGTACATTTAGACACATTTCCAATATATGCTAACATTTGGTTTAGGTCATTTAAAGATTTTTTTTTCAGGGCACGTTAAAATAGTTAAAATATATCACAAAATTAGCCAGAATATGCTGATTAGTGTAGATGGATAGATAAGTAAGAAATATTTTTGCCTATTCTATAAACTGTCTTTGCACTGTCATGAAGATGTCCTTTGAAACACATTTTTTTTTAACTGATGTAGTCTAACTTATCTAGTTTTCATTTTATCACTTGTGCTTTTGGTACTGTATAAAAGAAACCAGAAAGTTTTACTCCAATATTTTCTTCTAAGGGTCTTAGACTTTTAGTTCTTAAACTTAGGTCTATAATCTATTTTGAGTTAATTTTTTGTATGGTTTGAGGTAGGGCTCCAACTTTTTCTTTCACATGTATATAGCTATTGTCCCAGAACCACTTACTAAAAAGTCTGTCCTTTCCCTATAATGAATGTTCTTGATACTTTTAACAATACCTAGTAACCCATAAATAAAAGAGCGTATTTTGGAGTTCTCAGTTATATTCCATTGATCTATATGTTATGCCAGTTCCACATCGTTTTTGTTACCGCATCTTTATAAGAAGTTATGAATGATAAAGTGTGAGCCTTCCACCTTTATCTTTTTTCAAGGCTATTAATGGTTATTCTGAAACCCTTGCATTTCTATATGCATTTTAGGATAAAAGCTTAACAATACATGAAAAAAATTAGCCATGATTTTGATAAGCAGTAGCATCATAATTTTAGATTAACTTGGAGAACATATTATCTTAACAATTTTAAATTTTCTAATTCATGAACATTGGTGTCTTTATTTAGATCTTTAATCTTTCAACAATATTTTATAATTTTCATTGGATAAGCCTTCAACTTTTCAGTTAATTTTATTCCTTACTATTTATTACTTTTTAATACTATGGAATATTTAATGCTTGGGTATTATTCCTCTTAATTTTTAAAAAATTATTGATTGCTAGTGTAAAGAACCACATTGATTTTTTTTTAATCTTTTTTTTTTTTTTTTACATTTATTTATTTTTGAGAGACAGAGAAAGACAGAGCGTGAACAGGGGAGGGGCATAGAGAGAAAGAGACACAGAATGAAGCAGGCTCCAGACTCTGAGCTAGCGGTAAGCACAGAGCCCGTTGCAGGGCTTGAACCCACAAACTGTGAGATCATGACCTGAGCCAAAGTTGGATGCTCAACCAACTGAGCCACCCAGGCGCCCCTGAACCACACTGATTTTTATATATTGATCTTGTATGTTGCAACTTTACTGATTTCCTGCATTAGTTCTACTATTTTTTTTTTTATTTCTTGGACAAGTTATGATTTTCGATAAAGAAGGTGACATCTGCAAATTAACATAGATTTACTTCTCTCTATCCATTATGGATGCTTTCTATTCTATTCTATTCCATTTTTTGTTTATTGTTCTGGCCAGGATATCCACTACAATGTTGAGGAGAAGTATGAGAGAAAGCATTCTTATTTTGTTCTGATCTTAGGAGAAAATAATTTATTCTTTCACTGTTAGTATAATGTTAGTTATAGGTTTTCATTGACTCCCTTAATCAGATCCAGGAAATCCCCCTGTGATTTCTAGTTGGTTTAATCTTTTGATATAAAAGTAAATTGGATATTATCAATTTTTCCTGTGTCTATTGGAATAATCAGGTAGTTTTTGTCCTTCATTCTATTAATATCATATGTTGTATTGAATTAAACGAATCTTGCATTCTAGAGTCAAATCCCATTTGGTTATAGTATACAATAATTGTTATATTTTCCTGGATTTGGGTTGTTAAGATTTTGTTGAGAATGTTCACATTCATACTGATAAGGGATATTGATCTGTAGTTTTTATTTCTTGTGATTTCTATGTTTGATTTTGGTATCAAGGTTAATACGGGCCTCAGAATGAAATGGTGAATGTTTCCACCTCTTCCATTTTTTGGAATAGTTTGTAGGGGACTGGCATTAAGTCTTCTTTGAATGTTTGGTAAAATTCACTATTCGAGCCTAGGTTTCCTTTGTGAGAAGTTTAGAGATTACTAATTCCACCTACTTACTAATTATATCTCTATAGGTCCTTTTAGATTTTCTCTTATTTCTTGGGGTCATTTTTGTAGTTTGTGTCTTTCTATTAATTTATCCCTTTTTCTTCTTCCACTTCTGAGATCATTGCCCATATGTTGGAGTGCTTAACGATGTTCTCTAGGTCTCTGAGAGTCTGTTCAGTTTACTTTACTCTTTTATTTTTTCTTTCAGTTACTCAGGCTTAACACTCCCAATTGACCTACTTTCAAGTTCTGATTTTTTCTGCCAAGTCAAATATATTGTTGAGCCTTCTAGTGATTTTTTTACTTCAGCTATTATAATTTCAATGCTAAGAATTCCATTTGGTTATTTTTACAATTTCTAGATCTTTATCAATATTCTCTATTCAATGAGAAATGATCCTCATATTTTAGTTTGTTAGATATGGTTTCCTTTGATCATATCTGTAGTAGCTGATCTAAAACCTTTTTCTAGTAAAATCAGAATCTGGACTTTCTCAAGGACAGTTTCTGTTAATTTTTCCCCATCTATAAACAATACTTAACCAGATTCTTTGATCATCCATAATTTTTTGCTAGAGTTTGGACATTTTCAATAATATCATGGAGAAACTCTAGAAATCAAATCACTGCCTTCCCATTTGTTGTCATTAGTTATTGTTTTTGTTGCTGCTGTTGCTACTTATTTAATAGCTTTTCTGGAATAATTCTTTCATGTCTTTCTTCTCTGTTGTGTGTGCCCTTTGAAAACTCTGCTCAGTTGGCTTAGAGGTCTGCTAATGATTGGACAGAAATTTTCTTAATTGCTTTGAATCAACATGTTGTCCACTCTTGACTTTGGAGCTCCATGTGTAACCTAGGCATTTCTTCAGTGCTCCAGCAGTTTGTAACTCTGTATGTGGCTTTTCTTCCTCTTGCACAGGGCCTCAGGGCCAGCTGATGGTAAGAAATTAGGGCCTTCTTAGGAATTCCCCGAGCAGGAGCATAGTCCTACAGATGGATGTTCTCTTCTAGATCCCCAGGATTGCGTTAGAGCTTTTCAAAGCTCCCTCTGGAAAACTAATTCCCAAGATCTTCCTTTCAAGTTTTTGGCCAGCCTTTGGTTTTTCACAATGGTATTTCTGCCTAGGATAGCTGCAATGTTAAACAACTGCTGTTGGTTGCTTCCAACAACATACTGCTACAGCTTTTCCCATTGAGCTAACTCTGAATTAAGTCAAATAACAACAGCCCTGTGAATAAGGTTTTTCTAGGGAGCTATCAGACAAGTCAAATAGTGGCAATTCTCTGGAGATGGAGCTTCTGGAAGAACCCCTAATACAGTCTTCTCCTTCCAGTGGTTGCTTGGCTACCGCTTTTCACAGCTATTATGGTTGCAAGGATGCTGGTTTTTAAAGAGAGAAGGGAGTGGAAATAGAGCAAGTTAAACCACAACAACTTTCATATATATTGAGATATAGACATCTTTTTAGAATAGATCCCTTTGGAGTATTGAAAATCTTAGGTTAATTTCCAGAGTTCTGAAAAAGCTTATTTTGACATTTTTTGGACCAGTGTTTGTGTCACTTTTATGGAGGAGTAGAGTTTCATAGATACCATCTTTCCAGAAGTCTCTTCAGTGACTAACTTGAAACTAACCGAATGTGGCAGCAGTTGTGCTGCATTCTTTCTCAGGCAGGTCACAAAAGGATCTGCCTGATGCTCTCTCTTGGATGTCATCCTTTGGAACCAAGAAAGAATGTTGTGAGAAAGTGCAGGACCCATGGAGAGATCAAGTATAGAAAATCTGACCAATGGCTTTAAGTGAGACCCCAGCTAACAGCCAGCAGTAGCTATAAGTATGTGTGTGAAAAGCCTTCAAGTTGTTTTTAGCCATCATCTCACTACATGTGCATGAAAAACCCAAAGCAAAGACCTCTTATGAGCCTAGTCAACTCTCAAAAACTTTAGTCATGATGACAATAGTAAAGAATTATTGTTTTATGCCACTGAATTTGAGGTTACATAGTTATAGATTACCAGGACAGATTCGGATACTAGGAGTAGGGCTATGAAACCAAATTTTAAATATGTATCCTTGGCTTTGAGACCTGATGGTAGAAAAATGCTGGAAGGTCTTGAAACTATTGGTAGAATAATCCTACAGGGCCTTGACAAAGCTTTTGATGGGTACCTAACAAAAAGTGAGAAAAACTGCTATTGGAATTGCAATGGAAGAGTCCATTCTTATGTCCTGGCAGAAAGTTAAGCAACACTGCTGCCTGTGGTAACATAGAAAATGTACCTAATGAACTGGACATCTAGCTAAAATAGATTTCCAGGCAAAGTGTTGAATGTGCCACTTGGCTTCTTCTATTTGAGAATAATAAATTAATTAAGAAGAGAAGAGATTATTTGATGAACAAATGGTTAGATATAAAGGAGCTGAAATTCACTGGTTTTGAAATAAAACTGTTTCTCATTCCCAAAATCTCCAGATGGCAAACAATTTTCAAATTCAGAAATAGCTTTCTGGCAAAGATCAAATCCAGGACACTGCCAGGAAAACATAATCTACAGGCAAAGCCAAGAGAGCATGACTGTTAAATCCTTTGTTAAGATCTAAGAAAGACTTATATTGATGCCTCGGACTCATCTAAAAGACAAAATGCCCTCTAAGGATTTTAAAGGTTTCCTTGCAGATCCCCTCAAACACTAGGAATCTTAAGACTAAGATTCTTAATCTAAGAATCTTAAAATTGTTGCCCGACACAGCCTTTCAGGGGTTCCAAGGTAGAATAGGGTTTATCTCAAAAAGTTTCGTGAATGTAGTTTTCACCAATGACATGAACACCAATACAATTCACAGAACCCTACAAAGTATTTAGGGAATTGTATCACTGGAAACATTATAATATTGGACTAAAGGACACATACTTGGTACAAAATGAAAAGAGGCCTTTAGATACCTTAATTTCAATGGACATTAAGCATATTTACAATAATACTCAACTGCAAGCACAAGACTCTTTTGGTGGGAAATGAGACAATTCTAAAGGCCCCAATAGATTGCAGCCCAGACATGTAGAAAATTGTTAACAAGAAGTAGGGCTGAGCCTTAATCTAGGAACTGGCAACATGTTCTTGAATGCTTTTCAGACTTTCTGTGGACCACTGGCCTCCCATTTTCATGCTGTATGAATGCCAATGTCTTCAGTTGTTGTGTTATGCCTGTTCCACCATTGTATTTTGGATATTCGGGGGGCAGATTACTTCTCTCCTAGTTCATGAATCTTCAAATAGAGAGGAAGAAACTTATCGACACTTGGACCCGATTTAGATTTAAAAAGCCTGGACCTCAGGGGTGCCTGGGTAGCACAATCAGTGGTGAAGCATCCAACTCTTGATTTTGACTCAGGTCATGACCTCACGGTTTATGAGATTGAGCCCACATGGGCCTCTGTGCTAACCTGCTTGGGTTCTCTCTCTCCTCC